>JAIEZT010001368.1:13837783-14240283 GCA_019594935.1 Periophthalmus modestus | reverse complement strand
AAAAGGAAATTGTGTTATTATTAAATTTTTAGTGAAGACTCATGCATATTTATGAACATCAACTTCAAATACTTCCCGCTGAGATAACGTTTCTCTGTCTGTCTCAATTTAATCCAGTTCTATTATTATTAAGGCAGTTTGAATTGGAGCATTGCATCTTGTGATTATTTTTTGGTAACGTATTTTTTCCCATTTTTTAACGAACATGCATTTACTGACAGAGCATTGGCATCGAAACTAAAAACTCCCAAACATATCGTCAACTACTTGAAAACTTTGAACCTCAGTCTAATTAAAATTTGATTACTCTGCACTCCCTTATACACATTTTTCCAGTAACAGTTGGTATCCTTATTATATCCACTCCTAATGTCTTGCACTGTACATGTGCGTATAACAGGGGAGCTGTTTTGCATGGAAAAGGCAGTGAGTCTTTCTTTTGTGCAGACAAAGAGCTAAAGATGCTGACTGATGTCTGTGGCACTCAGCGGGCACCTGCTCAAAATAATCCTAACTCCTCACAATGTGTTTACCCACCAGAGGAAAACAGATGCTAACTAACTGTATGTGAGCTCCATTTCGCAGCTCTGGCTATACATTGAAAACACTTAGTTGTTTCATTTGCGTTTACGCGAAACAGTAATGAATGCAATATTTTCAGTGTTTCGTATTTTAGACTTGTTACTATGGATACACCAACGCGATACTGAGACTTTTTCTGGATCGAATATCAGCTTCCAAACATCAGTATAGCGGTCAGCGGGTTGGATGTATAAATAGATGTAAAAAGGCTGTTGTAGTTGGCCCATATATGGTATTTTTAAAGCAGTTTTTCACATACTTTACACATAAGACATGGGATGTATTGTATCACAGCAGGACATATGACCCTCACAGTTATTTAAAGACTTGTTGACGTGTAAGTCGTCCATTTTTTCCATTTAGACATTGTTCCTCCTGAGTCCTCAATCTGCGTGTCATAATTTCCATTTCAAAGATGTCGTTTACAAGTTGCCTCCATTCTGTACATGTAGTATTTGTAGTTGACCTTCTTGCTGCTGCTATAGTATCTTCAACGACTAAGTATCCTTCTTAAACACTATAGCAGATGTTCCCTAGGTACAGAACTAAACAGGTTTTGGAGATCGTTTATCCTGGTGCTTTCATTTTCGAGTGTACAGTGTCCCAAAACAATGCAGTTTTTGGGCACACACAAAATATGTGAGTGATTTACTTGTACATCTCCACATTCTCTCCAATAAGGCTGTACTCCAGACATATATTTACTTGTAATTTGGGGTGAAAGTATCTTAACTTTTATTTATACAAAGTAACAGCTACATAACACATTTGGATCAGTTTTATGTAATTTTATTTTTGTTTAAAGGAAATAAATGCTGTTATTAGTCAATATTGGGTATCAAAATTGGTATCAGAACTGGAAAAGCTGGATCAGTGCAGCCCTACTATCTACTAGAGATCGACCGATATGGGTTTTATAATGGTCGATGCCGCTATGATTGTTTAGAATTTAGAGCGACCGACGGCTGATAAGCTCTACCAATATTTTGATATGTAGGACTGATTTTGATGATTTTCCCCAAATTATGTCATTTAAATGGACTACAAGCTCCCCCAAAGCCCTTTTTTTTTTTTTTTTTACCACACACCTATAACAGAGCTGTGTGGTCATGTTTTGTGCATTTCTCTTCATATTAAAGTGTTAATATAAAGCGTTGTGTGTATTTTTAGGCAGCAGATCGGTGCTGGTCTGTGCTGGAGATTTAGTTTAGTTTAGTTTATTTATTTGAAGGACAATGTGCAGTTACATTAAAAAGATGGCTGCACCAGATTTAGCACAAAGCTACTTTCCATCTGCAGTCCTCGACATGCAAACATTTAACATATGTAAAAATAAAACATTACAAGTTAAATTCAATTACACAAAAATGCAAAATAAAACATTACAGATTAAATTCAATTATACAAAAGTGCAAAATTTTCCGTTTTCAGTGCATAGAGTAGTAACACAGTACAGTAAAAAAGCAGCAATTTTCAAAAGTGCAAAATATGAGTAAAATGCTGATTTAAAGTTGATCGCTGATATGCTAAAAAGTCCAAATATTGTCTATCTCTACTACCTACCTACCAGACAACTCAGATGATCTACTCGTTGACTGAAACTAGTATCAAAACTTGACATTGATCTGAAGAAAGTTTGAATTAAGTATCAACAATTTCCAACTTTCCTCTATAGTCTTATTCACATATCTACCAATGAGCGGGATTCAAACTATCAACCTTCTGATCAGTGGACAAACGCTCAACCAACTGAGCTACTGCCACCCACTCTACTACTTTATACCACTATAGGGATTACTGGCATATTCACAGTACTTTTCTCTATGTACTACTGCAACTTTGGGAGACTCCTTAATCTTTTTTTCTAACATGGTCAAAGATGATCATTATCGAATAGTTTCTTTCCAGGTTCCTTTGCTTTTATCTACAAGCCAGCGGTGTATTTATTTCTCCCCGTAGATTAAATTAGACTTGTGCTGTCACCGTCCTTAAGCATGATGAATTAGCCCGGGATAGAGATATATCAGGGACTGAGTGCGTGTAGGGACCAATTCGCTCCAATAGAGTCTGAATTAAAGATGACAGTGACCCGAGGTTGTCCCCCGTCTCCACTCCTGTTCTTCCATAATCTCAGACATGTGACAGTTTGACAGGGCCATGTTCTTGGCTTGAAATCACCTTGATGAATTAGACCTAAGCTAACCTCCAATATGGCTACGTCAGGATGTGCACACCAGTCTCTTTTGGTTATTTTTAGCCCCTTTCAGATTCAATCACACATACCCAGCTTCTCCCAAACATGATCTAAATCTTTCCTTTGTTGTGGCTAATCATCGCCGTAACAGGCCAGATCCATTCTCCACACTCCAGCGCTGCCTGATAGGCTTCATGTACTCTGCTGCGGGGAGATTTGAATTTTAATTTTTGTGTAGAGAGAAAGGGAGGAGCAGTTTGTCAAAAGCCAATAACGATCCGTTTTGAGGTCAGGTCACTTTGAGATGTTTGGTTAACCTTGGAGAACTTTAAGGACACTGTAAGCAAACTCAGTATATGCAAAGTCTTCAAAGTCCATTTTAGTCCATGTTAGTGATGTACGCTAAAGTCATGACCTGTTATATTACAAAGAAAAGTCTGAAATCCTGAAGTTGCTGCATGTAGGTCTGTTATGATAATTACGATATCGACTCATCATTCAGTACATGACACATGGAACAATCATTTTTAGGGTCAGTATTTGTCGTGAGGACTTTTTCTTTGAACTAACTGAACATTTTTAGTTATTTTTCTGTGTTATGACACAATTTGAACTGCAGAAGGCTGGATATGAACTTCTATGACTCATTATAGATAGAGACTAACTACTGAACTGTTGCATTCTCACATTTCTTTTTGGGGAAAAATTCTGCTTTATAGTTTAGTTTCAATATTATCATTTATCATCTATGTTTTACAGCAATATATCACACTTCAAAACGTGTTATCATGACAGGCTAGGTGCATGTGTGTAATTCTTGTTGATGGATCTTATTCTATGTTAAATTGCCCAGTGACCTCAATATAGTAAAGTGAGAAGGCATCATAAGCCAGACTTCAGCCTAGGCCTTTTCTGTCTTGTATTTGATTTGATTTATCTGAGTGAAACAACGTGTTTTAATTTTGTTGCCTGAATAAATTAAACTAAAACTAACTCAACCTGGAAAGACTCAGACCGACATGAAATAAGTCTTTTAGTAGGCTGTATTGAATGCGCTGACATTTTGATAAAGGGCGTGGCCAGTTAGATGATGTTTAGGAGATGTCTGGACACTGGAGGTGGTCCAGGTGAGGCTGAGGGCTCGAGGGGACGATGAGGTGATGGGGTGCTGAGGACGAAGTGAGGAGCTGCACGAACTGAAGCAACGGGGGTTTAAATAGGGCAGACTGGGCACCGATTGGATGAAGAGGAGGTGGGGTGAAGGCTGAGGAGCAGGTAAACTTTGGAGAAAGGTGGTAGATGGGAGCGGAGTTAGGTCTTCCAGGGTGAATTTACATCAGCAGGTTTGGGGTCTGCTGTAGGTGTTAACGTGCACACCAAGATCCCATCACTGTCGGATTTCTGGCGTTATGAGATTGTTGAAATGTCATTATCAAACAGTCATCAGATACGTGTGTGTGTGTGTGTGTGTGTGTGTGTGTAATCCAATTTCTTAATGATAGCTCACATCTGTGCAGGTGCTGACGAGAAAAATTATGCATAAAGGGCAAACTACTGTGGCAAAGACAAAAAAGAAAGAAAGTTTTAAGACTGAAAGTAAACAATTTAATTATGCTAGAATACTAAATACCCGATTATTTGATATTTATTATGTCTGATTTCTGTACACACTCTAGTCATACCCACTGAATGTCTCAAAATAACTCCACATTTGAAATTGTGTTCATAAAATTGCTAAAAGTAATGTGTCACAGTCTGATATTATTCAAAATATCTTAACAATTTTGAATGTCAGGGCAGAAGTTATGGCACCATTTGCAGACTTCTGTTTGCTTTGTTTGCTAAGCGACTACAGCCTGGGCCAAATACCCACCACTATTCATTATCTCTATAGTGTGTCTTCCACATAATTAAATGATTATGTCCCATTACTGTGGTGTAATTATACTTGGATGAATCAAGCAGAGAGACAGATTTCACATGCTATGTTCACCACTGTATAATTTGTCCCATTTATTTTGAGATGTGAAGACCCATATGAGAACCCCATTGTCATAAATTAGTCTGTGTACAGGGTCATTTGGACCAAGGGGCGGGTATGAATCTGGTCTTAATTAGAGGATTTGTTCTGGCTAAAATGGCAGATTAAAAGCTATAGCTAAATGTCTACTTCCTGTCTCCAGAGACAAAGATTTTCTGTGGTTGCCGATAGTTATTGTAGAATTTTAGAGTCTTTTAGTCCATAATGACTCGAGAACACGCTTAAAGTCAGACTCAAGACTACAGCTCTGCACATTTAAGTCACCGTAGGTTATGTTGTGTATTCTCTCTGATGTGTCCAGTTTAACCATTATGTGTTAATGAACTTGAACAGCGCTGCTACTGAGGACGCACCGATCCAGCTCTTTCAGTTCCGATACTGATTCCGATACTATGGCTTTAAGTATCTGATCTCAACCAATACCAGTGTAAAGACTGAATACAGCATTTATTTCCTTAAAACAGAAATAAAATATGACAAAATTGACCCAAAAAGTGTTATGTAGCTGTTATTTATCCTTCAAGTAACTACTGAACAACTTTGTATAAGATAAATTCTAACATTATGAGACTTTTCAGGCCGACTATGACCAGGAAATAGTTAAATTCAATTCAATTTCATTTATGTAGCACATTTAAAATACAAAATACAACACATAGGCAAAGAACAATAAAACAATTAAACACCAAGATATTCTGCCGCACTTGAACCCGATGCCAGGGAGAAGAGGTGGGTTTTTAGTCTTGTTACATTGATTTACATGTCCAAACAAGATATCGGCTAAATCGATATGCGATACCAGTTCAGATTGGTGCATCCCCGACCGCTACTGTACTCAGAATAGAGTTTTGCGTTTTTCAGTTTTTTGTTTTTTTTTCTCTTACCATAGGAATTATTATAGCATTGTAATTATTAAAATGTATGCACACTCTCAGATAAGAGCCTAAACTGAACAAAAATGCCACAGAAATGCCGCCTCATTATGTTGGAGTAGTTCACTTGACTGCCTCCACATATCTGCCATATTTCTGTGTTCTTATCAATGAGACAACATGGCACCAGCGCTGGAGTGTTTGGACCAGCTGTGGCTCTGAGCTCTCCTTCAACTGTCCCAGGCATTTCAAACATCCTCTTCAGTGGCACAGCTGTACTCGTGCAATGTGCCTCTCTCTGATCCCGACCTCGAATCCTCCACACACACAGAGGAAATCTAAGAACACAGCAACAAAAGGAAACTCATCTACACCAGCAGCATCGGTCTGAGAATGGGAAAAATCCGTCAGACTGACCACCCCAGGCCTTCTGCAGCTGTGAGGATGTGATGAAGATAAAAACAGGAATAACTTTCATTTTTTAGGCTCGGGTTGTGTTTGGTTATCAATGGAATGGCCTTACATCAGCGCGAAAGCCAAGGATTCTGGGTAGTGGTGCAACTATGACAATGGTTTTTGAAAAAGTTCAGATAATGAAGTGGTGATCTCAGCCTTTCTGTGTTTTAAAACAACAAACTGCCGTAAGCGATGGAAACGTGGTTAAACTGGTTCTATATATATTTATAGTCTGGAGTTATGAGCTGTACTGGATGAGAATTTCCCTTTTTTGTCCGAGGTGAATGACGTGTTCTGTGCATTCTCTGTAAAGCACAACTATAGTATCTGTGAGACTGATGATCTAATCCCAAACTTTGGTCTTCTAAATCAATCTTTAATTGTTGCTATATGAACCAGCTAATTAAACTGGCACTTCATATTTATGATCCAGAAAAACATAATTAGTATCTCACTGATGAATGATTAGTGGAGTGTCCCATTGAAGGGCAGGGGAGAGATGGAGGGTTTAGTCCTTGTCTCAGTAGATTAAGACATCAATTGTTCTGAACAGAGGACCTCGTCAGGCTGACAGCTCGGGGAAGAGAAGTGGACGCTGTATTGAATTTGAGTTTCTTCAGCCTCTGTGTGTTTCAATGGGCCCTGGCATAAGGCCCTGCTTTGTAATTCGATCCACAGTGTTATGACTGTAAGCAGTGGTCCACAGGCAGCGCGCTCCTTCCCCGTGGTTACTCTGGAATATGTGAGATAGGCCTTAATAATAGGCAGCGTACTGTCCTCTATTGACACCACATGGACTTATAGCTGACTCATCAAGTTATTATCATAAATGCATTGGATTACAGTTTGCTGCAAGCCAAGCGAAACACTGAGTAAAATGGGTATTTCTTGTCAATTTAAAATGTACTTTGGGAGATATACATATTTTTAAATATTTGCATTATTGGCGTATTAGGGGAAAAAACCTACATTTGAAGGGGGAGGGTCATGTAAACAGACCCCCTCTGCACAGAAGGAGATTAGGCTGCCATATGTTCACTTTACACAATCTATAGTGTTTGAAATATTCTGTGTACCTCAGCAATTTCAGGATAAGACCATCTGAGCCCTCGCAAAGGAAGAGGAGGGGTTATGCCTTAAACCGCTTCTGTCACGCAAAACAGTGGCCCACAGATGTCATCCACACTGATGATACCAGTGAGGGGCTCTGCTGCCTTTTTTGTCTCTTGATTTGGATTTTGGTAAGAAGAGCTGTAATCCATAATCTGTAATTCTTGGTTGACTAAAGGCTTACCATGTGCATCTGTTAATTTTGATACGAACAGACCATGCGCATCCCTGATTGGCTAATCCACCTGTCAATCATGGCCATCTGAACTCGCAGAGATTCACCAGTGACCAGATTTACACCTTCGGAAAGTGTCGGGAAGTGTATTGTGTGTTTTCTGGATCTCAGGTAAGTAAGAAGGCAGAATGAACGCACGACTCATTCCCAAATCTCTTTCTGCTGTGGTTCATATTAATCCTTAAAACTGAGGAACTACAGCCCTATAGTCCAGCAAAGTAAAGCAAGTGAGATATTCTGATGAGGCTTGATGTGAAGTTTTTGAATCATATAGTAAGTTTATTCTGGCTGAGTTTTCAATGGAAAGTCGTGTCTATAAATGATGAACCTGTTTTAATTACGCACACTGTATCTCGTTACAGTAGGAGCAGGATATGCATGTGTGCATTTTATTCTTATTAGGTGAAACATGTTGCCAGGTCAGGTCCCTTGTAATGTAGCTAAAATGTTATGTAAATCCAGAAAGCGCTGAAAATGGCACCCTTTTATTTCTACTCATTGGCAGTGCTGGGTCTTCTGTTGTTTCTTTGATTCTTGAATGAGGTTATAGTTGTGCTGTTTATCTGGGATCCAAATCACAAGAGCCGCTCTCTTTGCTACAGTCGACTCGGGAGACACTAATAATTAATGTCAGTTTTTAAATCTCTTTCAACATGCTCAAGGAAAGTGCCCCAGGAGGGAACATAAAAGCCTGGAAGACATCAAGGAAAAACAAACACACAAAGAATAAAGTTTGGATTTGGGAGATTTGAATGTTTTTAGCTCTGACTTTGAAAAAAAGGAAAGACCGTCATGACCCATTTTTAGAATCACTGGAAATAGGTTGTGCCTCCAGATCCATCAAATTCAAACGTTCACGAATGAAAGAAATGAAAGCACTTGCGTCTGTATGATATGTCAACGAGGAGACAAAAAAACACCTTCTCAGTTTCTTTTTATTGTGGGTGAATTCATAAACTGTATAAAGAATGGGACTAAGTGAGTGTGACGTCACCCACAGAGTTCAGCTCCAGTCAAATGAAGCTCATCGAGGATAGAGCCGATATCGGGGCGGATTTGGAGCTGACTTCCATATTTGGATTTCCGATTGTGAGTATCATAGCAACCAAAGAGCCAATGTGGAGCGAGGTTGTTGAAGATAACGCCCCTTCGCGCCCTCACCTCTGGTTTAGCCGGGAGGAGGCGACTAGCAACGCTGTCAATCAAACCCGTTACTAGCCCTAGTGGGGGCGACCTCAAGGGAAGACGGCATCGGATTTGTCTGTTATTAATGTTCATACCTTGATTTATGGACACAATGGCGAAATAAAAACAGCAGGATCATGTAGAGAGGGTTAATGTGGTTAAGATGACGAGCTCGACAGCAGCAGTTACAAAGAAAGATGCCACAGTTTTTCAATGTAACGTCAACTGGAGTCAGCGTCGATTGAGCCGGAAGCGCGCCCATGATCACATCCTGTCTGGAGCATTTCTATGTACAGTCTATGGGTGAATTACTTAGTTTTGTGTGACAGGACCATTCATGCAAACTGACACAAAGAGTACTTATATGTACAAGGTTTAAACATATCTGTGCTAGAGTAAAATAAACGGCTTAAAAGCTACGGCTAATGTAATGAAAACAAATCCATTCTCACTGACTTTGATATGGACATACTTTTAGTCTGATATGGACATTCTTCCACTTCGATATGGCCATACTTGTGCTTGTACTTTGATATGGACATACTTGTACTTTGATATGGACATACTTGTACTTGTAAATTCTCTTATCATGGATAATGCCTGATACATTTCACTGAATTGTACTGTGTTTTTTCAGTGACATTGTATTTGTTTTCATAGATTTTTGAAGCACAGTCACAGTGTCAGACGTATAGATTTGTGATGCTCAGATGTGAAACTGTGTGTAAAATGGGAAGTGGCCTGAGACTGTGAGTTGTGTTCAAATGTAATTGGAATTTAATATTTCATGCTTTGTCATTAGTCAGACTTGTATCATCAGTCTTCTGTGTAATTAGTGGAACGACACGTTCTGCTTCCACCACAGCGCAGTGAGGCTCTCGTGAATTTAACCCCTGCTCTTCCAGGGCATCTCTAATGACACAAGTATTATTCTATAAATTATTATCTGCTGCTTAACAGTTAAAGAGAAAGAGGTCACTGTTTGAATGCATGCTTATGTCTGTACTTTCATTTTACAGAGAAACATGCTTTTCCTTTTTGTGCATGTGACAAACATGGATCTAATCACAGTGTAGATCACATAATGTCCTTTAAAGATATAGTGACTCACACAAAGAACACCCGAACAGTGTGAAGCGTTTTAGTCATGTGCTAATACAAAGGCATTTGTAATTCTTACTTAATAATGATTTACTTGGTCATAGTATTGTTGTGCCGTTATCTATAATTTTGCACCATGGTTTTGTGCCGTGTGTTTGTATATTTGTACATGAACACTAGATGGCACTATGGATATGTACTCTTACCCTAAACACAAGTGATGCTCAGCCTCTGCACAGAATCCCACACAGCCTCTCCATCTGTGAGATGGATGCATTTTTCCAAAAGCTTAAACGTGTGAGAATTCTTTTGTTGGTCTGATTCTATGACTCCTCCATATTTGTAACAAATGATGATACCTTTATGTAAATCACATATTGTTAGACACCTTCACTCATCCATCTACACATCCAGGCCTTAAAGCGGAGCAGACTGTACATGTGACTTATCCCCGGTGATGGGTTCAGATATTGCCTTCTTCTGTGCACTATTCCCAGCTGCTCTCAAAGGTCTTCTTCGATATTGCCGTCTTTATGATAATCATGTAGATGCAGAGGCTAAATCCCTGAAGTGGAAAATGGCATGATGTTAAAAGATACATGCTTTATTAATATTGAGGAGGATTGAAAAAATAGAAGCACTCAGTCAGAAGAGACATTACCACATTGGCCTGCGGCGTAAAGTGCTCAAATCTGCACTCAGGGGACCACAGTTACACAAGTTTTTTCATTGGAGTAAAAAGTAAAAAAATAAAAAATAAATCAAGACCCTTAAGCTAATGATATGCTTACTCTCCTTTGTGCATCCTCTGCGCTCTAAAATATCATATTGTCATTATTAAAGGTGCAGTTTGTAACTTTTCTTGTAGACCTGCTTCTTGTCTCCATGGAGATGCTGTAGTGTTGCCAAATTTCAGTGGCACTAAACATAATGATCTCCATAGGGACAAGTTATAGTTTAGATCTGTGGAAAAGCTGTCCCTGTTCACAGTGAGAATACATGTCCACAAGGAACTGAGCTATAAAAATGTCCAGAATTAAATAAATGCAAATAAAAGAAGTATAATGCTATACTGTGAAACATTTAAAGTAAAGCAAAAACATCTCCACTGGAGACACCAACCAGCAGAAAAGTTAGTGCAGTTTTAACTAGCTCATAGCTCATTTCTGCATATAAAAAAGTTTGAATAAATTGTTGGGTGTTGCTTTAATGGCTCCAAAGTCAACACGCCTCCTTCCATTAAAAATGTATGGCATGGATTATAAATATGATGGTATTTTTGGAGGTGCACAGTAGTAAAGTGCAAAGGCTCACTCAAAGGTAAGAATTAAATGACCTCCATGCAAGCAGAAATCATTAATCATGAAGTCACCACCGCTACTACTACTACTACTACTACTGCTACTACTACTACTTTACTCTACTAGAAATGCCACATTTGCTCAAAACGATGAGTTGGATCATAGTTGTAAAAATCACTACTGTAAATATGCTGTGGCCAGTGATTTTGTTGAATGGGATTGACGCCAGCACGCCTCCTTGTACAGCTCTAGGCCACTTTAAACACTGCTAAGAAAATACACTGTGTTCATTGTGTCTCTGTAAAACTAACTTGTCATCTCTTCCTCCCCAAGCCTCTGTTCCTCAGACTGCCACCAGCACCAATAAAACTCTGATGTTTATTCAGACTAATTAGGGTACTTCATTTGAAGAGCCTTGTGTAAACTCATGCATCGTCAACAAGAACAACACTAGAAATAACACATCAGAATGCACTCGTTTTCTTCTTATCGCTGTACATTGTGCATAATGGATGGTTCTTTAATTGGGTGAATACTATGAGGCTGCTGCAGGCTATAAGGTAACCACAGGAAAAGGCCAGCGCAGCAAAATTAAGGAAATGAAAGACCTTGTAAAACTATGACAGGGCAATTTCAGCTGGTCTAACAAGGAGTAAAAAAAAAACCGAAGAGACGTGCCAGGAATGGGAACGGATAGAGAACATTTTAATCAAAGATGGAGAACATTAAATAGTAAAGTAAACATTTAGCAGAATAATATATTATAGCCAATACAGTAATGTGTGTCCCGAAAGCGCCAGGAGTAGGGAAAGCACCACTTCCCTTTTAGATATGAAGTTCATTTAGCACGATGCAGAGCAGGGATCCTAAACTAGAAGATGCCCTGTGTTAAGTATAGGTCTAAAATGAAGGACTGTAGCGAAGGTCTCACAAATAAGTACGGTAAGTCTTTGTGAGTTAACATGGTGTGGACCTGAATGATTACTTTGTTAATATTGTTTATTTTAAAAAACACAACAAATTGAAACCACTGATTACGTCCCTATGAGTTGATTTTTTTCTTTTAGTGCCGTTCTGTTCTTTCTTTGTCTGAAAATTAATTATTCATCACACTGTCCTGGTTTAGATGGTTTAAAATAGATCTTGTGTCTGGCTGGAGTCTACTGTTATTAATGTGAAATAATGGCCCTGTGTTTTAAACAGTACAGTCCGTGACATGTGTGTATTTTAAGTCAATGTAGTGGAAAATCCTTCTCTCCGGGGAAAGAGCGTGTTCCTCTGGCCTTTTATCCTGTTTGTAGTGCTCCTCGTGGTCGGTCAAAAGCATTTAACACATTAGTCAGATGGCTTCACTGATGTATGCATTTTACTGTTGGGAATACACGATCAGCAGTGACAATGGAAGGGAATGAATGGGCCGTCTCAGTGCTGCTTTACGCTTTCTCTATTTGAGCTGGTGGCTGGTGCACGGGGCTGTATTTTGTGCAGTGGAGGAGGGTAACGAAGTACTGAAGTTAAGTAGAATTTATAGGGATCTGTACTTTCTGCTCCACTGCATTTACTTTTTGTATGATTTGAGGGGTTACATCCTTTCTCATTTTTGAATCTTTATCACTTTTACACTTTAACAAATTAACAACAGTTGTGTGAAATACAAGTAGATTTCTTTATGTGATACTTTTACCTTTACTCGAGTAACGTTTTACCTTTGTATCTGTACTTTTACTTTAAAATTGAGTACATCATCTACCGTTTATTTTGTGATCAGATTTACAATTTATATTTTCAAATCAAGGTTATTATTACAACAATCCAATACATTTCAGAACATATTCTTGCCAGTATTTAGTTTAATATCTTAATTTTTTTTTTTTTTTTTTGCTGAGGTCATTCTATTACATAAAGAAACTGCAGTTCATAGAATTTAATAACTCCGACAGTTCAAAAGTTCAAATTGTGATTATGTTTCAATTGAAATGAATTGTTCAGACCTTTAGCTTTAGCCATCTTGCAAATACACAGATTTATGATGATTTATGATAAGAGTATGTTTTTCTATCTTTACAGATTAACTTCACTCGTTGAAGCTGTTTCTACTCAGATGTGACAAGGTTCTTTGACTCACAGATATGTTTAGACATGTATTCAGTTTTTTCATCCATTGCTGTGTGCGGTGCAGAGTCCACACAGACCCGAGCCCCGCAGAGCTACGGTCTGATGCCTGATTTACAAACAGAACCAGTAACCTTCCTGCTTGAAGTGGACTGCTCCGGCCCATCCTTGAGTTACAAGTTTGAAGTGACATGATCATTTGTGCACTGATTGAACGTCTGTGCATTTACCAGTGTGTAACCACTTGAAACATGGCCAAATTGCAACCACAGCCTTGTGAAAAGCTCTTTGATAGTAGCTGTAAGATCTTCTATTTGGGCTGTGGCTGCTCCTCTTGCTGTGAAGGACAGTCCGTTCATTCATGTCAGTCCCATACGCCCAGTGCTCTTCAAACAAGCCCAACAAAGCACAGATTCTGTGTCTGGAGAAGTGGCCGATATGTGTGTTCCCTTAGATTAAAGCCCGTGTGCTGAGAGTATAGTGTGTGGGGCTGCTTTGTGCCAGTCTATGCCTGTGTCTGTGTATGTATATGGCGTCTTTGACTCCAGGGGAAAACCCAGCCCACATTATGCCACTGTTAAACTGTACAGCACAAAGGCAGTGTTTCAGAGCAGGTCTCTGAAGCTCTGAGATCAAATATGTGAATGTGACCAACGGGCACTTACAGGCCTTTTGTCCTTGGGTTGACTCATGGGAACCAGGTACGTTTGTGCGTTTCCACCATATCACTGGGATAAGTCATTATGAAGAGTGTATGTGTGAACTCATGTGATCATGATGTCGCTAATCACTGTTTCACTCTTTCATATGTCACAGCAGTTTGAGTGGTGCCAAAGGTACATCACAGTGTTTCTAACTGAGGAAATGGCACAGAAACAAACAAAGCAACACTTGTAAATTCCATCACTCATCTTTTAGCTGCTTAACCTTCACTCTCCCTCCATCGCCAGCCCCTTGGGACCCATCACAGGCTGTGTCTCAATTGAAAATTACACTCATCAACTCGCTAACACAGTTACAAAGACCCCGTCTGTAATCCTGGCTTTTTATTCACACGGTTTGTCTCTGTCAGGTCTTGTTCAGTAGTTCAACATAAATTTCACTACAGTGACTATTGTCTTTCTTTTGCTGCTGTGTCAGAAATAGTTTGAAATGTGCTCAGTGCCACCGCTTTTGTTGTGTGGGAACATTCAAATTCAGGCGTCGTGAGGAAATGTAAATAAATACCCAAAGGATTATGGCAGGAGCATAATTCTTCCAGATTTCTCAGCAGTTTCAGCTCATATTTTCCAGTCTGTGCTGGATCGCCGAATGAATATTTAAGCCAGAAAGTGAGTTTTGGCTGCAGAGCTAATATGCTTCTGCAGAAAAATCATACTCAGAAGATGTCCTTATGTTATCTGACATTTCAAATGTGGTTTCTTAAATGTGTCATTTAATACAGCATTTAGATTGTATTACAGAGACACAGAGGTTTGGTTTGTGAAGGTGGATGTGTGGGGGATATGATGAGCGTTTGTCCACTGATTTGAAGGTTGGTGGTTCAAATCCTGCTCTTGACATAAACGTCATTGGTCACATCCACTGCTTTGGTGCTGTGATTCTAGCTCCCACAGATGAAGGCTGTTGTTGTGTTCTTGGGCACTTAACCCACCTCTCCCCCAGTGTCTGTGTGCACTGGTGTATGAATCTGTGTGCGTGAGTGTGTGTGTGAGTGTGTGCGTGAGTGTGTGCGTGAGTGTGTGTGGGGAGGGGTGAGTGGTTCATTGCTGTAAAACACTTGAAGGTGGGAAAGGCCTGTATAAAAATGTGACCATTTACCATATTCCATACCCAAAACATGCAGCAATAATGCACATTTGTGGTTAACAATGTTCTAAAAAATATTCATGGAGAAGTGCAGCATCTAGTTTCTTTCCATCTTCAGAAGTCAGGTCTTGATATATTCACACGCTCCATGAGAGGTACAGTGGGGGTAGCGGTGCGTGATGGCGTTTCTGCACTGTACCAACCTTCAGTGATTGTCAGAACAGCTGAAGACAAGCTCGAACTGCATTATTTATGGACTTGTCTGTGTTCAGTGAGCCTGGGTCTTGATTGCGTTTTCCTCTGTGATGAAACTCCAGCTACAGAAACAAATCAATGTCATTTGGCCTGATCAAAGACTGGGACACATCCCAAACTCCACCAGGCAACATTTCAAATATTTAAAAGATACAGCGGAAGACTCACTAGAAACTCCCACTTGCCCGTTGCACTTTCTACCTGTTATGTAACAATTCCATTTTGTATTGACTTATGTACTTAGACGTACTCTCTTATCACTCGTACATGTGTATTCAGCCCACAAAGCCCACTGTGACTCTGTGATCCAGCATTTTCTTCCATTTTTAAATATTCGGTCCTATTTTTGAGCTCTTTGCAAGTTCAGATGATGTTTTGCTGCTCAGAGCCTTCCTTTGCACATTAGAAAGAAAGTTATTTGATGTTCTTTACCAATTAGAATCACATTAATTATGTAGAAGAAATTAACTGTGGTGAATTCAGGCTCTGGGATGATGATTCGGTCACTGGAGTTGTTTGTTTCCGTTCTTATATGAAACTCTCTAGGCTCGAGTATTATGACATGTGATGCTTCAGGCTGATGGAGTTTGTCTTATGTGATTGTGAGTTCTTCCTGACTGTCTGTGTTGGTACATTATTTATTTGCATCAAGAGTAAATCCTCTGTCTGTCGCTGTATGTGCTAGTCCTGTATCTGTGTCTCTGTATGTGCTAGTCCTCTGTCTGTCTCTGTATGTGCTAGTCCTGTCTCTGTGTCTCTGTATGTGCTAGTCCTCTCTCTCTGTCTCTGTATGTGCTAGTCCTCTGTGTCTCTGTATGTGCTAGTCCTCTGTGTCTCTGTATGTGCTAGTCCTCTCTCTCTGTCTCTGTATGTTCTAGTCCTCTGTGTCTCTGTATGTGCTAGTCCTCTGTGTCTCTGTATGTGCTAGTCCTCTGTGTCTCTGTATGTGCTAGTCCTGTCTCTGTGTCTCTGTATGTGCTAGTCCTCTCTCTGTGTCTCTGTATGTTCTAGTCCTGTATCTGTGTCTCTGTATTTTCTTGTCTCTGTGTCTCTGTATGTGTTAGTCCTGTATCTGTGTCTCTGTCCATTCTATCTATGGGCCATAGTTCTTTACCTTCCCTCTTAAAGGAACTGAATGGAAGATAAGGGTGGGATTTAATACGTTTTTTTCTTCTCACTCCTTTTCGATCTTAAATCAGAACAAAAATGTGAAATGTGCATTAAGTGTACTGGATACACGTGTTCATTAATCTGCTCAAAATAAATAAATGAATGAAATTAATGAATGAAATGAACTGAGTTGTATTGGAATCCATGAATGTGCTTGTGTTAAAGTTTGACTTGAAGATTCAGCAGTGTCATTGGAAGTTCCAACCTGCCTGGCGGCAGCAGTTACCTGGCTGACTGAGCAGGAGGATAATCATTATCTACAGCAGAAGGGAAAAAACAGCCACAGGCCTAAAAGTGTCGTCTTTGCTTCTGTTATTCTGAGAATTAACTCAATAATCTGAGATGGGCCTATACGTCCTGTCTGGGTTATCACACAGATTCTACCCATCTTCCTCCCCCCATCAAACTGATGCATGCGGGTGAATCTAAACTGTGCATAACACTTTACTGTGGTGGAAGAGGCCTTCCATCCAAAATTACAGCCTGCTCTGTGATGCTGTGGATTCTTGGTGAAGGAAAACATGGCCACAGAGAGACCTGGTTCACCATCACAGAATGTGGGCTGTAAGCCAAGTCAAACAGCAGTGATGTGCACAGTTTAAACTGTAAAGATCTAGAAAAATTTAGAAACAGATGGGAAATTGTGTAAATTATGTTTAAACTTGAAACTCAAATATTGCTCTTTCTTGACATAATCATAAAGATGAGGGATTACATCAGCATTGCCTTAAAAGCTGAACATATTTAATATTTGCTTGAACTTGCATGTTGCAGCTGCTAAGTAGATTAACTGTCACCTTTTCAGTGAGATGACTGGGTATAACGGACCATTACAAACCCTCTTCATCTAAATTAGAAACACCTGCTTTAGAGCCGTCCAGCAGCGTGTTACTGCCAACGCCATGAAGATAATCTAAGGACACTGGGTACTGTCTTTTGACATACTGCTTAAAAAGAATGTTCTTCCAGACAAGGCCATTCATCGTGGTGGCCTGCCAAAGAGCTGATTTCATGATGTTGCCTCAGATAAATAATGAGACATAAAGTCACTCTACTGATTAAGAGTCTGGGCTTGAACACTTTGTTTTCCTAAATGGACTCAAGGATACTTCAGCACCCACTGCTTTCAACTTTGTTCACTTTTAGTTTTGCTGAGGTTTGAAAGTCATTATTGGAGACAAGAAATGAGTGTTCACCATAGCAACAAGTCATACCTCAGACACCACCTGTTTCACCTGCTGCCCACGGGGACGAGGTGTGAGTTCATATGGGCTAGAACCAGCAGAAGGGCTCCAGATCTGTGCAGCTAGATCACAAAAACTTACACTGCAGCAATATCTGTGTAATCCCTCAGTCGTCCAGGTTTGATCTATAGTAAAAGAAAAAATATAAACTCTGTCAACTGGACAAACCGTTGTAGGAGTGAAGACATTTCAGATAGATATAAGACAGTGTCCCCCTATAATCTGACCAGGACTGAAGAAGCAGCTTGGATGATCAGCCAAACATCTTCACTCCTACATCTTTTTGTCCAGTTGACAGATTTTCTATATTTCTTTTACTTTACACTATGATGCACTTTCTCCTCTTCCCTTTAAGGTTGGTATATATTCTTCACAATAATGATTCAAGCTGAGGACACACTACACGACTTTCAGCTTGATTTTTCCCTGATTTTCAGTCTTCACTTGTTGAAGGCAGTCACAGCTGCTTCAGTCTCGTAGTGGGGAGCACTGTATGACTCTACTCACGTTCAAATCATAAACTGAGGACCAGGGAAAGACACAACTACACATCAGTCTGGTCAGAAATTGCTGTTGTTCTGCTCATGACCATAGTAAAAGAAGAAGCTCCTCCCTTCAGACAGATATAAGGCAGTGTTCTGTGTCCAGTAGTTTCCTGGTCCTGCTGTGACCGGCTTGTGTCCAGTAGTTTTCTGGTCCTCGTGTGACCGGCCTGTGTGGCTCTGTGTGAAAAGCTGCGGTCTGAGTCTGTGTGGTGAGAGTGAGGTCACATCAGGAAACATGAGAGCCGTTCCCTGTGGTTCAAGTGGACACAGTGAGGTGTGGTTGGACTGATAATAGCAGATAATAGAGGCCATGTACCAGTGAGTGTTTGTGGGGAGATCTGGAAATACCATCCTTCTCTCTTACTCACTAAGGTTTTGCCTTCAATAAAACTCCCCAACATGCTGAATAAGTAACAGATTGAGCACAACTTTTTACTGCTCAAAAATACAGGTGCAAAGCAGGTGGCCGACCCTCCATCCAACGTTATATAGCACTCCTTTAAATCTACTAAGTCTACAATAAGGTCTAGACTTGAGCTGCTTGATAAAAAAGCCTATGTCCTTATCCACATGATTTCAGGAGCTGATTCACAGTTATCTTTGATACATTCAAAATAAAAGTTGACTTTCCAGTCCTGTTTAAAGACACTGATTTGTTTTGGGGAAGCATTATGCTGTGATGTAGTGTGGGCTCTGCTGTGCTGACAGCTAATTTACTGTGTATTTGAGAGGGTTTGACAGTGTGCGTCGACAACTTCTCTATGAGGAGGATAATAGAAAATACTAAACCAACCATCAGTCATGTGCTCTGCCTTTGATTTCTCTGTCACTGGCATTCACAAATGAGTCTGTGTACATTGGACCTGTGGCATTAATCTTGAGTTTATTCTCCTTTCAGCATATTAATGGCTGATTTGGGAAGGTTAGATTAAAATGAAGGGATTTTAAATGTAATTGGTGCAGACAGGAGCAGGGCAGAGCTAAATCTGATGTGTGCAGTGTGTGCTTGGCTGTAAAGTGGTCAGCAGCATCCTCACTTGGAAAAGTATGAGCTAAAGTGAATGTCAGGGTTCCTTAGAGGATTTAAAAAGTGGACTATAATAAAACAAAAAGGAACTTTGCAAAGGGCAGCCCCACTAGAACTAAAGCATTTTATTTATGGTTCAAAAGTTTGTTAGGTTAAGTTTGTTTCTCTGCAAAACTCGATTTTTCACGTCACTTTTATTACTGTCACTTTTTGTTCCTCATATCAATGGATTATAATGAACTGTCAACTTTTAAATCAGTTTTGTCTAAATTAAATATAGAGAGATGGATGTTGATGATTCTAGTTTTTGTTTATGAAGGTTTTGGGATTTCTCCTCTCAGGTTTTGTGTTCTAAAAATGACTTGACACAGAAATACTGGGAAATAAGTTTTAGGAACTGGAGTACAGAAAAGGATTTCAGATTTTTTTAGATATAGTCGTACCATGTGACCGAGCCCATGCAGATTTAGACAATAGAGTTCAATACTGATACGTCATGTTTAGCGTTTAAGGCTAGTGTTTTTAGGGTAAAAGTAGCTCTAGTTTCCATCAGTGTTTCCACATTTAGCGAACAGCCTGTCCTCTGCCGCCATCAGCCCCAGTGGTGCGTGCCCAGGTCTGAGGACCACACCTGCTCCTATTCAGAGGCCCTGTTCCACCAAAGCCACTCCAGCTGTTTCCTTTTACAGGCTCTGAAGATCATAGAGGCCAACAGCACGCAGCGGCCTCAGAGGGTCTGCGCCACCAAAATACCAACCACACCGCTCAGGTTTTAACAAATGATGTGTTGGAAATTGTGATGCTGGCTGTTAACTTCTTGACCTGCCTCCCACCCACAGCTTTCTGGAGATTGTGTTCTGACTTTGGAGCAATGTTATCTCAAAGACTCGTCTAATCGGTCTAATAAGTTGATCAGTAAATACTCTCTAATCTAATCAAGCGTGTATCCCCTTTCGCATGCTAGATGGCTTGTATTACAATGGCAGTGGAAAGTTTCGCAGTGAGTTGTTGCCATGGGTTACAAACAAGTAGAAATATCTGTCATTGATCACACTTTATCTCTCAACAAAAAATGTGTTCTGTTGGGGTGTTTTATGTGAGCTGCAGCATAATAATGTTAGAACACAAATGCAAAGGCCCATCTTTCACCAGCGAGTCCCCAAAAGCACCGGGAAATTATGCAAAATTATAAGGTCAATGATTTCAGCTTCTCTACACAATCACATCAGATAACATGGCTCATCGCTCAGACGCTTGTCTTTGTGCATAAAAACAAACCCGATTTCCCTCTTTGCAGTCAAATCAGGGGTCAGTCTTCTTTTATTGAATCATAATGGTGCATCATGACTCACACAGTTTAATAAAAGAAGAGGGCGCATACTGACACTGCTTCTGTTTGACCAAGTTTACTTCAAAGTTCTATGATCAATTTTAGGATTTCTGTTTCTTTTTGTTAACTAAAAAGCTCCCTTCTTCTTCTGAGAGTTCATGTTTGACCTGTGATTGGTTAACTGCACCTGTCACTCAGTTGGAGCGTGACAGAGGCTGACCAGTAGGGGGAGTGAGTGAGGAAGTGTCTGTGTTCGATCAGAGCAGCGTTAAACAGAGAATCACTGAATCAAATATGAATCACAGTTTTTTCATGGCTGATTGTTTAGAATCCAGAGAAAACTGTGGCCAATAAGCTCTGCCAATATTTTTTGGGAAGATTTATGTAGTTTTCCCGAAATTATGTAACAAATTTAATATAACTCATCCACAGCCTTGTTAAACTGGATAAGAGAGCGGTGTAGTCACATTTTCGCAGTAGCCCTCTTTGGACTAAAGTGTTCAGATAAAACATTATGTATATATTTTCCATGTATCTTTAGGCAGCTTTTTGGCCCAAGCGAAATATCGACCTGTGATGGAGATTTAAGGTCAGCAGCAGACTGAAAAGTGCAAATATTGGCTCGATATATCAGCCAACAATATATCGGTCTATCTGTAATCACACTGATCTGTAATCACACCGGTGAAAACTGAGGTGTCTTGCTGTTCATCTGCGCTCACATACACCAAATATCCAACACACGGCGATAACAGTACACACAGGATGAAAATATCACCAAAATCGCTTGTTATCTTAGGGATCAAATCAAAGTTCAGTCTTAATTGTTCAAAATGATTCATGTACACACAGTATTTAGTCTTTGACATCGTTAAACTTAGGGTTAAATTGTTAGTGATAAACTTTAAATATGTTTCTTAACTCTAAATTTACAGCTGTACAGCAGAGGGCCCTGTGTCTTGGTCCTTTGTGTTTGATTTATTACGTTATTTATGAACCAAATGTGAACAATGCTTATTAGGCCCCAAATTCTGCACCATGGGTTCTGTTCCTTCATTATTTTTTACAGTAACAAAAATAAGCGAAACATTGCATCTGGCTGCGCCCAAACCCTGTCGGGGGACTGTGGTGACTGGAGCTGCGGCCGTCTGCTGTCAATATTTAACCACAGCCTGTATCTGTATGTGCTTATTACACAGGAATGAATGATACAGCAGCATGTGGTCCAGCACAGAGACTGGCACTGCGGTCGTTAAGGAAAGTTACAAGAGAAAAGGAGATGTTTCATTACTGGTGGCCAATAGACAATGAATATGAGACAAAATAAGGTCTGTTTGAACATCACAGGCTGCACATGGACAGGTGCAGCCAGTGATTGGTCCATATGGTCACTCATTATGTCCTGTTGTGCCTCAGATTTGCATCACTAATGGCTCGGCTTGTCATGATAATCACTCTCGGTTAATTGTTCCGTATATTTAAGCTGGAACAAAATATGTTTGGGGTCAATATTTATTTTACGTACAGTTTCTTTGCACTAGTAGGAGTTTTTTTGGTGATTTCTTGGCCATATGATAAGATTTAAGCTGTAAAAGGTTGAATAAATAAGTGATTTGACTCATTACAGATGCAAACCAAGAACTAAAATGTTTTATTCTGCTGTTTATTTATTGCAGCTCATGATTTTTAACAGTATTGTAGATTTTGAATTAGTGTTTGTGGTTTAAATCTGTAGTGTTGTCTCAAAAATTGTTACAAACATTTCAAACTTGCTTTTGTTACTAAGAAATAAGTGCCAATGATAATAAAAGATCTCTACTTTCAGATCATATAATATAATTTTCAACCATAACTAATCGATCACTGAAGATTATTCTAACACTGTTCAGGAAAAGTACATTTTTTTCGGTTCATGTGATTTTTTTCAGTATGATACTTGCTTAAACGAGTAGGGCTGGGTATCATTAAGAAGTTGCCGATACGATAAATACCTGGATACATAGGCCATGATACTGTTAATTCGATACAATACAATACAATATATTTGATTCAATATGATTCAGTGAAAAATAAAGGCTTTCAGGACACTTAATCTTCAACCCCATTTTCACAAAAAATAAGTATTAATTGTATTTAAGATAAATGAACATAACAAAGTGCATTTTGTTTTGTGCATTTTACCAACTAGAAAAAATACATCTGCTCCATTGACCAAGTCACCACTGTGGTACTAAAAAAAACAAAGTTAATGTGAAATAAACCTATTTTAATCATCAAAACAGTCAATCAAATGTGAAATGTTCTGCATAAACGACTTTCTTTCCTCTAAACAAGCCACACAAAAGTAGCTCTATGACAGAATCATTTGGTAAAATATGCAAAAAAAAATACTCTTGGCAATATATCGATACAGCAGACCACAATATCAATACTGTATTATTAAATTAAGCATGTCGTTTTGATAGTAGTTTTAGTCTAGATTAAAAATATTTTGCTATATTTTGCTCGTTGCTGCCTTGAACTCCACAGACTCATGCATCTCTTCTGATTTATTCTCAACACCATCTTTCTGACTCTAATTCTGTGTCATTTTATTCATTACACCTTTGTAACATTACTATTTTTCCAAAAGTCATTATTTTTGCATGTTTTGACGTTCAGTTTGATCATTACCTGTAATATCTGTGGTGGGAATGGTGGATATAATAAAATAATAATAATATAAAAAGTATCGTGTCAGAAAATCTGCAGTGTAATTTAAAATCCAATACAGGATCCTTGGAGCGGTTCATTAATGTAATAAGGGAGTGTGAGCAGGACGCTGGCTTCTTCTTCTCTGTGGAAATACACTTCTCTTGAGAACACAGCTTATGTGTGGTCTAGGTACATGTGGACATTTTAAACGGGGTGCTAATGGCGTTTCTTGTTAATTAGTTTAGATGGTGCAAATATGAGTTGTTTTAAGGTACTGGGATGTTCTTGTTCTGCTTTGGTCCCAGTCCAGTCCTGATGTAGACTTTGTTTAGTCCTGTTTTCTGATTGAATCCAGGTCTAGTCCAGGTCTAGCTCCAGGCTGTGTTCCACATTAAAGTGACCAGACGTCCCTATTTACCCAGGACAGTCCCAGTTTTGAGCCCTGTGTCCCATGTTCCAGCAGATTTATCCAAAACCATCGATTTGCCCCAGTTTTATACGAGAAATGTCCCAGGTGTCCCTATTTTGGACCAATTTGATGCCCACCAACAGTAAAGCTGGGGCATATTGTTATTTGTTTTGCTAAAATACAGGAAACAGTGCTTGAAAATGACCATAAGGAAAAAATACACCCTGACGTAAATCGAGAAGGGACAATATGATGTGTTCTTTTCACAATTTTATTTATACCAACCATCTCAACCCACGTGTGTCCCAGTTTTGAATTTTGAAATCTGGCCACATTACATCAGTCCCAGTTTAGGTGTGGTTTGTTTGCATGTTTGGACACACTGTTAAAGCTCCTAGATTACGCAAAATGGACTCTTGTGAACTTTTAGTCATGTCAGAATGTCAGAGTTGTGTTTTGTTTCATTCACACATGTCTGACTGATCCAGCATCATGAGGCTGTCTGCATCCCGAAAGCTCAAAATGCTCTGTTCCACCTTGTAATGTCATGAAACGGTGACCTTTTACCTTTAGTTCAGCAGAGATTGACAATTGCAGGGCTGAAATCCTCCAAATGATTCTAGTGAAGGTGTATGGAGTCTAAAAACACAGTGGAGCACTTCCTGTATTACCACATAACATCACAAGGTGGAACAGAGTGTTTCCAGTTTGAGAAAAGAAGAACTCAACCTAAATATGCCAGATTTGTGCTTTAGACATGTGTGAATGAAACAAAACACAACTCCAGGCAGGTTTTTGATGAGAAAAATAGCATAACATGGGCCCTTTAAAGCTTGTTCAGAATACAAACCCCAGCCACAAGGGGTCAGTAAAGTAACAAATTAGAGTAAATTGGCACTTTGTAAATGTGGTTTACATTGGACCATGTTTAGTTTGAGTCTCTACTTTTGAATGCTGGAAGTCAAACATAAAATAATTCTAGTTTGCAGACAAGTTTAAAGCAAAACGCCGGGTTAAATTCCTTACTCTAAAAACAAGGGCCTGTCCATTCCCTCGCGCCCCGTGTTTACATATTTCTGCAGTAGCACTCTGACCCGCGTAGATGCGTCTTGACAGTCTTGCGAACAGGGAGTGGAAGGGTCATTCTTTCATATAAAGCTTTGCTAACGCTGTTTACATTAACTGTGAAAATCTTTTGACACATGTAGTAGCACATACATTTCACTGTAGAAGCAGGTCAGCGCTACAACACTGTGCATGTGTGAGTTACCCCACCTCAGGGAAACACGTGAGCAAGGACATGTGAATAATACATGCTTCATTGACTGGTGCTTGTAGGCAGCCTGCCATGTAAAGAGAACTTCAACTTTTAATGTCTTTGGTAGCAAAATGTAACCGTAAATGGGTTTTTATACACTGTTATACTACGTAGTGAGACAAAATTGTGGCTCATTAAAAGCTCAGTGGGGTATCGCTATCAGCAAGTTTAATTTTAATGTTAGCCTTGGAGAAGATTGCACTTTAAGCACCTCATAAAACCTGTTTCTATTTTAGTCGTGGGATGCCAATGTTATAGAGGATTTTGAGCATCATTTTGTTCCAGGTGCAAAAAATACTCTGAGCAAATTATGCACTCAAGTAAATCTAGTACACCGTTTGACATCGATTGCACCACGTTTATGTTGTACTCACGCAGGAAACCGAGTAAGGGCTAAAACCTGAAAGATGAATGTTAATATGTAAATGTAGAAGTCAGTAGTGCTTTGACAAACTTTCTACAAGTACAGAAAATTCTCCCTGAAGGTTTGAGCTCGTTGGGACTTTTTAAGTGAAGTTATTTCCTTTATGCTTTGGAATGTCTTTAAGAATAAGACCGTCTGCATGTAAAGTGTATTTTCAGGTCACAATATAATCAATAGAACCCAAAGTGTGGATTTTAAGTGAAAATGTTCAATTGGAAGCTAAGAATGTAAACCTAACGCTAACTAAATGTGCTCTATATAGTATTCATGTCACATACACCTGTCACTAAAGGGCCCGTTATGATATTGTGTTTTGTTTCATTCACACATGTTTAACACACAAACCCTGCAGATTTAGGCTCTAAATAGTTCTTCTCTCAAACAGAAAACACTCTGTTCCACCTTGTGATGTCATGTGGTAATGTTTCAATGCTTGTTTTATTCCAATTGCTTTGATTTTTTGTGTTTTATTGGTGGCCTTATTTCAACATCCCTACTTGTAGCTTTGGGATGGATCACATGACCTCCTTCTTCGTTTCTGTTGAGCAGCCAGTTAGCACATCTGTGTCAAGGAGAGTGCGTGGTGTAACAGGACTGATTGCCGGTACAAGGGGACAGGCATAAGTCGCTAGTGAACCAGAGTCAGGAGACTGGGAGATACGAGCTGGACTTGGTGTGACGGACAGGACGAGAATGGGGCAATCGAACAGCAGACCCAGCAGAGCGCACGGGGCACATGGAGCGCACAGAGGGAGAGCTGATGGAGACCACGTGGATGTGAAGAACATCAGTGATATGGCCTGAGATGACACAGAACACAGTTAGTGGCAGAGTGGGAAACTCTGTACCAAGCACTTAGAACAGAGGCAGTCATAGTGGCGCTCCCAGAGTCAGGGGCCCAGAGCTCCAGGGTCGTGGGGTCGCGGGTGGTGCTGTCTTCCTGTGTTTTTTGGTGCAGAACGACTCAAGACGAGGAGGTGCCCCCATGGAGAGGAGGCAGTCCCACCTGTACTCTACCTGATAGGACCAGTACACGACACTGGACTGACGCTGCTGCTTTTTAAACTCTTTCAGTAACTTTCAGCCTCATTCCACTTATCTTTTTAATAGTACAATTTAACTTTTATCACTTTTATCACTGAGCTCAGTTGTTTTAATAGAATTTATTATAATAAATTAACATATTTTATAGTCCTTTGGGTTTTTATTGGTCACACCAGCACCTCACACTCTCACATCACTTTTTATCAAGTTTTATTCTAATTCAGCCACGGGATTTCAATTTAATCTCCACCAATAACCCACAATCCTGTGACAGTAAAACAGGAAGTGCTCCACTGTGTTTTAAACTCCATGCACCGTCACTAGAATCATTTGGATACTTTCAGCCCTGGAATTGCCAATCTCTACTGGACTAAAGGTAAAACTAACACTTGGAACAGAGCATTTTGAGCTTTGGAGATGTAGACAGACTAATAATAAAGGATTACTCAAACTTCACGTGTGAATGAAACAAAACACAACTCCAGCACAACACACATTTCCGGTACTGCGACATCCTTAACCGCCTAAAAGTACTTAAGTAAATTCTTGGGATAAAAGTATCTACTAGCTACTAATTATAGCCTTCTCTTTAATTACATGCATCTATGCTCCCAGACATGTCATCTAGCTGGAGAAGTTGGACTTGCCTGGCCACATTTGCAGCTCATTATCTCATGCAGAACTGGCCCAGGTACATGCCTTTGAGTGATCCAATGTCTGATTCTCACTGATAGACGGCTGCTGTCAGTGTGATGCCCTGAGCGCTTATGGGTCTTAACTGAAGCCTAGTCCTGCCACTACATCCACAGCACCTTTCTGCACACATAAGCAGTGAAAAGCACACACTACAGCTGGCGTGTCCCTCACCGTCTCTCTCTCTCCTCCTGCCAAATACGAGCTCTCAGCTATACATGCATTCAGACCAGCAGTGGCATGTTTAGCTAATGTGCACAGGAACACTGCCAGAGCTTCAAGAATGCAGGATCCTGGCAGTAAATGAGGTGTAATCATGATGGAGGAGTCGTGTGGTAGCAGGTTGTCTTTTTCATGTGAATATGCTTCCTCTCGGCTGGGTAGGGAAAAGTCATGTGTAGGAATAACATCACAATATTAAACTTTAGTCTTAAAATGTGTGAAGACTGTTATTATGTTATTAGACTTTCAGAATGATGAAAGTAAAGTTAATGGGACATAAATATCGGAACTTATTTCTGAAAGTAAGTATTACACTTCTATGGGGTATTACCTGCTAACACATAACATATTTAAATCACCGTGTTACCTTTTACTGTTTTGAAAATGAGATATTCACCCAAAACAGTGTATTCACATGTTTAATAAGCTTCACTTTTGTTTTTGATGCTTCGAGTCTCCTCTTTGTTCTCGGTGCTAAGTCCCTCTCCCTTCAGAGCGCTATCACAACACAATGGTGCTACTGAAAATAGTGCACATCGGGTTTGTGAAGTTGTCATGTATTGTTTTTGTATGCATGGAAAATTGCTGTGCAGGAGTGTGTCGAACTTTGGATAGGATCATACTGCTGATTATAAGGAGGATTCAAATAGGGCCCAGGAGAGATCGCTAAATTACACAAACATGCATGGATGACATCTAAAACCTCTACAGGCATGTTTTTTTTTTTTTTTTTTAAATAAGGGAACAATGTTTTAACATGATAGAGAGCTCCATCCATCCATTTTCCTTTGTTTATCTGAGGCAAGGTCCCAGGGGCAGCAGTCTAAGCAGGGACCCCCAGACTTCCCTCACCCCAGACAGGTCCTCCAGCTCCTCCGGTGGGACCCAAGGCGTTCCCATGCCAGCCGAGAGACATAATCCCTCCAGCGTGTCCTGGGTCTTCCCCGGGCCTCCTCTTGGTGAGACATGCCTGGAACACCTCCCCAGAGAGGCGTCTAGGAGGCATCCTGAGCAGATGTCCGAGCCACCTCAGCTGGTTCCTCTTGACGTGTACGAGCTCCTCCCGTATGACTGAGCTGAGCTCCTCACCCTACCTATAAGGGAGCGCTCAGCCACCCTGTGGAGGAAGCCCATTTCGGCCACTTGTATCCACAATCTTGTCCTTTCGATCATTACCCAGAGTTCATGACCAGGTGAGGGTAGAAACGTAGATTGACCAGTAAATCGAGAGCTTTGCCTTTCGACTCCGCTCCTTCTTCACCACAACGATAGAAAGCTCCAAAAAGTCAAGTTGAGGGTTTTTTTTTTTGGGAGTGTAGATTAGATTGAATTGGAATTCTCTGATATATATATATTTTTTTTAATTCTCTGGAACATGAACAACCTTAGAACATCCCTAGTGAAGTGTGAGTTCTTGGCACTACAGACAAATTGCTGTAGTATATATACTAATGTTGTATAGTTATATCCAAGCCCAAATGTGAAGCTGGTTCTAGTGATGCCTTCTCTAAAACACAGACCACTTCTCACAGACTATTTGAGCTATTTGTGGAAGATCACTGAAGGTAATGAAGAGGAAGCATAAGCCAGACACACTAGGAGGTGGGCTGTGATGACCCGAATCTAAAAGGAAAATGAGAAAGAGAAATAAGTTCCAATATTAAATCCATCTGCTTTTTGTCTTCAGGAGTTGGTGCATTAGCAAAGCTCTGGTAAATTGGCTCTTCTCTCCATGAGTCTCAAGGGTCTGTCTGATATTTGTGCTCCACTTTCACTAACCCCCTTTTCCTTCTCTGCCTCTCAATCCTCTGATGATTCTGCTTCCCTTCCTCTCACTAAAATATAAACAGATTAAAAATAGAGGCAAGTTTTCCCTCACTCTTCTCATATTCATTAGCAGTGTTGTATATATTCCACTCGCTGGGATGGGCTTCTCTGACAGCTGACCCTCACAGACAGTCAAGGAAGGCTCAAGGTAATGTTTGTATGTGTGGGCCCATGGCTGTGTCTGACTAAACAAACTCAAGTAAAAGAATAAACTTACCTACACCAACAGCCAGCGCTCAGGACTGGGCTGGAATCCTCATATTAAAGGAGCTACATAACACAAAATAGACTCTTGTTCACTTTAACATATGTAATAATGCTGTTACCTCCTCAAAAACATACTCGGACTTGTGTTTTGTTTCATTCACACATGTTTGAGTAATCCTGGTTCATTTGTCTGTCTGTATCGCTAAAGCTCAAAATGTTCTATTCCACCTTGTGATGTCATGAAGTGGTAGTTTTCAAGTTAACAGCAACATTTTACCTTTTGTTCAGTGGAGATTGTAATTTCTAAGGCTGATATCATCCAGTTGATTGCAGTGAAAATTCATTGTGTTTAAAAACCACACTGGAGCACTTCCTGTATTACCGTATGACATCACAAGGTGGAACAGAGTGTTTTGGGTTTGAGAGAAGAATAAGCCTAAATATGCAGGATTTCTGTGTATGTTTTTAATAAGGGAACAACATTATAACATAGATCTGAAACGGCGTAATATAGGCCTTTTAACCACGTTTTTAAAATGTACTGAAGTTAGAAATGAACTTTGGACCACACTTACAGCTTGGTGTTATTTCTCAGGCGTAAAAGCACAGTGACAGAACAAACTCTGAAAGCAGAATATTCATAAGGCATTTAAGGAAGATATGAGTACATCATTTGGACGTTTGTTTCAAGGTGACATGAATGATGAGCCATAAAGTACTTTCAAATGGAATTAGAAATCAGACCGTCACAGTCACTGGCAGGATATTAAGTTGAATACACTGAGCTGCTTCAGAGTCTTCGGATCTTTGCAAATATAAAAAATATGCATATGTAACTGCGTGATCGATAATGTTTTATAAAATATTCTTTATTCAGTGATGCTAATGCAAGAAGGAAACATTTGGGATTTTGTTCTGCACATCACAGTGGTATGCATTTTCCTGAAAGTCCCAGAATGTGTGATGTGTAAAGTGACCTCATGGTGACTCCCTCTCTTCTCACAGACGTCTTTGTTCAGAGCTGGGCCTGACAACACACAGCTTTGTGCTTCTGTCCCACGGTTAAACTGTGCATATGTAACGCTTGTAGGCTAGGAGGTTTGACTGCGACCACGATAAAGTAAGTATGATTTCTACGGCAGCATCAGAAGATTTGTTCTTGTGGAGCCTGAGGTGTGAATAAAGACACAACCAACCAATATTGAAATTTTAACGCAAAATTGTATTGAATTGTACAAAAAATAATAAATAAACAAAACAGACAGTGATGCAGTGAAGATGTGATGTGGTAAATGCAATATTCAGTGTCCGGGTTTTGATCCAAAGTTCAAAGAAAAGATAGAGGTCCAATGGGGAAAAAAATAATAATAATCAGCAGCAGGATTAATTAGTCCATTTAGTCCTACCGCATAGTTGGGTAGCTCGCCATCAATGTGTGAATTATGATCCAGGTTTTTTTTCCAGTCCGAAAAAACCTGACCTATAAAAAGGTCAAAATAATAAATTAACATTTGGATAATAAACACAAAACGTCTACATTGGCACAATGTGAGATATACATGTGTACATGTAGAGATAATAGTATATATAATATTTTATCAATATATAAATTATAAAGACAGACATAATAATTGTAATCAGAGTGCACTTTTTCATATAAATCAAAAATTGAGTTCAATGCTCAAGCAGATTCTAAAGTTGCGCAACAAATCAAAAATAGCTACATTCGGAAACAACAAAAGCATATAGCTGATTTAGCGTTAATACAAACGTCAATCAAAAGTAAGCAAAATCAAATTAGATGAGCAATATAAAAACGGTGCTCCTAATGAGTTTGTTATTTACAATTCGGGTGTAATGCATTTGAAATTAGCTCTGTACTGAAAGAAAAAATTAGTAATGTTTACCGAACTCTAAGCGCGAGTAGACAATGTCAATGTACACGCGGATCTAGAAGAGTTTGCACAGGTGCGCTAGCGGCGCTATCAACCAAAATGTTGCACGTTATTTATCGACAACAATACGACTGCTACTAACAAATCTTACATGCCGAAGTGTGTGTAACAACTCACCGTTGAGGAGAGGAGAGTTGAAATTAGGAAGTAAGTTTTAGTTTGAGATCTCTGCGTATTCAATGCCGACCGCGCCACGCCACAGCCACAGTGAGGAGCAGAGGAGGAGACAGGTAGTTGACCTGCCGTGACCCCGCAACTTAAAGGTAAAGGGGCTGCAGCACGGGAAGTGGCTTCACAATAAAAGCCTTAGGAAATGCGGGTTACACGTTCCCCCCCTGAACTCATGGACGTCCCTGTACATGCGACTGGCTGATGGCAGACGACTTGATTGCTGACAAGGGCAGGTGGATTTTCAAGTTCAAAAGCGTAGGTGAAGGCTGTGCTCAAACCATGAAATAAGGATTGAATGCTGTGAAGCAAAGGATGACCAAGTCTTGAGTATTGCAGGCGGTCTGGGGGATGGCGTGTTCTCACTGGGCGTCGAGCTGGTGGGTCATTTTCTGGACTTGACAGTTCAGGGTCAGCCTCTGGAGATTCAGGTTCAGAAAGGCGGCTTTCTTCAGATGCCAGGGCTGCAGCAGGTTCGGGATGAAGTTCAGGTAGGTCTGGTTCGGGTAGGTCTGGTTCTTGTTCTTGTTCTTGTTCTGGGTCTTGATCTGCCATCTCATTATGTTCCACTTCAGTTCTGACATTTTCCTCCGTATCAGACTGTGATTGCTGGCCAGGCTGGATCACAGGAGAGACCGGAGATGCAGGTGGTCTTGAAGCAGGTAGGTCAATCACGGATGTGTATTTAATGGGCTCTGAGATGGAAGGAAAGAAACCAGAAGTCATCAGTTCATCTTCTGACAGGGCTTCATCATTGTTACTGTCAGGAAGATCTCCAGCATCTGCAATTACTGGAGTTGACAATTTAGTAATTTTTTTCTTCTCGACTGGCTTGACTGGAGCAGATAGAAAGCCACAAGGTAGAAGAAGGTCTCTGTGCAGTGTCCGGATGGGGCGATCTTTGGTCTCAGGTTTGACGGTGTAAACAGGAAGATTGCCAGCCCTCTTGGTCACAACGTATACTTCTGACTCCCATCGGTCTGCAAGCTTGTGCTTCCCTCTGATCCGCACATTTCTCACCAGTACACGATCACCAACAGACAACTCTGAAGGAATGATATTCTTGTCAAATCTTGTTTTGTTTCTCTGCATCACCCTCTCTGATTTTCAGCAGCAATTCTGTAGCTCTCTTCAAGATGCGCTTTGAGCTGCTCAACGTACTGAGAATGTGTAACTTGTGTCTTCTTCCCAATGGCAGGCCAAATGCCAAATCTACTGGTAGGCGTGGTTGGCGTCCAAACATAAGTTCATATGGGGAGAAACCAGTGACATCACTCCGAGTACAATTGTAGGCGTGCACTAATGGTTTCACATAGTCTTTCCAGTGTGTCTTGTCCTCATTTCTGAGAGTACCCAACATGTCCAGAAGCGTGCGGTTAAAGCGCTCTACAGGATTTCCACGAGGATGGGTAAGGGGTGGTGCGTATTTTGCTGATGCCAGCCATCTCACATAGTTCTTTGATAGTCCAAGACTCAAAATCAGGTCCTTGATCACTATGTAACTTCTCAGGAATCCCATAGTGTACCAGGAAATTGTCCCACAAACACTTGGCGACAGTTTTGGCTTTTTCTGATTGGGCGTCGGAACTGCGACTGCGTACTTTGTGAAGTGGTCAGTAATCACAAGTACATCCTTAGTCTTGGTGCGATCTGGCTCCAGTGATAGAAAGTCCATGCATACAAGTTCCAAGGGTCTTGTTGTCTTTATGTTGACTAGTGGTGCTGCCTTTTCAGGTTGAGCTTTCCGCTTGACACATCTTTCACAGGTCCTAATCTTGTTTTTGGACATCTGCAGACATGCGAGGCCAGTAAAACCGAGATCTGGCAAGATCGAGTGTTCTCTCAATGCCTAGATGTCCCATTTGGTCATGCAGTTGCTTGAGCACTTCGGACCGACATTCTTCAGGCAACACAAGCTGATAGGTTGTCTCGCTCCCAATCTGCCTTCTCCTCACAAGAACATTGTGTGGAGCTCCATTTTTGTCAGTTCTCGCAGGAGTAAAGGTAAGTCTGGAAGTTCAATCCGTAGGGAGGTAGGTGGAGTTTCTCCTCTTTCGAGCTGTGCAATGACGTGCTGTATGATTGGGTCGGTCCGTTGCTTAGCCGCGATGTCGGCAGGGGGTGAACATGGGGATGACCGGTGAGGCAAATTGTGAGTCATCGATAAAGCTGTCTGGCAGGCTGTCCTGAGCACTGGAAAGGGTCTGGACGAGAGCAGCAACATGGTTGACGGCACTGGAACTGTATACGAGCTGTCGGTCACAAATGGCATGGACAACATGCTGGTCAATACAAACAGACATAGGGTCTTCAAGATGCTGTTGGGGTGAATCTTAAAGATCCGCTCACGCTCCTTCTGAGACAAGTGGTCGTCCGGCAACTCAGCATGTGGTCGGCGAGAGAGACCATCTGCGTCAGCATTGTGCTTGCCTGCTCTGTAGATGATCTTAAATGTGTAGGTGGACAGAGCGGAGAGCCATCGATAACTCGTTGCATCCAGCTTTGCAGAGGTCAGCAGGTAGGTCAGGGGGTTACTGTCAGTGACCACTGTGAAATGGGTGCCCATATAAATAATCACTGAACTTTTCAGTCACCGCCCACTTGAGTGCGAGGAATTCCAGCTTATGTGCAGAGTACCTGGATTCACTTCGGGACAGACAGACCTCTGCTTGCATAGGCCACCACTCTGTTCTTGCCTTCCTGTTCTTGATATAATACAGCACCAAGTCCTGTACAGCTGGCATCTGTATGGAGGATGTATGGTTTGCTGGGATCCGCAAAGGCAAGAATAGGAGCTGAAGTGAGCTTCTGAATGACTGTCTCAAAGGCGTTTTGGCATACAGTGGTCCAGCGGCCCCCGAAAGGCTCTTTTGGATTCATGTAGTTTTGTGGCTTTATTGATGCTTTCCATTTTTTCTGGCTTGGTGGGTATCCTGAAGTTAATTGATTCAGTGGCTTGACAATAGATGAGTAGTCCTTTACAAACCGTCGGTAGTAACCAGCAAAGCCAAGGAATGAGCGTAAGTCCTTAAGATTCTTGGGTACTGGCCAGGATGTTAATGCAGTTATCTTGTCAGGATCTGTCTCGACTCCATTCCGTGACACCACATGCCCAAGATACTTTGCTGATGTTTGGAAAAACACACATTTCTCCACAGACAGTTTGAGGCCAAATTCTCGCAGTCGGCGCAGCACCTTCATCAGCCTCTCTTCGTGCTCTTCCAAGGTAGGCGCAAACACAATCAAATCATCAATGAAAACGAGTGCCTCCTTCAGATTCAGATCACCCATGCACTTTTCCATTAAGCGCTGAAAGGTACTTGGCGCATTTGTGACTCCCTGTGGCATGCGGTTAAACTCCCAGAATCCTACCGGGCATACAAAAGCGGGTCTGCATTTGTCTGACTCCTCCATCTCTATTTGATAGTAGCCGGACTTCAAATCTAGGACCGAAAACCACTGAGACCCAGAGAGTGCAGTGAATGTGTCTTCCAGCTTTGGCAGGGCATATGCGTCTTTGATCGTCTGAGCATTCAGTTTTCTGTAGTCTATGCAGAGTCTTACGCTGCCGTTCTTCTTGCGCACCACTACTATGGGTGAAGCAAATGGTGAGTCCGATTCTCTTATTACACCAGATTCCAGAAGCTCTTGAAGATGTTGTCTGACAGCATCCAGGTCTTGTGGGTGGATGGGCCTTGGTCTTTGCTTAAAAGGTGTAGGATCTGAGAGCTTGATTTGATGTTGGACTTTGTTGGTGCAGCCGAAATCAAGGTCATTCTTGGCAAAGACTTCAGGTATGCTGTTCAGCTTGGCAATGATTCGTTGCTTCCACTCTGGTGAGATGGGTGAATCGGCAAAGTTGTAATTTAACTTGGACTCTAATTGCTCTTGTGACTGTAGTGGCTGCTTAGGCTGGTGGACGCTCTGCTCTTTGTGAAGGACTGACTGGAATGCACTCAACTCTCTGCAATCGGTGCTCGGACTGGGATGATGATGTCATGGTCCGACTCATTTGTCACGATTACTGGCAGATAGCAGGGATGGAGTGGAGGAAGATCGACCAGACAGGACTTTATCAGCAGGCCACCAGGCAGGGAAAAAGACGTCGGATGCTGGACTACAACAGCTTTTTCACCCTGCAGGGCTGGAGCGAGGGCTAAAGCATCGAGAACAACAGTTTGTCCAGCTGGGATGGTCTGTGGACAGCTTGTCTGCAGCTTTACAATGCCGTGATGGTCGTCATACAATAGCTTGTGTCGAAGTGCCAGTGTACTGAATGCAGGAGAGTTTGTCTGGGAGTGCTTGTCATACACCACATCCAGTGTGTTGGTTCCAATGAGGACCGAGGGCTGGGATGATTTCAGGTCAGGCACCACCAATGCCAGAGTGTCCACGTCCAGCGTCTCTCCCAGAAACTCAGCAGGGAACGTAATGTTCATCTCTATGTATCCCAAGTACGGTACAGCCTGTCCGTTGGCACCTTCCACTTCCAGCAGTGCAGTGAGTGGCTTGATTTCGTGGTCGGAGAGATATGAATTGTAGAAGGAGTGTGTGACGGTAGTGACCTGAGATCCAGTATCAAACAGGCAGTAGAAATCTGAGTCTTTGATCTTGATTTGACCAGTACTCCTTGTTCCAATTAGACCTGTGGGCAGTTGGTGGTGTGGCCGGGAATGTTGATTCATGGGACAATGATTCATAGCAGCTTCTGCCTGTCCCCCAGAAGAAGCTGCATCTAGTTTAACGTTTTTTGATTCTTGGCTTCCCAGGACTGCTGCTTTTGTCTTAGTTGTCTGCGTTTATTGTCAACAAGGCTGGGATTGGCTGCGTTTGTGCATGCAGGGGCAATATGTCCATCTTCGCCACACTTAAAACAAAACCATGGCTTGGGCTTGCTGGATCCATGTGCTTTAGGTTTCTGTTTGCTCTGCCGCTGATCTGTGGTTGCAGGAGCTGCTTGCTTGGCCAGTAGGGCAGACATCTGGCTTTGCAGTTTTATCATTTGTTTCTTAAGATCTTCAATTATGTTTGTGTTTGGATGGTCACAGGAACAGGCGCTTTGAGACTGCAGGTTGGCACGGTGTTTTGAAGATGAAATGTGTTTTTTCATTAGAGACTCTTTGGCCAACTGTCTGTCCTCTTCTGTACGGAGCAGAAATAAAAGCTCGGAGAAGGTGGGTGGATCGTCTCGTTTCTGTTCCAACTGTAGTTTGGTGATAACAGCATTATCCCAGCATCCTCTGCAAAACTGCTTTAGTAGATGTTTGTCATTGTCTGCCGCTGGGATTCCGCCTCGTGCCACTACCGTGTTCAGTGTCAGTTGCAGCCTTTGCAAGTAGGAGGATGGTCGCTCTCCGTGATCTTGAAGTGTATTGAGGAACTGTGCAAAGAGCTCTTCTCCATCTTGGACTGTGGCAAAAGCTGAATCCAGAACTTGAATAAACATGGTGGGTAATGAGTTGGGTCCCAAGCCTTTAACAAGATCTGCAGCTGGAGGGAGTAAACTTTCCAGAATTCGCCTTGTGACATGCAGTTGTGATAAGTTGGGATCAGCACGCAGGAGATCGATATGGGAGCGCCAAGAGTCGTAATCTGCCTCATTGCTGGGTTTCGGGATCCTTCCAGAAAATGTACGGAGTCGAAGTGGGGACAGAGATTGAACACTGATGTCATCTTTTCTCACAATGTGCTCCACAACCACTCTCTGTATTTCAGGGGGATTCAGGTCACGCCCACTGAGTGACACCCTTGGTCCCAGAGAAGCAGAGGCACTGGGATGATGTGAAGGTGCGCCCCCTAGGTGGCCAATGGAGGAAGATTTGGGCATTTGAGAAGATAATAGTGTGTTAAATCTGGGCAATTTTGAGTGCACGTTAACTTTTGTCTCCTCTCTTCCACTCTCTCTCCATCCTCATCCTCTTCATCATCCTCATTTTCGTCATCGTCATCGTCATCGTCATCATCATCATCATCATCTCATCTCATCTCTCCTCCAGATGCTGCCAAATGCTCACTTATTTGGTTCATGGCTCCTTTCAGGATTTCTTCAAAAGGTTTTCCAGTTTGTTGGGCCATGCGTTTTAGCTCCTGGAGGTAATCAGTGGGAGGGCTCCTCCCTGTGACTGTGGCATCAAACTCTTCCGAAAGAGATTTTATTTGACATTCATAGTCCGCAACATTTTGTGATGTGAATGTATACGGCAAGATTGGGTTTTAACTTAGCAAAAGCTGATGCAGTTTTGAACTCAACAATCAGGTTTTTTATAGTATGGACTGTCAATATCTGTAACTGTAAACGCCATTTTTATGTCACCATAAGAACGTAATAATCAATGACCTCATCATCTGCTTGTGTATTGGTCACACCCACAACAAAAACAGAGTTTGCAGTATTAACTCCTAATTTTGAAATGAAATCCATTTTCAACCCTTTTTTAAAACACAAAACCAAATCACAGTAAATTAAAGACCAACAAGAAATGATTATTCACACAACCAGGCTCCTGGCTAGCTCGCCACACTGTAACGCTTGTAGGCTAGGAGGTTTGACTGCGACCACGATAAAGTAAGTATGATTTCTACGGCAGCATCAGAAGATTTGTTCTTGTGGAGCCTGAGGTGTGAATAAAGACACAACCAACCAATATTGAAATTTTAACGCAAAATTGTATTGAATTGTACAAAAAATATAAATAAACAAAACAGACAGTGATGCAGTGAAGATGTGATGTGGTAAATGCAATATTCAGTGTCCGGGTTTTGATCCAAAGTTCAAAGAAAAGATAGAGGTCCAATGGGAAAAAAATAATAATAATCAGCAGCAGGATTAATTAGTCCATTTAGTCCTACCGCATAGTTGGGTAGCTCGCCATCAATGTGTGAATTATGATCCAGGTTTTTTTTCCAGTCCGAAAAAAACCTGACCTATAAAAAGGTCAAAATAATAATTAACATTTGGATAATAAACACAAAACGTCTACATTGGCACAATGTGAGATATACATGTGTACATGTAGAGATAATAGTATATATAATATTTTATCAATATATAAATTATAAAGACAGACATAATAATTGTAATCAGAGTGCACTTTTTCATATAAATCAAAAATTGAGTTCAATGCTCAAGCAGATTCTAAAGTTGCGCAACAAATCAAAAATAGCTACATTCGGAAACAACAAAAGCATATAGCTGATTTAGCGTTAATACAAACGTCAATCAAAAGTAAGCAAAATCAAATTAGATGAGCAATATAAAACGGTGCTCCTAATGAGTTTGTTATTTACAATTCGGGTGTAATGCATTTGAAATTAGCTCTGTACTGAAAGAAAAAATTAGTAATGTTTACCGAACTCTAAGCGCGAGTAGACAATGTCAATGTACACGCGGATCTAGAAGAGTTTTGCACAGGTGCGCTAGCGGCGCTATCAACCAAAATGTTGCACGTTATTTATCGACAACAATACGACTGCTACTAACAAATCTTACATGCCGAAGTGTGTGTAACAACTCACCGTTGAGGAGAGGAGAGTTGAAATTAGGAAGTAAGTTTTAGTTTGAGATCTCTGCGTATTCAAATGCCGACCGCGCCACGCCACAGCCACAGTGAGGAGCAGAGGAGGAGACAGGTAGTTGACCTGCCGTGACCCCGCAACTTAAAGGTAAAGGGGCTGCAGCACGGGAAGTGGCTTCACAATAAAAGCCTTAGGAAATGCGGGTTACACATACGCTGAGAATATAAAGTGTCTGACTTATGAAGTATGATTGTGGCTCTATGGGGCTGGGGTGGTTCTGATGAGAAGATGAACTGGATAATGTGCCCTCACTGTGAGCAGAGATGGATTTGAGCCTGACAGCAGAGAGTGCAGCCAGTGAAACAGTGGCAGGCGGTCAGTAGAGTCAGGTGGGCTGAGAAATCAATCAGAGAGGCCAGGCGGGCTCTGACAGGCGGCTCCATGCATGGGCAGAGGACTACAGAGGGGGGAGGGAGGGGGAGGGAAGAGCTGGACCTGTGATGAGCTGGAGAAGATGTGAGGCAACAAATATAGATTTAATTAATACACTGGGTTTTGTGTTGTGATGAGGCTGTAATTTGTTGTGACAGTGCGGCTTAGAAACAAAGACAAGGTGCTGACTTTTCAATTTTACATCCGAGTACTTGTTCTTGTTAATCATAATGATGTTATATCTTGATTTAATAAGCCGTTAAGTCCAGTCAGTCTACACATATTTATATTATTGAATATATTACGTCCTATTCAATATACGTTCATCATTAACTTCTTAATGTTTCAGCAGAGGATATGCCACATAAGTTGCCAGTCTGCTATATAAAGCTGAAGCGCTCACTATAGCAGCACACCACATATACACAGTAGATATTCTATAGCAGGTCTCCATGCCTCTAGCCTGACACGTCTTTAAAAAGTCATGAGCTGATTTACTGCTGAAACAAGTATTCTGCCCCAACAAGAGCGAGTAGGACACGCAATCAGGAGACAGTGAATAATAATCAGACTGTGAAGCCTCCTCGCCAAGCTAAAGATACTTAGCACTTAATGGGCAATAGTCATGTTCTGTTCTTTGGGTGACAGGTGGATGCAAAAAATAATTATTATTATTATTATGTTTATGTCTTAAAGTTCCTACTTTCACTCCACTTGTCTGATTATGCATTGTTATATAAGCCTAGTTAGTATATCTGGTGGAATCTCTTTGTGTACCTGCATTTATATTCCCCTTCTGCTCTTTTATCTCTGTCTCTAATCAAGGATCAGGGGCCCAGGAGAACAGGGCATAATGAGATTAGGCCTGTGCATGTACACAGTCCAATTTACACGAGCCGAGTGTGTTTCTGTGTCTGACCCACATCTCTCTCCATCCCTCCTCCGTCTTTGGCTTTTTCTGTCTGTAGTCCTGCAGGCGCTTTGTGATTCACACCATTACTTATACTCGTGGACTTCATGGGATACAGAGATAATTCAACATCCACAACAATTTTATGTTTGTGAGTTTGAGCAAATTATGCCGGAATGGGCTCGTACTATTAGTTAAGAGATGTTCTTTACATAACCATCAGAATGCTTGGATTTATATAGTACTGTTAACAAATCGATTTACAGTTTATTATTCATTCGCTCCATTCTCTGTGGAGCTGTTGGTAACGGCCCTGGGGTAGACTGACAGGAACGAAGAAACCAATCTGCTGTATATTTTTGCACATTTCGATATAGAGTATGGCTCATTATTAGACACTAGTCAGTTTACTTTTCCATTTAAGTCCAATTCTAAACCTAATCCTTCATTATGTCCTGTTCTCCACCCTATTCCTTATTGACAGTGATCATGCCCTTCTGTAGTGTTGTCCACATGTCCAGAGACGGAGAACAGTATAGTGCAGCGCCCACTGCTACTGACAGGTTGCCCCAGTGACGATAAAGTGTACCTTGTAATTACAGAAATCTATATTACGACATTCAGCAAAAAGGTTTAGGGAGGACAGGCTATTTTCAAACGTATGTGAGTCTGGTTTCCCAACGCAGCGATTACAAAAGGTTTGTGCACATGGGAAATGGAATGATCACTGCTTAGAGAGGACCTCCTATTGATCCGGTGTGGAGGTGATGAAATGAGTCAGCCTGTTCAAATGTCCTATAATTCTCAATTATTATTCCCTGTGGAGACACTAATTTCATCTAATATTGTATTATAGTTCAACCCAAAAGGCAAAGTAGTCGTCAATGTTCAGATTGTCCTGTGCATCCATAACCTAATCAGCACCGTGGGAGCCATAAAAATGAATGGATTAGCTCAATTTGTCCCACTTGGCTTGTTATTTAAAATGGAAGATCGCACTAGGAGGAATTCAGTCTATGTTAAACCAAAAAGTCACTCCACCAAACGGTGCATCATTAAAGGCAACAGCGTTTGTCAGTTGACAACAAGCACGTCTCCACAGGCAACGTGTGACAAGCGAAAAGGATAAAGTGAGTTTGACTGGAAATCTGTATCTACCAATGCTGTGTCGATCTGAAAAGCTGTTAGCTCTGACAGAAGTATTTCAAATGTGTACTTAAATGTAATAACAAACTGAATTACTGGCAGAAGGGTGCATATAGTGGTTGTGGGGCTGACTCCCGGTTGTGGCATCTAACCCTAAGCTTCTCCTAGTTTTACATGGTGGCCATAAATGTAAAATTCACGTAATGTTGCTGATGTTATCTATTACATTACATTAGTAATTAGCATGTTGGATTAATGTATATCCCTGTTCTTGTCTCTCTGCCGATCGTTAAGCTGGAAGTGTGCTTCTTGTGTCTAGAGGAGAACAAAGGACTCCATGTCTTTTGCAGTGAGTGCGTTCCCAATCACTTGATGCTGCAGCAGTCCACAGACAGACAAGAGCTGTACAATACGTCCCTGATGAGATGTGGGCTGTGAGGAGGAGAGGAGCAGATGCATTTCCTGGTTGGCAGTGGATAACACTTTCTCATACCCACACACTATTTCCATTATATTGTATAGTCTCATCATTTTACTCTGTGGCTAACCGTTTTGTTCTCTGGTCTAGCAGGTGGCTGCAGGGAGGCCGGGTGTAATGTGACCCGAGCCTGAGCTACAGCACCACAACACTGAGGTCAGGTCTCTGCTGACTGCTGTTTACTCTCCATTCAAACCACAGCCCTGTCCTGCCTTTGCTTCTCTCTACAAGAATTTAACAGAGCTCAGTGTCATGCAGAGAGGAATGTTAAGGATTTTTACAAATAAATAGAAACAAATATATTTTAAGTGTTGGTTTAATAATTGAATGCTGTAATAAAGTCCTAGTTTGATGATGGCTTCCAGAGAACAAATATCAACTCTGAACAACCAGACAACAGGTGACCAGCACTCATGCACACACCAGTTTTATACTAGGCAATGTGGGTGAAGTGTGTTGCTTAAGGACACAACGACCGTTTTTGCAAATGGCGCTTCCCTGTGGCACCTGATATTTCCAGCGGTCTCCCATCCAAGTACTAACCAGGCCCAGCTTTGCTTCTGAGATCTGTCGAGATCAGGCTTTGAGAAGTCGGAATGGCCACACACACAGTGCTTCAATTCACTCAAGTCTTTCCAATCTCGCCAATCTTTAAAGTTTTGTTGGTTATCATTACAGTCATCCCCTATTTATTCATCTTTTACAATATTAAAAGATTAGTGCCGGATTTAGCCTAAAGCTAAATCTTGTGCAGGCAGCGTACCACTCTGTCTGGCTCCATGGGTATTACAATCGTACACTGAGTGGTATTGACAAGTTAACCGAGCGAGGTAGATTTGGTGTTACTGTTTTTGATTATTTTAAAAGGGAAGGAAAAGTCTGAGCCAGGATTCTCTGGGCTTGTGTTAACAGAGCACACCTGCAGCTAGGACCACACCCAGCCCTCACTGTTTACTTGGCGCAGACTATTATTTCAAATTAATAGTTCAAGATGATAACATGATTACCTGTTGGGATGGCAACAAATATTTGACTTGGACGATCTCCTCACCTCCACTGGCTCAAGGTTTGATGTTACTGGAGATTTGGGACTTGTGATGACAGGCTTTTTTATATAATCCAAAAGCCCTAACCCCAGTTTCAATGGCATATTATAAGTGTGGTAGTGACCCAGACATTCTCTGAGGCAGCGGCGTGTAGTTCTTCAAAGTGCTCTTTGAAACTGGCTCCTTGGCGCTGTGATGTGTTTGCTGAAATGTCAAATGCACATTACATTGACTGTCTGGTTTGTGGTCTTTGGTCTGGGCTGATGCAAATGCTTTCACGACCACATTTACATCAACAACTCCATATTTCTATAGATCTGGTTCAATGCTCTGGGAGGAAGATACAGGCCAATTATCATAGTAATGCCATGTCAGAAAGGGGCAGCCCAACAACAACTCTCTGGAGAGTTACTAAAACAACTCTCTGGAGAGTTCTTTTGGTAATAAAATGTACTGACTCAGGTTTAACTCACAGCCAAAATATGCAATAGCAGCCTTGATTTGAATGGTGTGAGTGAATTGCAACAGTCGCTGGGTGTTTCTGATTCCAGAGTTTTCAAAAAGCAGTCAAAAGACAAAAATTATGAAACGGATAACCACTTAAACCACTTATTGACTAATTATACGTGAAAAATAAAGGATCACTCCTCTAAAAATTCATTTCATTTCCCTGACTCAACTTTATCAAAAAAGAAGTAAAAAATACGATTCAAATCTGTTTCTAGATATTGAGCAGTCCGTTTCTTCGCACAAAGACACTATTCAAAACCCTGGAACCCGGAAATTAAAACAAAAAATTGATAACGTCTTCATTGCGAGCACTTTTGTCTTGTTCAAATCTGTGAATATCAATGATCTCCTCCAGTTTACCTCCTATGTTTTATTTATTGATCTGGAGCTTTTACTGTGAAAGGGTGTTTGTGCTTTGTGCTGCTTATAATAGAAGAATGAAAAGCCTTTGTGGATCTCAGATGTGTGGCTGCAGTGTCCTGGTACTGGGCTTACTCTGAAAAGCAGGGACTGTCACTGCACAGTTCTGTCTTTTATAATTCGCCTAATATGTCTTAGTGAATTTCTTTTTCAAACTGTAGCCTTAGAGGTCAGAGTGAGCACGTGTTACGCAGAGCCCTGGTTTGGAGTTGAATGCGCGTGTTGTCTTTCTGCTGGCTTGTGCGTTTTGTATTGTGGGAGTAGGAGGAGCCGCTTTCCTGTGATTGTCCCCCCCTCTCTCCCTCTCTTCCTCCCTCTCTTTCTCTCTCTCTCCGCGTGATCTCGTTCTCATATCCCCTAAAGTTGCACAGTGCGTTTTGCCTCGGAGCTACAGCTGTTGGAGCAGCCTGACAGTGGCGCACGGACGGACCCAGACTCGTGGACGCGGAACGGGGAAGACTTTCTGTGGTCACTCGTTGCCTGCGCTATCCTCTGCTTTCCTCTTGTTTTCCCTCAACTTCATTTCTTGTCTTTTTTACAAGATGACAGCGGAAAAGAGACTCGGACGCGTAGAGCTGGTAGGTGACCTGTCCCCATGTCCCCCTGTCCTCCTGTCCACACGCAGGACACGGGTGTTGGGTTGTTTTTGGGTGGATGTTGGCTGATGCGCGCGTGTTTTGGCACAAGTGAGCAGAGATTTTTAAAAGGGACCGGTGGTTGTTTCCGCGGACATCAGCTGGATTTGTCTTGACGCGCTCTGCCGTTGGCTTGAATGATCCTGTCAGAGGTTTCCTGGCAGCTGGGGTAAACTTCAGCATTTAATATAGTTGGAATTTGTAATGTAACCTACTTAGCGTTATAGGAGAGGCTGCTGCTGGACTGTTTTGGTGGGATGTGGAACGTGCAGTGCGCGCGCAAAGGGGACACGCTTGGGTAATGATTTCTAATTCACTTTTTTGTCAGACCAGACTTATTATTAGACTGTGTTTGCTTGTCTTGTAAATCTGCTGTGAGATAAGCTGTGGGTGGCTGTAATGGGAAGCCTATAACATGCATGACTATTATAGAGAAATAGAGCAGAGGAACTGGTTTTAACACAGTAGGGTAGCATTAAAAAGGCTCTATGTGACTCTAGGCTACTTGGTGACTTATATATTAATGATTTTTTTTATTTATAGCTAAGGATAATTAAAATTGTTACTCATCCTGGTTATATTCAGTGCTATTGCTGAAATTTGAAAATGCTGTTTTAAAAGTTGTAAAAGAAAAGACTTAAATGCCATTTGCATCTGGCTTAATTCCACCGCTTCATTGTACAGAAGCACTAGCTCAATCAGCTCATGTACAAAGCTGTAAGTGTCCCAGGGTTTGCCCATCTCGGCTCATCAGACTGATTCACAAGACTTTTCTGCCTCCATTGCACTCAGCTGGCAGAGCTTTGGGCTGCCACTTGTGTATGTTCTCTTCTATCTTTAGACTTGTTTTCCTGTCTGTCCTCTGCTCTCTATCATTCACTCTCTGTAGGATCATCCGGGCATCCATCATGTGTTGTTCCGTCCAACTCTCTTCTCCTTTCCAGGATCTGATTGGACGTTATGGAGGGATGTTTTACTGCTGTTTGCCTTCGTCTCGTCTTAGTTTGTCAGTCAGTTAGGGGTCGCAGGGTACAGTGATAAAAGAGTCTTGACCCAGGAATTGGTCCAAACACTTTCTTAACTGTGTTTGCCTGGATTGGGAATGGCACAATGCAGGATTTTACTTTGATTATGAGAGAGCGCAACATAATCACTCTTAATCTTGCGTGCTAAGTGCATATTTACACCAGTTTCATGTTGTTGCATGTTTTAATCCAGCTCCAGTGGACGTCATGCTGTAGGCTTAGGTCTTTGTGGTGGGTACGAGTCCAGATAAATGACTGTTGTGGTTGTGTCTGGTAAAGGAGACAACCAAGCCTTAAATGTGTATTGTTTCTCTGTATGTATTACATTATATAAAGCTGGACGCATGTTTGTGATGGCAAGCAACAAGAAATGATTCATACTAGAGATTGACAGACATGGCTTTCTTCATGGTCAATGCCAATATGATTGTTTAGAATACAGAGGAACCAATCGCCGATAAGCTCTGCCGATATTTCTGGATACGTAGAGCTGATTTTGATTATTTTCCCCAAATTATGTTATTTAAATTCACTACAAACTGAACCACAGCCCTTTTTTTTACCCCTGCTATAAAAAACTGTGTAGCCACATTTTGAGCAGTTTCTTCCGTGCTTAAAGTGTTAAAATAAAACTTTGTGTGTATTTTTTTAGGCAGCAGATCGCCCAAAACAAAATATCAGCCTGTGCTGGAGATTTAAGGCCAATCGCTGATATCGGTCTATCTCTAGTTCATGCCTAAATCTTATGTTCCATTTGAATTATGCCATCAAATTTAACAGCGAAATATGAAGCTTAACTACTTTTTTCTTCTACAGTTTGACCTATTGCACCAATCCAATGTAAGTGTCTCAATGTAATCTATTGCACCAAGAGTTAAACCACAGAAGAACCCAAGAATGTTTTGAGTTTGGCTCTCAGACAACAGTTCATACCGCAGCGCCTCACTTAATATTAAAGTTGACAGTTATAGTTATCACTTTTCCAAATGAAACTCGAACAAGCTCTAGTGCGTGTGCTATGCGGCGGCCCCTTTCATTCATGTGCTGTTAGAAACCAAAGAATCCGCACCCCTGATGCTTTAAGACCACGCCATTCCAGACTAAATCCTCTCCAATTCGTCACGCTTTCCTGGCTTTCTGCTACAAATCTGGACCATGGCAGTGCCTCTAATTCTTCTGAGCAGTTCAAATGGATGGTTTGAGAGAGACAACATGCTCCACTTTTAATAAACAGTGTTTCCTCGGAGATGTTTAGCTTGGACCGGTGACCCTGGGTGCGCTTGGGCGTACTTAATGATGTGAGAAAACCATTATGTAGCAGAAAATAATAGAAAGGCTAACTCACTCTGCTACTGTAAGCCTAAGGGAGAGCACGGCCGTTTGTTTAACATAATATGAACAGTTAGTCGTTGGCCTCTAAAATATGTACGTTATGGGCTATAAAAGACACATTAGAATTGCTTAAATGAGTTTTATTGAAGAGAGAAAATATTTATCAACTGAAGTCTTTCGTTTATCCTTCAGCTTTATCAGTGTAAAGACATTCTGCAAAATTAGAGGTTGGTTAGGGTCTAAGTTCTGAAGTAATCAACAGTCTGCATAAACTTGCTTTTACTTGCGTTATGGTTAGCAATCAAAATTAATGGCAAGGAACTAGCTCATTTAAAAGTAAATCATTTTAAATTGTGTGTTTATTTAGCGTTTCTAGAGTGATGGTGATAAAAATCGAATTGTGATCTTATTCATGTGACGATCTGCTATTGGCCAACCTCCCTAAGTCTCTAAATGAGTGACAGGTGGAATTAACCAATCGTAATGAAGTGTGAGCTCTCAGAAGAAGTAGGTGACTTTATTTACCAGTAAGGCTGCATTCACACTTGCATACTACATTAAAAAAATTAGGTTGAATTAAAGACTAAATTTGGATTAGGCTTGGTCTAGACCTGGACTAGACCAAGGACTAAACTAGAACCAGGACTAAACTAACCCAGAACTAGAACAGGACCAAATCACGACTAAACTGAGCCCAAACCAAGACCAAAACCCAGACAATATAAATATACAAGCTGTACATGAATCTTGAAACTCAAAATTGTGATCAGGTTCCAGGAAAATCATGATAATATGAAAAGTATGCGTTCCCTGGGTCCAGATGTCAGTACTTTCCACATATTTAAAACCGTGTAGAACATCTGACACTGGCCTTCTTTAATAGACTATGAGATATGATATGTTATTCTGTATTGATTCAGTGGATTCATGTTTGAATGGCAGCAGCCGTGTCCTGGATGTGACAGGCTGCCTCCTGTCTCTGTCTCCAGACACGTTTGATCTCTTCATCCACAGAAGGCCCCTGTCTACTACAGCGCCCTCTGCATGTAGATAAGGCAGGGGAGCTCTCACACACGTCAGCACAGCACCATCGTCAACTGGGGGCCAGAGAGGACTCAAGTTTTATTTCATGAGCTGGTCTTTTTAGTCATTTTTGTGAGGATGTGGAAATGCAGCTGTTTCAGAACAAATTAAACATATTGTCATCCATCCATCCCCATAGACTGTATATATGAATGGACATAGCTAACCTGCTAGCCTCTGTGCTCCAAATAGGACGTGAGCATGGGTGCACTTCTGGCTCCATTGACTCTGGCTCCAATTCACGTTACATTAGAAAACTGTCTCCACTCTTTCCATAACTGCTGCTGTCAGACTCGTCATTTTGGTCTTGTGCTCGTATTGACCCGCTCTACATGATCCTCCTTTTTTATTTCGCTATTGTGCCTGTAACTCAAGATATAAACATTAATAACCGACAAATCAGGCGGCTTCTTTCTCAGAGGTCACCCGGGCTAGCCTTACCAACAGGTTTGATTGACAGCGTTGCTGCTAAACCAGCAGTACAGGTGGGAAGGGTCGTTACCTTCAACATCCTTACTCCGGATTGGCTTTTTGGTTGCTATGGTGCTCACAGTCAGAATTCCTAATATGCAACTTTACTGCAAAATCACCTGTATAACCGCTCTAGCCTGATGAGCTTCATTTGACTGGAGCCAAACGCTGTGGGTGACGTCACACTCACTCAGTCCACTTCTTCATACAGTCTCTTATCCATCCTCAGTTGATCATAATTCATCTATGTGTGATTATTACATAATGACACCAAGGTCCTAGAAAAAACAAGTGTCGTCTTTGTACAAGCCCATAGTCTGAATAAATTACAGTTGTAGCCGAAATGGCACCAACAACTAATTCATGGAGGAGGCAGATGTTTTGCTATTGTGTGTTTTGCTAGATCACGGGAAACTGTTTGTGGAACACTATTTTCCTCAATTGTGAGATAAATTGCGGCAGCTAACTGTTTGTGTAACATCACTTTCTTTGCATAAATTGACATGAAATTATGTACGCTTTTCCCAAAGTTTGTTTAAGTATCTTCATTAGTGTCTTTTACCCAGAGAATTGGCAGCACTATTAGGCATGAGCCAGAGAAGTTCTAATTGGCTGTCATCTCCTCTGCACAGAGTTTGATTAAACTCAGCTGCTCTTGTGATTAGGGCAGATTGTACCATAGCATTAGCAGGAATAATTGTTTGTTGTTTTGTTTGTGTGCATGGCAGCAGCTTTGTTGCCTTTACTGGTTCACTTTTTTATGATTCCAGTTAAGGAGACATTTTGCACATTTTTACCACAGAGTGAGAGCCAGCGGCCTTCAGACCTGCACGTATTTGCCATGATCTCACCTGCTGGCACCACAGCCCTGGATCAGGCCCCACTCTGCTGGTCTGAAGCCCACCCAAACACCTCTCTACTGGGCATAGTAACACGCCACACCAGCCTGACACCTCCACTGAAGACTGAAGTTTTTAGGCCACATAGAATATAATGAAAATCACACAATATGAGGGTGGAAATACAAGCTTCTTTGAGGACTAACAGGCCAGTTCTTTTTTAGGGCTTAAGATATAGCTACATTAGCTCAATATGTGCATTACTTTTGAAGAAATGTCTGTTAGTACCTTAGGCTTTTAGTGGTTAGTTGCAGGGCTCCAGACTATTGATTTGAGTCGGGTGTGCGAGCGTGCCTAAGATTTTCATTTGTGTGCCTCAGAACATGATTTGCACCAAAATCCACCACTTATTTAGGCCATCGTAATATATATTGCCTTTAAATTGCATTAACAATAAGGGCTAAATAAATAATTTTGTTAATTACTTTTTTACTGAATATACATACTCTATACTACACACTTAGTAAGAAAAAAAAAAGTAAATATCTCAATAATCACAAGCATTATCTATTAGATCAAAAAGGATTAAGAAGTGACCTTTTTTCAAAACAGTTAGTAGCTTAAAAATGTGATTAATAAAAAGCTACTTGATAAATATTGGCTTCAAACTAGTCAGAGTGATAGGTCTGTACTTTTCATGATCTTTTACAGTTAGCTATAGTAAGTGCAGAGTGAGCGCTTTTACTTTCATTTTCAGTCGTTGATCTTTGACGTCTTTTTCACCTCATGCGTTGGCAGCAACTAAACACAGCGTGGAGGATCTACAGGTTTGATGCTGCTCTTTAAAGTTCACAAATACATTTAAAAAGCCAAACTTCTGATCTATATGGTGCATCAGAGCACGACCTGAGTACGACCTGAGCACAGCCTGAGCACGACCTGAGCACGACCTGAGCACGACCTGAGCACGACCTGAGCGCATCAGCCTCAGCAGCTCCGACTGCTTTATTTGGCAGGTCAGGGGTGAGGAAATTAACGCTTTTTGTTTTAGTTGTCAATTAAAATGCCTTTAGCCGGGCAAAATTTTAGATCCATGTATGTCACACTCTGGAAGCCCTGGATTGGAGTGAAAAAAGAAGTTTAAATGTAGTAGTAGTAGTAGTAGTTGTAGTTGTAGTTGTAGTTGTTTTTCTTTCCTATCCTGTGCATTGCTGTAGACATCTTGTCATAGACTTCAAAGGTGTTATGGGACAGTCCGGTTTGTGTTAATTACTAGTCAGGACAGAGCCCAGCCTAAAAGTCAGGATTTAAAGATTGAGAAAGAGGAAACCACCCTTTTTTTTGTCCAGGGCCTGACTCATGCACTCAGCCTTGCATCATGCTCATAGAAACTCTTAGAAACACCTCTGTAAAAAAAACAGGCCTGCTCCGCTCACAGCTTCTGGGGTCAATGCCTCCCTCTCCTCTGAGGTGGGGAGCCTGCAGACACCACTGGGAGGGTGCGGCTGTGGTGGAGCTAGAATGTGTCATGGAGAGGTATTTAAAGGCCTGTAGTCAACAGAGGACACTGTAGAGATTTCAAGGCTGAAGTGTATATGTATACAAATAGAAATAATATGGGGAAAAGATGCACAAAGTTATTAAACCATATCGACAAATGTGCATTTAGAAATAGGGCTGGGCAATATGGCAAAAAACACACACACAATAGCCCAATTTTCTGCTCCCAACCACATGCTTAATGACAGATAAAAACTCCAAACGTTTCATTGACAATTATATGAGGCAACAGTAGCTCAGTTTGTGGGGTGCTTGTCCACTGATCCCGAGGTTGAACATTCGAATCCCACATAAACATAATCGGTTGAGTGGACAGATGCACTGACCCACAGGCTGGCGGTGCAATTCCAGCTCCCAAAGATGAAATGAATGCTGTCGTGTGTCCTTGGGCAAGACTCTTAGCCCACTTCTCCTCAGTGTCTGCGTACATTGGTGTATGAGTGTGTGTTTGAATGTCTGAGCGGCTCCTTGATGTAAAGTGCTCTGAGTGGCTTGAAGGTGGAAAAGCGCTGTATAAAAATGTAGCCAATTAGACTGAATCTCAATCTTGATTAATATTAATATTAATTACCCAGTCTTATATTTATAATTACATTTTTCAGTGCCATCTTGACAGTATACACAGTAACATTTGCATGCACTAAAGAGAACCTAATTGGAACTGAGCCAGCATAACGCCTCATGAAAGTGGCGTGAACTTGTACCAGCTACTATACCTCCATGCACTTTGAAAATGGCATCGCTATAGGCATAGTTAACCTTTTGTTAACAAGCCCTCCATGGATTTATACTGTCAATGGAGATGGCTATTTTTAAAAGAGTGATGTTGCCTGGCTGTTGTCTAGCTCACGGTCTATTGATTTGCTGCATAAAAAACAATAGGGCCATGAATAGGAAATGGTGTGAAGATAAATGAAATGTGTATAGTATTTGATATTATTTTCATATCTGCATAAAGGTAAAAAAAGAGTGTGCCATTTTCCTCTGTTCATTTGCAAACATACTCAGTAAAATGAGACTAATAATTTGGAGCTGCGTTACAGAGCGGTAATTATGTGTTGCACAGTGTTGCAATATCACTGTTATTTCTGCTGCAATAATGACTCCCATATTGAGTTTTTGTGCTGTATTCCTGGAGTTGGAACAGTGACAGTCTGCATCATGCCCACATCAATTTCCCTGTCATAGAAGTCTCTGCATTTTAAAAACTAGCTTAAAGTTTGTGGGTTAGCTCAAATTCCACTAAAACAATCTTCACTGATCCACACGAAAAATGACTTGGACACGACAGCTCACACCAGGGCATTGACGAAAGATTATGCTGTTAATCCATTAGTTTAGCGATTATTTTTGTTTTTTAGTTGTTTAGATTGTGAAAAAACTGTTAATATGCGAGTTTTACTACATTTGACCCACACAAAACTGAAATGATCCAGCTCAAGAACATCCTGATGAAGTATATTTTACAGACAAATTTGTCAAAATGTTTCCTGCCATTGTAAGTCCAGAAACGAATATTCAATTACTTCATTAGTTGACGATTATCTCAGTAATCAATTAGATTTTTTAGATTAATCTATTTACTTGTTTCAGCTCTAGCTCACACATTATAATATAATAACACAGATAAAAAATAAGGTACAAATTACAGATATATAGATGTACAAAGTGGTGAAAGTCACATTTTTCCACCTTCAAGCAACTCACCGCACTTTACATCAAGGAATCACACATTCATACACCAGTGTGTCATTGTGTCTTGCCCAAGGACACAATGACAGTATATTTACAGACAAATTAGCTTTTTCATCAAAAACACAAAATAAAATGTTTCCTGCCATTTTAAGTAATTCCTTCTTAGGTTGAGTCATAAAACCTTTTCTCTTGACACGTGGCATGTTTTAGACTTTGTGTATCGTCCAGAAACAATTATTTGATTACTTCATTAGTCGACAGTTGTTTCAGTAATCAATTAGAGGTGATTAATCTATTAACTTGTTTCAGCTCTAGCTCACACATTACAATATAACACAGATCAAATATTCAGATAGATAAATGTACAAAGTAAAAGTGGTAAAAGTCGCATTTTTCCACCTTCAAGTCACTCAAAGGGTTTTACATCAAGGAATCACTCATTCACATGCACGTTCATACAACAGTTTATGCAGACACTGGCGCTACGGGGGGTTAAGCGTCTTGCCCAAGGACACCAATGTTGTTTATGTCAAGAGCGGGATTCGAACTATCAACCTTTGGATCGGTGGCTACTGTCGCCCATGAAATATATCCAAATCTCTATAGCATATACAAGAACTGGAATACAGAGCAAAGATGAAATGGTGACTTTGACATGACATTGAGTTACCTGTTAAAAGCTGAACTCACTAATTGCAAAAAGACGTCTAACAGAGCTCATCAAGACAATCAGACAGCAGCCAAACGAAACAATAGCTGTGACGCACTCCTGAAGGAAATGCCACACATTACAGTGGTGTATAAATAGAAGGAAGGCTCCAACTTCACCAAGGCCAGTTAGAGGACAGGAACCCCCTCCAAGGTCCCCCTCCCCGGGCTGGAGGCTCCCTTTGTTTCTCCGTCTGAATGTGATTTATTCACAGCACACGTCTCTTGACCTCACTATTTTTCTCAGACGGGTTATTTAAGTTTTCTGTCTGCCCCCTTTACTGTGGCGCTGACAACACGTCCCAAACACCTGCTGCTATCTGGCACACTTCATCTACTCTGGCTCAAGTCTGTTTTAGAAGTACCGTTTTACTTTTCCAGACTTTAAGGTAATAAATATAACCAATGAGCTGTCAGAGTGATTGATGGACGCACTCTGATGTACTGTGATTTTAACTGTCACTCGTCACCCATCGCTAGGACCGTGCAATTAACATTTTCAAAGCTTCCATTAACAGCTTGGTGGTTTTTAATTGTGAGGAATAGATTCAAATATTTTGTTAACTGGCACTGAGTACAGATCGACCGATATGGATTTTTCATGGCTGATGTCGATTTGTTCAAACCCATCCACGACCTTGTTTTACTACAAACTGGATATGAGTGTAGTCACATTTTTGCAGCACCTTCTTTGGACTTAAGCGTTCAAATAAAGCTTTATGGATATATTATAAACGCATATTTAGGCAGCGGGTTGGGCCAAACAAAATATCGGCATCTGCTGGAGATTTAAGGTCGATAACTGATACGCTAAAAAGTGCAAATATCGGCCAACCAATGCATAGATCTAACTCTAGCACTGACCAAAAGTATGTCTTGTTTCTGCTTATGAAATTATATTGAAAGCCATATGTATTTGTTTAAGGGCTTATGCCTTTGTTTGAATTGTATCTCAACCTCAGATTTCTATTGCTTAACTAATTATTCTGTTGGTTATATGGAACAGCAGCAGAAGGTATGGAGTGAGCAGCTGAAGATTTGGGAGTGAATACTAAGTATAATCTGCAGTTTTACATATGTTAACATGACATTTTTCCTAGTACTTTTGTGTGTAAACTTGCAGTTGTAGTCTTGTAGTCTTGAGTGCGGTTCAGATCTGCTACATGGAGCTAAGTAATAGTTTTCACAGGTTTTGCCACGGCTCCTTTTGAGTAAACTAATCAATCGGGTCATGTTTTTTTACTCTTTGGTCGACTACAGCCCTAGAAATAATACATACAGCTCTATATATTCATTATGGTCTTTTCAAACTGGTATATCTTTGGACTCTGAAAGGCAGCTTGACTTCACAGACCTGTTGTAGTAGAAGCATCAGCCCTTTTATATTTCTGAGACTCAATCAAAAAATAAAGAAAATCCATCTATTGTTCTATATTGACACAAAGATTACATTTTCTTATCCCAAAGTGAGAGATGGAGATAAAGGTTGCTTCTGCAGACGAAGTTAGTGTCCGTGTAATATTGTTGCCATGAATTCAGTGGAGACAATTCCAACAAGTCTCTCAGGCGTGCTATCTTTCCTATCAGTGGTACAAATGGGTTTCCCTGTTGGAGGGCCACACACTCGGGGCTAGAGAGATTGGGGCCCAGCTGTAGTCGATGACCGATTTAGGGGCCGTGAGAGTCATGACACACTATAACTCAGAGACAGGTCATTATTTTATATCATGAATGTGCGAGGGTTGTTTTATGCCTCCTTATCTCGGCCCATTCGTGAAGCAGCTCATCATAAGTAGCTGCGCGAGAGAGTTTTTATTTAAGTCAATTATTTCTTCTTCGGAGTTTTATATTAGCTTTTCTGTAGCAAATAAAAACAGTATCTTGCATTCATTCATTTGTGTTACGCAATTTTAAGAAGTGCCGCCGGTCGCAGTTGACTTTTGGCACGGAATACATACCATGTTTTCAGAAAGAGCTTATTTCAACAGCCAATGGGAGCTTCTCTTGTTGGACTGTGCTGGTTTATGCACATCTATGTGGCGATATGAAGGAGTCAAATAACAGCATACGATGGTAGATTTACATTTCAGCCTGGGAAGATGATCAGTTTCCAACACTACTAGAATTCATTTTCATATAAGAATCAGTTGTTTGCTGTTTTTCAGGCAGGAAAAGTGAAGAATCTTGTGTTTCCTTCTTATTATTGTAACATGGATATTGCTTTTTTAAATGATCTGGGATAAAATTACATATTTTTAGAAGTTTTCCATAAAAGCCCATCCACTTTTTTTCACTTACCTGGGGCTGGGTCGTGGAGGTAGCAGCTTAAACAGGGAGACTCCCAGACTTCTCTCACCCCAGACACCTCCAGGTCCTCCAGTGGGACCCCAAGGTGCTCACAGTCCGTCCAGCGGGTCCTGCGTCTCCCCCTGTAGCGTGTGGTGGAGTTTAACTCCTCTACAAAGACTCCCATTGCGTGTTTCTTTTACCACAAGTTTAATGTTTTATCCAACACAATCTCACTTGGGATACAGCCTTGCCACTCTCTTTTATTCATTACTAGTTGTAATTTAAGAGCTCCCTCCCCAGCAACATTTATGGTTAAAGTGTTGGCCAGTGTTTTTGAGAGGGAAAAAAATAGTTTCAGTCATATCATCAGATCATTGTATTTGTGCTACTTTCACAATGGTTCTACTGAAGGACTCGCATGTGAAGTACATTAGCCTTGATCAAAATGAATGCAGTAATATATCTGTAATCAGTGGTGAGCTTGTCATCATCGGGCCTTCATGGGGGTTAAAATATGTAATTATATGTTGGTTCAATCTATTTAATGGCTCTATTTCATGGAGCTGTGTCAAACGCCATTTTAGATGAACTGCTGCTGCTCCTTCGCTCCTCATCAGTAACCCCGGCGTAATCCTTGACATCCAGGCCTTAAAGTTCATGACCCCACAACTACGAGGCTTTAAATCTCATAACAGATTACATATTTTACCACTGTCATCCCCCTGCTCTCCGCCTGCCGCCAAAACCTGCACTCCCAGCATGCTTTAGCCACTTCTAAATATCATCTGCTGCCCTGCCAACATCTGATAGGGGTTTGTTGTCACCTGGGCCAGTGCATATGAATAATGCATGCAGCGTTCGAGGCAGAGCCAAGTTGTAGACAGTGTTATGGGGTAAAAGCCTGATAAGCAGCTCTGCGAACAATACTATCCAAAATGCCAAGGTTGAAATTGTTGGTAAAATAGACTTTGTCAGTGCAGTGAAGGCCGCTTTATATTTTGTCAGATATAGATCGGTCTTTCTAATTAGCAGGTTGAGCTGGCCTGCACTTGACAGGAATTGATTGTTTATGTTATTTTCAATGTCTAAGTGACAAAATATCCAGTGCACCTCAGAGCCCTTAAGTCTGTGTAGTCGGCAGTCAATGAGAGTTACAACAGAAATAAAGGGGCGGCTAAATGAGTGTTGGGATTTGCAGCACCTGAGGGAAAAGCAGCAGGGAAATGTCCAGACTCTGAGTGGGCAAATATGGCAGTGTGAGTGTGTTTGCCTCAGCCGCCAGTCCCTTCTACATTCTGATCGAATCCAGAAGAGTCTGGAGCCGGACAATAGTGTAGGGATAGGACAATAAACAATAAAAGGGCAACCGATAATCATTTGTGGGGTATTTGATATAATCCTGAGAATTACAAACAAAGATCTGTGCAGAAAAGCGTACTTCTCCATTAGAGATTAACCGAAATGTGGGTTTTTTTGTTGTTTTTTTTTTAGCCAATGCTGATATTGATTGCTTAGAATTCATATTATTTCTGCGTAGGATCTAGTAAGCCATATGTTATAGCCATATGTTTATTAGAAGACACCGTACTGCAACACTTCAGATATTTGAATCCAAAGCTTATGTTATTTTTGGCTTTTCAGTTGACTAAATTAAATGTTGCCCTTGACTGAAGTGGATATTGAGAGTAGTATCGTGCTAACACAAGTTGTCAGAATAGCATCATTAGTTCAATTAGCTGTAAGCACCTTGATTATCTCATATACTCAATGCTTTCATTTATAATTTCTGAACAATGCGTGGAATGCCTGGCTAATGTTTGTATAATAACTCTTTACTTAAGTGCAGTGCTTCTGTCGTCTTTGCTTAATTCAAACATTTATTTGGGTGAAAGTGTTTAACTACCCTTGTAATTTGGAGGTTGACAGTTGTTCTAGTACATTCATCATTGCGTGAGAACCACAGCGCTCAATTCTCTAAGGGCCTGACCTTCAAAGCTTCATTCTAGGAAAGAAATACAAGTTTGAACAGCTCATTTTAACACGACCTCAGTGCATAAGACTATGGCTAGACTACAGCCTGATTATTAGATTTTGTATTAGATATCTATATTAGTGGTTTTATATGAACAAACCTTCTGAAAAAGCACTCACTTGTGTCATTTCATAGCTGGTTTAGTGCTGAGTTTGTCTCTGTAATGGGAGGATTGAGGGGGTTAAGGTTAAGCCACTCTGCTCGGCTGCAATGAATGTGAAATGGAAACACCGGCCTGGCAGCTTTTCTGTTTACATTCTATGAATAGGAATCACATGTTGGATGGAACCAGCCTCTGCTCCGCTCCGCAGGCTGCAGCAGAGAAAAAAGTACAAAAAGATAGCATAAGAGAAGAAGATTGGACAAGTGGACACAGAGAGGAGATTGAGAGAGAAGGAGAGAGGAGGAGAAGGAGGGAAAGATGAAGGAAAGGAAACCACGCCAGATTCCCTTTTGAAAAAAAACCAAAAAACATCTTTTCATCTATGAAGCAGCCGCATTCAGCCACATGGATACTGTCCTCGCTAGAGAGTCTAACGTTACAAATTGAATACATAATCATATGTTGGGTTGAGGCATGTTCCGGTCATTTGGAGGACTCTGGTACAGTGGGGAGCTGACCTATTTCCGATTTCTAAACCCAAATTGGACAAGAACCGAAGTCTTTTAGTGCCTGGCAAAGCTCAGTCGTGCTGTAACGTGGAATATGACACTGCTTGTGGCCGTCTTTGATTGTAATTATGACGTTGTCTCTCTAAATAGGCACACTTCATTCATTTATTTAGTCTTTTACATAGAACTATACCAGACAAGAACTGCAGTAGTAGTATTTTGGTGTCTGGAAAGACTCACTGACACTTTCCCTTGATGTACATATATTTGCTTGTGTGCAGTTTGGACACCAATTTGCAAATGTACTCTCTCAATAGCAGTATTTCATCCCCTAACTCCACACTCTCACTGGACTTCTGTTAGGAAATATGTTTTGGAGTCTGCTGACACTTAAAGTAATGAAAGCGGGGCTGTGTGAAGCTGTTTTACTGGGCCTTTTTAATGTGTGTACCCTGATTATAGCACCGGTGTTGTGCCAAATATGGGAGGGTCTCTCTCTAGCAACATCATACAGACAAACAGGTCAGCTTTTCTCTCAGACGCGTTCTGGGGCTGCTGGTGTTTGGTTTCCTCATAAAGAGCGTTTTCAAAAGCATGGAAAAGAGATCACACAGAGATCTTGTCTTGCAATGTTTGAATCGTTTTTGAGGTGGTAAATATTTAAAGAGCTATACACATTTTCCGGGCAGTTCTGGTGTTTAATGGCTCGTTATGACTCTACATAACTGAGCGTGCAGAAGATTAGAATATTGTACCAGTAATGTTGACCTTTTGCTTTATGTATGGGCCAAGCTTGTACCAAATGGATCTTTTCAATAATTTATCAGTGAAATGCTTTTTAGGATCTGAAAAGAACAAAATTATCGACTTGTAGAGATTGGAGATGGAAAAATTGACTCCAAATCCCCCTTATATTTTGCACACAAAGCTGCTAGTTTTTAAGCAACATTGTAGTTTTGTTTTGGATTTTTTTGCAGGTACGTGTCAGTTTGGGGGTTTGTTATTGGACTGCACCACCATATATACATGAACATAGCTAACCTGCTAGCCGCTGTGTCCAAACAGCAAGTGATTATGAGCGTTCTTCAGGCTCCATCGACTCTAATTGACTTTCCATTAGAAAACTGTCGCCCCTCTTTCTGTAAATATTGCTGTCAGGCTCATCATTTTGGTCTTAAAATGTTCATATTGCCCTACTATACATGACCCTGACATTTTTATTTTGCTATTGTGTACCTAAATCATGAAATGAACATTAATAAGAGACAAATCAGGTGTGTCATGTTCCCTTATCGTTAGCAGCAGGCTTGATTGACAGCGTTGCTAAGCGCCCGCCCCCTTCTAAACCAGGGGTGTGGGCAGGAAAAGGGCGTTACTTTCAACACCCTCGCTCTGGATTGGCTCTTTGGTTGCTATGATACTCGAGGCTGGACTTCCAAACATGGAACCTGGCGCCTAATTCGCCGCTAAAACTGCTAGCCTCGATGAGCTTTATTTAACTGGAGCTATGAGTGACGTCACACTCACCCAGTCCACTTCTTTATACAGTGTATGGTCTGCACGAAAATTCTACTTTAGATAGATTTATTGCAATTGAAATCAAATTTGAGATATATATTATGTTACAGAGTAGGATTCTGTTCAGAGTGCACATCGCAAACTCCAAGAGCATTCAGATAAAATAATCCAAGAATTCCGAGGCATTTCAGAACGTGTTTGTAGAAGTTTGAGTAACTACACAAAAGACTTAAAATTTTCTTGTTTGCAGAGGGGTAGAGCTGTCTTTGCGACTTGATAACTGCATCAACCAAACTTGCTATTTTGATTCGATCGTGAAATTTGTGATTAATTGCAAAGCCTTAGTTTGTTAGTTACTGTTAATGAATGAAAAAAGTCGTGTATATATGCACTCTGTTGTCTTTTATAAGATTAAACTTCCAATCTCTATGAAAACATGCAACCTACAGGGAAGAATATCTGATATAGTTTGATGTACATTGCCACATGCCACTCACCTTTGTCCCATGAACCTTTTGTGAGTTTCTGGCAGACATTTTCTCCTGCATTGAGCCAGTGATTGGCAGCTCCCACTGTGAATATAGATTCCAGATCACCTCAGAGAAAGTCAAGAGAGCTGCTCTGAGAGAATACTGTGTTGTGTGGAAAGAGTAATAGAAATATTGATATTCCTCTGAGTGTGTGGCTGTCTTAGAATTGTGACCCAGGGATATTGTAGAAGCAGGTACTGGACTTTGGTATGAGTTTGATCTGTGCTTCTGCTCTGTATATACTCCCCTACATCCCAGGGCCTGGTAAACTTCACTATAATCTGCCCTAACATCTTTTATTCCTCCCTTGATGTCAGTGATAAATGCACTACATCTCAGCCTGCACCTGAGTCCTCCCCTTTGTGTTTCAACCATAGACTGTATATCTAAATGGACATGGCTAACCTGCTAGCCGGACGTTCCAAATAGAGATTGAGCATGGGCACTCTTCCGGCTCCATCGACTCTGGCTCCAATTCACTTTATATTGAGAAACTGTCACCCCTCTTTCTGTATCTGCTGCTATCCAACTTGTCATTTTGGTCTTAAATTTCTCGTGTGAACCCTCTCTACATAATCCCGATGTCTTTATTTCGCTATTGTGTCCATAAATCAAGATATAAACATTAATAACAGACAAATCAGGTTTGATTGACAGCGTTGCTCGGCGGGAAGGGGCGTTACCTTTAACAGCCTGGCCCCAGATTGGCTCTTTGGTTGCTATGATACTCACAGTCAAAACCCGGCTCCAAATTGGCCCCTATAAACTGCTAGTCTCGATGAGCTTCATGTGACTGGAGCCGAACGCTAAGGGTAAAGTCACACTCCCTTATTCCACTTCTTTATACAGTCTATGGTTTCATCTGAAATGTGTTTTATTGCATCAGAGCAGTAGTCGTCGGTATTTGTTCAGACATAAGACTATACACATGTTCAGCATTTCATCTCGTACTGTTTACCCCAGACTGATGGAAACGACAGATGAGTGGAGATGTAAAAAAAAAAGCCAAATCTCGGGGGAAATGGGCAAATTTTCAGATAAACAGCTGTGACGAGAAATGAGAGTTAAATGACAAGTAACTCATTTAAAGGTGTACTTTGTAACTTTTCTGGTGTATGGTCTGCCACCTGCTTGTCTCCATGGAGATGTTGATGCTTTGGCTGGACTGTGTCACGTAATCATTAAATATCATTTTAAAAATCATTAAATATCTCGCAAAATTGACTCACGTGCCATGTTATAACCATGTTACCTCATCAAAGCATACCAGGAGTTGTGGTTTGACTCATTCACACATGTTTGAGTAATCCTGGATTATTAGGCTGTCTGCGTCTGCCAAGCTCATAATGCTCTGTTCTACATTGTGATGTCATGAAGTGGTAGTTTTCAAGTTATCATCTACCTTTTACGTTTAGTTCAGTTGCAATTCCAGGGCTGAAATTATCCAAATTGTTCTAGTGAAGATACTATAGAGTTTAAAAACCTGGTGGAGCACTTCCTGTATTACTGTATGTAAGATGGAACAGAGTGTTTTCAGTTTGCGAGAAGAACAGGGTTGGTGTGTTAAACATGTGTGAATGAAACAAAACACAACTCCAGGTCTGTTTGTGATGAAACAACATTATAACATAGATCTGAAATAGTGTAATATGGGCCCTTTAAACTTGCATTTATTCAGTTACAGGTGTCCATTTGCTACAAAATGCTTTTAAAAATATGCATTCTTACTGTAAGCGGGCTTCCTTTCCACAGTTCTGATCTGTAACCTGGCCTACCACCTACTTGTCTCCATGGAGATAGTTTAATGCCATGTTGTGGATTATATTGTGGAGAGCAATAGCATCTCCAAAGAGGCAAGAAGGTGGTGACTGCTTAAATCCAACTGTTCATCATGCTTAACATTGTATTTAGATGATCGTATTTTGCACTTCAGTCCTATGATCAATACCAACATGATTGTATAAGTTTAAGTACGGGCTGCACCAGAACTGAGATCGGAAAAAGGGCTTTTTCTGAAAAACAGAATATATTTTAAGGACAAGCAAAGCATTGGACATTTTGGTGCCACTAATGCACTTTAATAATCTGCTAAGAAACATTTATACGGACACCTGCCCCTGTTTTTAATGTTTTAAATGGACTTATGGACTTACTTGTTTTGTTTCTTTTTTCTTGATGTTTTTCTGTATTTGGTGCCCATGAAAAGCAGACTCTGAGTGCTCTCATTAGGCTCTCCCTGTGTAAATAAAGATAAACTTGAGTAAAAAAAAACATCATTCAAGTATAATTTTCACCATTTCCTCGTGTTATCAAAGCAAATACACCAACAAACAAACTCACACCCATAACCTCATTTTAACTAATCCGTTTTCAAATGCGTAGGTATAGACTTCTTCACTACTTTATGTACAGCCTAATTTCGCCTTTCATCCAAGCCCACCATATTTAGCAAGTGTGTTTTCCTTCAGCCCACGGACCCAATCTGTTTCCTCTCCAGGCAGAACACTTCCCTTTACCCTTCTCTTTAAGTGGCATATGTGAGGAGCCGGCGGGACAGACCAGCCTCCCTTCTAATTGTTTCACTTCGTTTTACATAATGCCAGAGGTTCGCCCGCCATTGTTGCTCGCACCGCTTCCTCAGTGACAAAGCTTATGCCCCCGTTGATGGTGTTAAGAGCGGCGTGTTAATTTTATCCCCATGCCTCGTCAAACACGCTCACGTTAGCCCCTGTGCTAAACTAGGAGGATGTAGAGTGACTGGCGGATATCGAGAACAGCATGACTCAAGTTCCTGTCAGTGCGGATCTGACGGACTTTACAAATGGATGTTTTGATTTTGTGCCTTTTGTTTTGACATATGTTAGATTGTCTGTAGTCCTGGTACTATGTAAAGATGAGGTTATAGTTTGTAGGAAACACAGTGGTGATGGCCCAAGGCTGTGATGCTATTGATTGAGGCCGAATGTAATCTTGTTGATTAAATATGGAATAAGAATGTACGAGAGAGTGCTTGTAGTCAGCAGTTGTTTTTCATTTGAGGTGAGGTTGGCGTGTGTGTGTACAGCGATCTGACCTGGTATGTATCCTGTTGTTGACATGTTTAACCTAAAGCTGAATTGTTGTGTCGCTTTTGTGCTTTGTTTGGGTCCATGAACTGCTATGCGTTGTGACTTGTAAACAGATTTGGATTATACAAGTGCAGTAATAATCGTATATGAAAAAGCAGTGTGAGACATAGTGAGCACGCAAGTACTGTCTCCGCCATTACTCCTATATGTGTGTGCATGTGTGTGTGTGTGTGTGGTGTGTTGGGCAATACAAAGATAGCCACAGAAATGTACAAGTCAATTCCAGAGATCGCCATGTGCAAATTTAATGGGTAAAGTCATTAGCTAATATGTAAATATGTGCAGATAAATGCTGTAGCCTAAAGGACATTCCAAGTCCTTATATGCGGACAACACATTTTGAGTTGTCTAGGCCACAATGCAATTTTTTAGAAGAAGAATAACAGTTTACAAGAGCAGCAACAATGCAAATATATTCAATTTAGACATTTTTTAATTTTAGAATTTTCATTTATTTATTTTTTTTTTTTTTTTTGGCACAATTGTGTTTTTTTTCTTTCTTTATTTTTTTTGTAGATTCAGGACAAATGTTGCTCTGTTCAGGGTCTTAATAAATAGTTTTTGCAAATCATTACTCAAATGTTTTTTTAAAATGATTAAAATGTCCACATATGAGGACATTCGTGTTACAAAATTTTTCCCAGAAACTATATAATGTAAAAAGATAATTATTTGTTTTTACACTCATTAGGTCCCAATCAGTCCAAGTAACAAAGAGAAATTAATAAAGCCTGACATGGAAGAGCTCGGGTCTTAGGAGGATATAGACGTGTTTACATTTCTCAAAAGCCATACTATGGGACTTAAATGCAATTGCAGGTAGTGTCTTCACCATCAGTAAAAAAAAACCTAGGGCACCTTTTAATAAATATGTGAAAGGATGTGTTATTATGTTATGTTAAAGCAGGAAGAAAACAGCTACACATGCTAAATGAATAGTATTGAATAAAATATCCCACTGGTATGTTCCCGCTTTGTGCCATGTGAGTTGGTCTGTCGATTGCTAGCGCTGCGTTCACAGGTTGTAATTAGTGCAGATTCTTTCGGTAATACTAGTCCGTGTGAATGGAGATTTTCACATGGCTCAAGTCACTGCATTTTCTTACCTGCTCACCGCTGCATCCACCTCGGAGTATATATATATGTACAACCAGAGCCTGGAATAAAACACATAAGATTACGTGTCCATATTACCGTTGTTTCCTTCACTATTATGTCTTATCAGTGCCATGTGGTTGGCTTTGTGGCGTTAACCTCCTTATCCTTGTCCACTATAATCACGCTGCTACAGTATTATTTCTGAATCACTGGCTCTTGTTAATGAACCACTAAATACACCGGAGATAGATTAGGTTTGTTTGCAATGTGACCGAGCAGAACCCAGTGCCCATTTAGATTGTTAACAGTGATGTATTGCACTATTTGCTTCTATAGGACCATTCCCTCTGATGAGATGCACCACACACCAGCATCACACCAGTGCTGTTACGGTATTACTTTAGTCAAATCTCTCATTGCTTTTTATTTTTCTAGTAATGGCTTTCAAATAGCTTTCAGTGCTCGTCTGCTTTCTCTCCAAGCACATTTCGGTTTCTTCATTTCATGGATGTAGACATGAGGATTGAGAGATAAACATCTCAGGTGCTGTTGTGTTTTCTTCAAACAATGCAGTATTGATGCAGGGATAGTGCCACGGCTTGTTCATTGAAAGAAGCTTAGAATGCCAATACTAATGCACTTTTCTGTTGAATAGCACATTTCTGAAACAATGACTTCTCACACAAAAATCATGTTTTGACAACTTCAGGATAATTATGTAATCCAAGTGCCAGTAACAGCTCAACTGTGGTGCAACTGTCTGCAACTACAATCATAGAATCGTTATTTTTAATCGTGTTGTTACTCATTGTTGTTTTTTCTTAGAGAAAATAAAAGCATTTATTTAATTCTTACACTAGTGGGCTTGCCTCTTCACAGACTTGACTTGTAGCTTGACCTTATGGAGGTATGCTTGTCTCCATAGAGGTAGATCCAAAATTTGGTAATCCAAAATTTGGCTTTAACTAGATAAATAGAGCAGCATATGTCATCACTATGCAATTATTACATGGATTGAATGGAAAACTGTGTTTGAAAATCATGCTTTACAAATTTAGAAATCAAAATCCTTTTGGTCATTTAAAATCTTTTGCATATTCATGTCATTATTTCATTATTGTCAGGGAGGGCATCAGGTAATAGTTATCTCGGTTTGGTATAATGTCAGTGAGGTCAGTGATGTAATTAAAAGCCAGTGGCAGATGTGCAGAGTCATTGTGATTAGTGAGACTGTGCAGAGGTGCTCTGTAGTAAATCCTGCTTCAGTGGCACAGAAAGAGCCCTGCCTCACAAAAGGCAGCTGTAATGAAATCATCTGTGTCTCTCAGGTCAATGCTTTTACTTCTGCTTTGTTTTGTTTTAGGGGAGACCCAGAGCTCAGATAAGCCCACACAGTTATGGTGTCGTTTTTCCATCCAAATGGATTAAAGGCCGCCCGAGGGAGACAGTTTGATGTGTTAGGTGCTGTGACTTTAGTGAAATATGAAATCAATTGTTTTGTTTTATTCACACTGCTTTCCCATTAAGTTGTGATATTGAAACATTCTCCTGCAGTGCTTCTGTAGGTTTCTTACTTTTATGCCACTCGGAGCATAAAGAAGTGTCCCCTCATGTTATTTCTTTTTAATGACTTCTATGAACCGAGCTAGCCTCTGTGAGCTAGTGCTACAGCTGCTGACTGCGCACAAGCCACTCCCTCTTACCTGAATCCAATAACTCATGCCGGATGGAGTTACAATCAGACAGGGGTGAATGGGCGGGTGTGCCGTTTCTGCTGTAGTATTCAATAAAAAGTAGCACCTGGGGATAAAAGTACAGAGAAAGTTTGAACAGTTTCAGAGTGCTTATATGTGTCCTCTCTATTGCAGGTTACGGGCCAGCTTCTGTGGGAATTGATGTCACTCTTGGATTGGTTTAATTGAAAATGGAAACACTGGAGTCTGAGCTAACGTGCCCGATCTGCCTGGAGTTGTTTGAAGACCCTCTGCTGTTGCCCTGTGCCCACTCTCTGTGTTTTAACTGTGCCCACCGTATCCTGGTGTCTCACTGCTCCACCAGCAAACCTCTCGAGTCCATCTCCGCTTTCCAGTGTCCCACGTGCCGCTACGTCATCACGCTGAATCACAGAGGGCTGGAGGGCCTAAAGCGCAATGTGACTCTGCAGAACATCATTGACCGCTTTCAAAAGGCCTCCCTCAGTGGCCCCAACTCCCCCACCGAGAGCCGCCGCCTGCCGCCCCCGCAGCGGCCCTACACCGCCACCATCAGCGCCAGCATAGGCACCATAGGCACCCTGGGCGGCGGCAGTGGCACCAGTGGAAGTAGTGCCCGCGGCAGCCCGGCCACTTCCAGCCACTCGCACTCGCTCGCCAACCACAGTAACCACACCAACCACAACAACGCCAACCACAGCCCAGCGGTCATCGCCAAGATGGACTATCGCATTAGCTGCCAGTTCTGTGAGCAGGACCCTCCCCGAGAGGCGGTGAAGACGTGCGTGACATGTGAAGTGTCATACTGTGACCGCTGTCTGAGGGCCACTCACCCAAACAAAAAGCCCTTCACCAGCCACCGCCTGGTGGAGCCTGTCCCAGACACACACATCCGAGGCCTGACCTGCATGGAGCATGAGAACGAGAAGGTCAACATGTACTGCATGGTGGACGACCAGCTCATCTGTGCCCTGTGTAAGCTGGTGGGACGCCATCGCGAGCACCAGGTGTGCTCACTCACCGAGCGCTTCGACAAACTCAAGGTGAGTGCTGTGTACACCAGCAGACCCAATGCTTGTGTCAACACTATGCTGCCCATATCAGTGTACCCCTGTTTAGAGAGGTAAGTCACTCAATATAGGGCAGGCTGACACAATAATGTTCCGTAAAGTTTGCCAAACATAACTTACCATGTTTGCTTTGAAAACATTCATGCTTTGCTTTTTTTGCATACTGAACTGACAATAGCGCCAAACAAACTGGGATTAGTTTTTGTTTGAGCAAGAAGAGCAGAAGGATGGCAGAGAGAGAGGGACATTTGGGTAGATGAGAGGAGCAATCAGAGCAGCAGCACAGTGGGGAGGCCATCATTATAATAGTCGATGAGCTGGCATTCCCTGTGGCCAGCGAGCTTACAGAGGAAAGAGCAGGACCGCTGAATCAGGCAGAGGCACTGGCTCCAGCTAATTCCACCCCTATAGACCAGCAGCAGCCAGCGTCAGGCCAGCAGTGTCATGTGGACACAAATAACACAGTTATTTTAGTCCTGCTGTCATTAAGTGACTATAACTATGCTTTAAAACACTAAAACAATGGTCAGGATATGATATCTATGTCTATACTGCAGTGCAGTGTAGAAACAGCATATGGCATACACAGTATTGAAACTTGGATTCAAGAGGTTCAAAGTATCTTTAATATCCTCTGTGGGCATTTTTATTTGCTGCAGCAGTAACACAGAGACACACAGACACACAAACGCATTACACATTCCCTTTTAAATATGAATACGACTTTCATCACAGTGCCTTTTACGCATATTTTTTTTTTATTTAGAAAGATGTTTTTTTTTTTTTTTTTAGATTGCACCTTTCAGCTGTTCATAATGATCACGTAAACTGCACTGTATGTTTTCAGAGCGCTGTGGTTTTGACCCGTAAGAACAGTATCACCTCAGACACTGTACATGACCTTCATATAAATCTCTGGATGAGGACGTGCTCTTTTGTCCTTTCCCAAAGTCAAGCTGATAAAGGAAATTCCAAACATGTTTGCTGTCCCGGGATACAGGGTGTCACCGCAGTGTCAAAACTGTATCATTGTGAGAGAACAGAGGCAGTGACACATGAAGCACCTTTAGAAGAGGATGCTCTGTTTTATCAGTGTAGTGTTCCATGAATAATGGAGATACAGGTTTTGTGTTCAAATATGTGACTGTTTAAACAAGAATTCTACAACTTTTTATATTTTTTACTTGTTTATAACCAAAAAAATGAAGGTTTACAGCAAGTTCATATTTGATTTAATTTGATCTTATTCCAAAACTGTTCCCCACTCCTCAGGTTTTCAGACTGTATCTCCACAGCAGAACATCTAAGACAAGACAAACTTTCTTCCAAAATATCCTTTAACTCTTTTCTCTTTTTACCTGAACGGAACATTAGCACTATTAATTCTGACACTCTTTTCAAGTCTTCTTCCCCTCCTCCTATTCTTTGCACTTGACTATGAGACACTCTCTTTACCCCCCGTTCTCCCCGCTCCCTGGTCCACTGTGTTCTTTTGAACGTTTCACAGCCGAGTCTTTGAACTGACTTGACTTTGAAATCTCCAATCTCCTCTGAATCTGGCAGGAGACCAGCCCTGGTTGAGACTCCAGCAGGCTCACGAGTGGCAGTGGCAGGGAACTTCTAATCTTCGGACTCAGGGCAAGGCAAAGGGGAATGAGGGCTTTTTGTGCATAGCTAATCATAGAGATGTAGGTCAGCAATGGAGTTTTCAGCTTTCACCTTAAGTAGAAGTCATGCGCTAAATTCATCAGCTGTTAATTATTTCTCATTTGTTTATTTTATTTATTTATTTGACGGGGATAATGCCGTCATGGTTACTGGCAGAACATACAGAGTGTACAGTATAGTGTTACCTTTACACTTATGTCACAAAAGTATCAATATCCATCTACTAAATTATTCTAGTTAACAAATTCAGAATCAGAAATCACTTGTATTACATTGTCTGTGAACAAAATGAACTGGAACTTGCTTCAAATTAATTAAAATAGTATCTAAACTATTTTTACTGCTTTTCATCTCTGAAAGTACTTGGATAGCACCACATTTTAAAAAATTAAAATCTAAAAATATTTTGTGTTCCAGTCTTACTTTTCTAAATAGTTTTTCTAAAGGCTTTTTATATCACTGTGGTTCTGAAATTCCTATTGAGCCTTTCTTTACATTAGAATATCACATTATTTAAGTAGTAAGGATGTTATATTATAAGTGGCAAGTGATGATTTTGTCTACATAGCCTGTGATATCGCTAAAGCATGAGAAATACATCTGAATAATAGGTAGATAATAAGAAGTGTCTTGCCCAAGGAACACCAAACACACAAGTTGGAGCTGGCATCAAACCGCCAACTATGCCTGTCACGATAATCACCATATTGACTTATCGTTCAGTATATGAAAGTACACACAATATTTATGGTGTGTACTTTTTCTTTGCACTGCTGGGACATTTTTCTTTATTTTTTGACTATATGGCAAGATTTGAGCTGTAAAATATTGAATAAATCACTTCTCGTAACAAAGACAAACTAATAGCTAATGTGTTTCGTTCTGCTGTTTATTTATTGCAGCCCATGATTTTTTTTTACAATATTGTAGTAATCCTGCTTGAGGGTGATCGTGTCGGTGGCATAAATTCGGTTCAGTGTTGGTCAGTGCTCACATTTGTATACAGCGCTTTTCCACTGCAAAGAGCTTTACATAAGGAACCACTCACCCATTTACACACGCATTCATACAGCAGTGTACACAGACACTGGGGGCGAGGTGGGTTAAGTGTCTTGCCCAACGACAGCATTCATTTGTGGAGCTGGAATCGCACCGCCAACTTGTGGGTCAGTGGATCGGACTGCTCTACAAATGGCGTTTTTATGTATTTTCGTCATCGTAATATCACACATCAAAATTACTGTGTTATCGTGGATGATCTAACGCAAACCTTCACATTTTCGGGTGCACATTCATACTATAAAAATCTGCCAAAAAAATCACCAAAAATGATAATCCAGACTGCACCACATTTCGCCTGGAGACATACGGTTTTGATCGCTCTAATTTCACCTGAGTTTGAACTGCTGAGCTCTGAGTTACCTTTCCCATTATGTTGACAGTCCCTTGTGTGCGGGGATAGTGTGCCAGTGCTAATAGATTTGTCTCACATTAAAGGAGAGGTAAGCCTCCCTCGGGCATTGTTGTGCTGAGATTTTGAGGACAGAAAATGCTAACAAGTGCCAAGGCAGTGCAAAACAATGCAAAGCTCAAAGTGCAGCCAGTGAATCCCTCAGGCTGTTTCTTAAGCACCGCTTTTTCCACCAACGCTCAGTTTTATAATTGGTAGACCTTGGTAATGGTGTTTACTTTGATATGTCTTAAATGCGCTATTTGAAAAGGAGAGTGTTCTTGTTATCGCGCTCTTAAAACGTTCAGAGGCTATTAGACTACAAGTGCTTTAACAATTTGATGATGAGATGAAATATCAGAGAATAAGATCTATATGTAACAAAGGAGCATAACAATATGACCATACCAGATATATATATAATTTGTCGTATCTTCTGATATGCACAGTTTGGACACTCCCTCTCATTCAGTATTTTTTTTTTATGTATTTTTTATTTATTTATTTATTTTTTTTACTACTTTCTACATTTTATATATACACAGAAGACAAATATATGAAGTAAGATATAGGGAATTATGCAGCAAAGAAAAGTATTTTATATTAAAATCCTCAAAGCAGCCACCCTTTGCTTTGTCAAAAAAGATTTTGTAGTTATTAATATTTTTTTTCTTTACTACATATTTCCATATATCTTACTTCATATTTTTGATTTCTTCTGTATGTAAAATGCAGAAAGTAGTAAAAATTAAAAATAAATAAACGCTGAATGTCCAAACTTTTAACTGGTTATGCAGCTTCAGATGACATGGACAAGGTTTCATATGAGTACTGCTACTACTTCAGTACGAGTTGTTTTCTGAGTAAGATGAAGAATGTCTTTAGTTTGCAGTGATCCGTAACATTTTTTATAGGCAAGAGTCCATAATATGCAACTTCATGACCATAAACTGTATAAAGAAGTGGGCTAAATGAGTGTGACGTCACCCAATCACAAGTATCATAGCAACCAAAGAGCCAATCCAGAGCCAGAATGTTAAAGCTAACACCTTCTCTGGGTCTGTTATTAATGTTCATATCTTGATCCACACATACAATAGTGAAATAAAAATACCAGGATCATGTAAAGTGGGTTAATATGAACATTTAAAGACCAAAATGACAATGCTCACTGCAGCAGTTACAGAGAAAGTGGTGCCAGTTTTTCAATGTAAAGTGAACTGGAGCCAGAGTCGATGGAGCTGGAAGCGCGTGCCCATGCTCACTTCCTATTTGGACTGCGGCAGCCAGCAGGTTAGCTTTGTTCATATATATATATATACAGTCTATGTGCATGACCACCAAGACATGTATTTATTCTACTTTTCCATGGTCCGGCTTGTAGTCATTTACTCGCTGTATCAGTCATAATAAACTGACAGCAGCAAAGACATTGTATACACTAATATTCATCTAAATATTTACTTGGGGATTTTTGAGCTGTGTTTGTCAAATCTGCTCATTTTTGTCCGGGGATGCTCCAGAAGTGTCTTTGAAGAATTCAGACTCGATAGACAAGAGCAGTTTGCCTGAGTGAGCTAATACAGCGTCTTCCCTCTTCATTGATACTTGTTTAAATATTGATCTGCAGTCTCTTGGCAGCTTGAAGTAATGTTTTCATCAGGTTTAATGAGCTGACACCACTTCCACAGCATCTGACAGCTGTGACATTCTGCCCCGAGTGACAGTGAAGTGTACAGGCTTAATCACACATGTGTCTACAGTCTGGTAGGAGCATGAGGAGCAGGAGGAAATGCTCCAAACTCCTCCCAGTGATTATTGGGCTAATTCCTGTTTTGGGAGCAGTGTCTTTACATCCCCACCTTCTTTTCATGTCTGTACTTTTCCTCCAAACTTGCGCATCTCCTCCTCCCTCCCCATCATGGTGTCTAAGCCTCTTATGACACTGGTGAACTGTACAGCTTTGGAAGTGTGCAGCACAACCTCGAGACTTCAAACTGCCCTGACTGAAGTTTGTTTACGACCAGAGCCATTTCTTCTTCCAACGAGGAGGAAACGGATTGACCTGTATGTGGTTTAACACCATTTGAAATTGAGTATATTTAAACTTGACTGAACCTAAAGTCCTTCCAGGAGTAACGCTGGAAAAGACCAGGACTTAACCCGGAATAGAGCCGGGCATCAGGGTTAAACCGGGCACAACTGTGTGTGAAAGTGTGAAACCACTTTCAGTGAACTCGCCTCTGAACATTGGCTTGTCATGAATTTTGAAATGTGAAGAAAACATATTGAAGATTCTGAAAATATCACGATAAATGGTAATAGAGAAATTAATGCATACCACTTCACAATAATGTTAAAACCTTAAAAATCATCACAGTAAACCTGTTTTACAACCCCAATTCCAATGAAGTCGGGACCCTGTGTAAAACTGAATAAACTACAAAGACATGATCTTTAATATTCAAACTGGTAAACTTTATTGTTTTTATGCAAATATTCACTCATTTTCTTCAACTCTCCAACAATTAGTGTCCTCAGTTCTCGTTTATTGATTGTTGTTAAAAGTAAAGGTGATGTAACACAGTGGTAAACATGCCCCTGTCCCAGCTTTATTGGAATGTGTTGCAGGCATCAGATTTAAAATGAGTGAATATTTGCATAAAAACAATAAAGTTCATCAGTTTGAACTTTAAATATCATGTCTCTGTAGTTTATTCAGTTCAATATAGGTTGGAAAGGATTTGTATTCTGTATTTTTTTTTTAAGTTTTACACAGTGTCCCAACTTGGAATTGGGGTTGTAAGTGAATCATATCACACATAATGTGGCCTGCAATATATAAATAGTACAATGAACACATTAAAGTAGTTCGTTCTAGTATTTATAATGTGTTATATATTTTATTTATTAAGTATCTACAACTCAAATGGAAACTGAAAATAGTCACATTTTTATATCACTCTATCAGCCTCAAGTCAATCAAAGCACATCAAGGACCCACTCGCCCAGTCACACACACATTCATACACCTGTGTGCGCAGACACTGGGGGCGAGGTGAGTTAAGTATCTTGCCCAAGGACACAACGACAGCATTAATCTGTGAGAGCTGGAATCGCTGCAATCACTTGTCAGTGGATCTGACTGCTCTACCAATCATGTTTATGTTGAGAGCTGGATTCAAACCGCCAACCTTTGGATCAGTGACAAACGCTCTACCAACTGAACCACTGTCGCACACGGCCATCATATAGGCCTAATACTAAAAGAAAAGAAATTCAGAAAAATTATGGCACTAGGCAAAGAAAAGCTACACTCAATATATATTGAGCCTGAAACTTATTGTTCGTAGCATATATTGAACGATAAGTCAATATAGTAATAATCATGACAGGCCTATTTCTCGTTAAGTACATCAGGGTATTTTTCAGCTCGAACTGAGGCCTTAAATATTGAGGTGTTAATTCATTTATTGAGTACTTACTGAATCACAAAATGTACAAGAGAATGATTTAGAAATTCCTCTATATTGTGGAACACATCACCAAAGACAACCAACAACTGAACTACAGAACAATTCAACTCATCTTCCCTCCGTCTTGTCCCTGGTGCCCTTCTCCTGCTCCTGTTTTACATGAGCCACACATGCGCCTCTCTCCTCCGCCTGCATTCTGTCTCTTTTCTGCTCGCTCTCATTTGGCCCGCTGCCCGCCTGTCTTGTACCACATTCTGCACCTCCTCTAAACCCCCAGCCGGCTCCCGTGTTTATTACCGGTGAAAGATGCTCACAACTCTCTGCTGTTTCCATAATGGCTGGTATACGGTTGGCTTCAAACGTGGGCACCTTCCTCGGTATTTACAGGTGTCTGGCCTGTAGTCTGCGTATAAGCGTTTGCGGCTTGTGCATAGGCGTTGAAAGTGTGCGACACCAGGGGAAATCATAGTGAGTATTGGAGAGCTGAGACACACTTAGTCACGCTGACAGAATGGTCCAGAAGGTAGTGTGGATACTTTACCCCTATGCATTATTATAGAGCACATATAGAGGCGCACGCTGAGAGGGAGAGGTGTGTGGCATAGGTTGCGTCATGAAATTCTGTAGTAAGGGGAATTTTCTGGCACTCACCACTTCATGAATATGCAGTGTTTGTGAGGAAGGAAAATGGAAAGGCTTTTAAGAGCGAGTGGCCAGAGTGCACACCGGTCTCACAAAGAAGGGAATAGGCTGCACTAGCTGTATATCACGAGTATGTCTGCATTAGATAATAAAACACCGTAATGTGGTCCATTATCTGTCAGAATGCATATAGGAGAATATAAAAGGTCTGGGTCTTGCATTGTTGAAATTGTTAATGCATCTCCACTGAATGAAGCCAATGTTTGCATACATTAATTTAGTGCTAATTATAAGTTACAGGCGCTGTACCTGATTTTTACCCGCTTAAAAATGTGAAAAACAGAAATACAGTTCACTTTAAATGTTTTGCGGTGCTCCGAAGCTGTTCCCCACTTGCCTTATGCGTTCTGAGTGTCCTAATTATTCACTGTGATGAGTCTATATGATCTTATCACAACTTTCAGAGGCCAGAGCGTCGCATAAGTTTTGCAGTCAGGATAAGGCGTACAACAACTAGCATGCTAACTGTGCACTTTGCGCTTTCTAATGAGATGGAGACAGTGCACAGCGGAGTTATTTTAACATCATCATTACAACATTATCATGAAAAGAAATGGAGATGGTTTCTAGTTATAAATAGTGATTTTTAATTCTTTGACCCATTTTAACAACAGGATTCAATTTCACCATAGTATTTACAGTAATGCTCTTCATGTGTGTAATTTGCGTATTATCCTCGTATGCATATTCAGTATTTTTATGGATAACGAGTTTCTATTCATAGACTCAAATCTGGCAGCAGCGTATAACAGAGGATTTATACATCATTTATCAGAGGAAAGTCAGCGCTCTTCCGCTGGCTTCACACTATTATGCTTTTACCAATTTTTTCTATGTATATATTTTTATTTTTATATTTTGTTTATGGTTTCTGTTAAATGTGATAAACGAGCATTTCTTTAATACACCAATAAGAAATGTGATGGCAGCACTGGCCATAAATGCCAGTATAAATAACATTTTAGTGCTGCAGTATATTGTGGTTTGGTGGAATAGGCAGTTTTAAATTTTGGTTGCATTTTTATGTGCATTTTTGGAGGGTTAAAAACTAAAATAATAATAAGATTGACGGCACAATTAGTTTTTGTGGCGTATTTACATAGAATTACATAACCAGAATGCCCTTGTCTTTGTCTTGCGAGTATTTTGAGAGACTGAATGAGGTGATGATGCATAACAGTGTTTACAGTGACTCTGGAATGTCCTCAGCGTTCATGGGCCCCGTGTCTGTTTGGAGATGATCTGTGGTTGTTTGGAGATATTTGGGAAGCGGGAACAGGGCCTTCAGCACGTTCACACTGGCAGCAGGACAGCAAGGAAGTATGAATCATCCCCAAAGACAAAAAAAGCCATTTTTGACCAAATAAAAGTGGGATTTATATTTAAAGCTCCACGGCGTAACATTTCTGTATGCTTCATTAGTGTGTTTACTGGCTGAAATGTCACATAACGGGGTTTTAATTAACATAAGCCTATTTCGGGTAAAGCAGAAATAACTGTTTTTTATTACTTTGCTGAATTCAGTTTTTCAAAGTAATGGTTTGCTGTAATGTTGCTCCAAGACAGCTGGGCCGCTTTGAGTACTCCACTTCAAATGGAAAATACAGGCGTGTTTTTGGAGCTCAGAAAGGCTGAAAATGACTTCTACACAGATGGTTATAAGGGAGAGATTTGTCTGTTTCTGGTCACACCTATTTTCTTATGTCACAAAAGGATTCCCATTTCAAAGAGTAATGCTTCAGTGCAGCCTACTTTTCTGTCAAAACACCACCAGCACCACTACCGACAGTATTTCCAGACTAGACCCACAATTTTGTCAAGTTTTAAAAGTGATGTTACGAGGCGAGACCTTTTCGTGCGCTTGTGAAGGGCTGTGGACACTGAGCCAATTTATGAATGACGGCAGACACGCGAAATTCCAAATAAACATCTTTAGCTAGTTGTGTTGTGAATGAAAGTAGCAGCATGTCGGTCCCATGTGCCCAACTTTCAGCTGCACAGCTCTGAGCATTCCACTCCACTGACTGCACGCTCTCGCAACACACCGAAAGCATGAGAATATTTTCATAGTAACAGTATATGCATTTTTAACAAAAAACCCTGCACCACTAGAGATATTTCTGATTTTCTGAAATGCTGCTTTGAACCCTAATTGTATCAGGAAAATTGAGTTATTATTTTACATATTTTGTCTATTTTCTTCAGTATTTAACCTCCTAAGACCCAAGCTCTTGCAGGGTATGCTTTATTGGCTGATTGGGACCCGATGAGTGTAAAAATAAAAAAATTCTGAGACATTATGATGTCCACATATGATGGACATATGAGGACATTCGTTCTACGTTTTAATCATTTTGATAGAACATTTGAATAAAGATTTGCAAAAACTATGTATTAAGTGCCCGAACACATCAACAATTTGTCCTGAGTAAAAACAATTGTGCCTCTTGGAAAAATGTGGCTCATTTGAAGCGCTGCTAAGAGGTACAGGAAGACATATGCCTTTTACAAAAAAAAAAAAAAGAATAAATAAAAAATTATAAATAAATAAAAACAATTCTGCACATTCTAAACTCTTAAAAATATTCAAAATTGATTTTTTTTTTTTTTTTTTTGCATTGTTGTTCTTGTTGCTGTTTTTCTTGTGGCCTGGACAACCCAAAATGTGTTGTCCAAATATGACGACGCCAGGTCCCAGGAGGTTAAGGCACCATTTCGTCCAATTGAATCTAATTAGCCATATCCACCTTTGACCTTATAGTAGCATAAGATAAAGGGCTCATATTATGCTGTTTTCTCATCTGTTATAATGTTGTTTCCTCATCACAAACCGACCTGGAGTTGTGTTTTGTTTCATTCACACATGTTTAACACAGAAACCCTTAATTTTTTAATGAGTTTTTCTCCAAAACAGAAAACACTCTGTTCCACCTTGTGATGTCATGTGGTAATAATTCCTCCACTGTAAACAGTCCTGAAATTACCAATCTTCACAGAGCAAAAGGTAAAAAATAGCTGTTAACTTCAAAACTACTCCCCGCTTCATGACATCACGAGGTGGAACAGAGCATTGTGAGCTTTGAAAAAGTAGACAGAGTAATAATAAAAAGTTACTCAAACATGTATGAATGAAACAACAGCATTATGACGTGGCTTAAACGCACAACAGTCCATCTTGTGTAATACGGGACTGTTTAGGTCTGATAGTGAGGTTAATCCGTTGGCTCGGTTCTGTTGGAGCTTGTTGATTTCATATGACAGTTTTGTTGAGAGCATATAGGTTAACAGCACTCTGCCCCCATGGCCCCTCTCTTAAAGTGACTCCTGATGCATGTTTAATGGGATAGGCCCATTTCATGAACTCTAAAAAAGGAAACTTCTCCATCCCGTAACGACAGCAGCGTACTCTGACAGGCCTGTCTAGATGACGCATTTTGTAGGTCGATGTATCGTTGAAGTAGATATAAACGATAATATTATGACACTGACTAACCCAAGAGCAGATTTAAATCACAAAAACTAAATTCGAAAATTGCAATATTGTTAAAATGAAACACTGAAGTATTTAGTTTGAATAAATGACTTCTATGATTCATTACAGATGCAACCTGTTATGGCTTAAATCTTATCATATAGATTAGACTATTGTAGCGGACTCACTGGCCTCTCCAAATGGGCCTTAACACAGGTGCAGCACATCCAGAACGCTGCTGCTCGAGTCCTGACTAGAACCAGGAAGTACGAGCACATAAATCCTGCGCTCAGGTCTCTACACTGGCTCCTGTAGCTCAAAGAATAGACTTTAAAGTAGCTCTGCTTGTGTAGAAGTCTCTCCATGGACCAGCACCAAAGAACATCTCCCACATGTTAGCGCCACATGAGCCATCTCACACTGAGGACCTCAGGGACCGGCCTCCTGCTGGAGCCCAGGGTCAGGAGTTAAAACCTGGAGCAGCACCTGAAGATGTGAGACAGGCCTCTACTTTGACAATGTTTAAATCCAGGCTCAAAACAGTTCTGTTTAGCTGTGCATATGACTGAAAGAGTTTTATTCTGCACTCTTCTGTTTGAATGGTAATTTTATGATGATTATTTGTGATTATTTATGTTTGATTTGTGTGATTTTAATGTCTTTCTTATGTAAAGCACTTTGAATTACCCTGTGTACGAATGGTGCTAATCAAATAAACTTGCCTTACCTTGCCATATAATAAAAAATATATAAAACATTAAATGTCCACTGATCAGAAGATTGGAAGAATTCATATTTGTGCAGTCAGGAAGGGCATCCAGCTGAAAAACCCAAAAAGGTTGTCATAGATGGCAGATGATTTGTTGTGGCAACCCAAGACAGTCCAAGGCACGAAAACGGTTGGGTAAAAATACTGATACGCTAATAATTTACAAGCAACAAAAGCTTCACCCTGTCATTTTAAACAAGCTCGAAATTAAAGCCAAACTAACGAAGAACGACTTCCCTTAGATTGACCCGGACGTCATCCAAAACACGGCTTATCCTCGAACTCATCCCTCGTCTTTATCTCCAGTTACAGGACGGAAGTTCATATCTCCAGGGAGACGCTCCAATTAGGAATGTGTGCACTAGATTCCGACAGGAGAAACTTGAGCTTGCACAATCGTGGGAATGACAGGAACGTGCCTTTCCTCTTTCTAGCGGTCCTTGTTTCCATCAGACACTGTCCAGATTACTGTGTGCTGCTTGCCATATTTGTATTGAAATATTTCAGTCTGTCCCCGTGCATTAATGATACTATGACCAACATATCTTTTAGCCAGGGAAGGGAAAAAGTAGGTAGAGAATAAACTCAACCTTGGGACACAGCAAAGACTCTACCCTTCATCACATTTCTATTATAATACCCGGATGCAACTTAAACTTGACATTTTAATTTAGAAGGAAATACTTTTCTAATAATTATTTATACCATGCCAAATAATCTTCTATAATCATCTGTGTACTTCCTCTTGTCATTCATATCTTGCCATATTCGTCATTATGGAGTAGATGGAGACTGTGGGTTGCGTTACACATTGGCCCTCGCTGTGTTTTCTGTGCCAGGATTCTCCGACTGTGATATCATAGCGTGTCAGCTTCATATTCAAAGTGATATATCCAAACTCATGTACAGTGATAGACCCACTTTCTCATTCTGTCAGCGCCCCCTCCATTCGCCCCTCTCGCTATGCGGCATGTCTCATTTCATTTGGGCCCCCCGCCAGGCGCTAACTTGGTAACAGGTGAAGTTTATGGATGTTATGTAGCGGACACCGGCGCTACTGTTCGGTGACCTCGTCTATAAATACAGTGCGATAGTGACATGATTTGCTTTCTCTTTTCTGCGTCAATTAGATAAGATATAAAGTATAGTAAGGTGAGAGTGAATCATGTCTCTGCCATAGAGGAAGGAGAGCCATCTGTCAGGGCCACACAGCCACTTTGATGCTAATAGAGTCACTTTGTCTTGTCACTGACCACTGTTTCTGGCTGCTGGGATTGTCCACTGTATGTGTGTGTGTGTGCGCGTGTGTGTGTGAGCGCGTGTGTGGGTGGGTGTAATGCATTCATAGCCGGGGCGGATCGCTTTTGTGCTGATTTGGACATGACATTTCAAAGAATTCCAGAGTGAGTCACAGCAATCAACAACAAATGTACAAAAATCAAATGTTCATATAGTGATACCAACATATTTTGATGCTGAAGACCTAAACAAACCACTAATCAAAATGCAATCACGCCAGCGCTCAGGAGGAAAGTGGATCTATGAAACATACGACTGTACAGTGCTGTGAAGTAATATCCATTATGTCTGGTATATTCTTCTACATTGTGAGATAAACATTTAGTTCTTAATAATTGATCATTTAGACCTGTGTTTCCCAACCAGGGATAGAATGATTCATTAGAATGATTTCAGATTTAAAAGAAAAGTGGCACTGACTGGCATTTGAATGTAACAAGTTCTTGATACACCCTTAAGAATATTTCTGTAGGTTCATTTTAACACACATTTTAATAAAACAGGAAATACTATGGTAAAAATTGGGATTGTACAGTATTAGAAAACAGATGTATAATTACTAAAGAAACACCAGTATCATTAATAGGGGGTACTCAGAGTGTGACACCACGCTTATGTGGGACTCAAGATAAAAAAAGTTGGGAACCACTGATTTAGACTTTCTAATGGGTGGAAACTGACTCTCTTTCACAAGCCAACAAATAAATGCCATGTAAATAGTGTCCAAACATCTTTACAGTAGTGTCTCATCCTGTTTCCAAGCTCGGGTCCTGGGAGCTTGAGGGCTCTGTGCAGTATCTTTGCTGGTCCTAGTACTGCACTTTTCTGGACTGAGATGTCTGATGTTTTTCCTGGGATCTGCTGTAGCCACTGCTCCAGTTTGGGGGTCACTGCCCCGAGTGCTCCGATCCCCACGGGCACCACTGATGCCTTCACCTTCCAGGCCTTCTCCAGCTCTTCTTTGAGCCCCTGCTATTTCTGCACTTTCTCATGTTCCTTTTTCTTGATGTTCCCATCCCATTTTTAAATATACATTTTTACACCATTGTAAAGATGCATTCTCAGAGCAAGAAATTGGCTAAAAATATGATGATTTAAATGTTAAGTTAGACGTCTCTCCTTTATGAGGTTGTTAATGCATCCTATACTTGTCACAAACCTGCTCTCTAGTAAGCTCATAAAACATACTATATAGAACATAAATATGAATGCTAATGTATGTATATGTGCATATGTCCAACCTCCTGCTGTGACTTTAAACACAATGCTTTTCAAGACGTCCACTGTGTTGTTCATAACCTACGATCAATAAAGCAGTGAGGCTTCCAGACAGAAAATGGTTGTTTAATTAATGTTTGTGAATGTTCGGTGGCATTTCTATAGAGCGAGAGAGGAGCAGTAGTAAAAGGTAACGGTAGAAATAGAAATACATGAGGATTACGTAGTGTTGATATCTCACTGTCACAGAATGTCTCAATGACAGGCACTGCTTCTATTCAGTCAGCCTGAGGGAGAGCCAGAGGTAAGACTTCAGCTGGCAACAGAACACTGCACTGAGGGCCAAATATATCTACTGTCAGGAATACAAAAACAGTACACAGAGACACTGGGTTTGAATGGATTTAATGGGTTAAAATAAAATAAATAAACATTTCTAAATGCTGAAATGTTGCAAATATGTTTCTTAAATAAGTAAAGTAAATAATATAGTAATAAATGAATGAATGTGATATTTAATTGTTGTTGGCTCTACATTTCCCACCTTCAAATCGCTTTACCTCAAGGAATTCATACACCAGTGTACACAGACTCGGGGGGCAAGGTGGGTTAAGTGTCTTGCCCAAGGACACAATGACAGCATTCATCTATGGGAGCTAGAATCGCGATGCTCCACCAGTGATTTTATGTTTATATCGAAAGAGTGGGATTCAAACTGCCAATGTTCGGATCAGTGGACAAACACTCCACCAACTGAGCTACTGTCGCCGCATTTGTAGATTTGACTTCACATTTAAGAAGTTGCAATTGCATAATTCTTGAAAAACACTGCAGTCTGTAACAGAGCTCTTTCTTAAAAATGGAGACTTGTAAGTTAAGTCATCCGGAAAACCTCAAATCTGTAAAGTGCGCATGAATTTTGCACCAACCAAATGTGCCGAGGTTGGAGTTTGCAGACAGATTATCCACTGTGTTACTGTGCTGAGAGCGATCGGCTAAAACGGCAGAAAAGACTCCGAGCTGTAAGGCTTAAACTTTAACTGCCACCTCAATTCTTCATCATGTTTTGGCTCAGAATCCACACCTTTCCGAGCTTTATCCCCAGGGAACAAAAAGTCAAGCCTCTGGTTCCTGTTGGCTTCCTATAACCTAATATTTTCTCTTCAGGATAAGAATCTACCAGACAAATCAGATTCTGGATGTAGATAATGTCTAAGCTTGTTCAAGGTGACTCAGATGGCACAGTCTGAATGTGTAGGATTAAGAAGGATTATCATCATCAGGGCATGTATGTGTGTGCTTTTGGAGAAACTAGGCCTGTCTTCATTAATACTATATATAAAACAGGACAGATGGAACAGTCATTTTTGGGAGGAATATTCAACATGGGACTTTTTCTTTGTACTAATTGGCAGAAGGTAACAAAGTAAAAGGAGCAAAGTACTATACTTAAGTGCATTTTACAGTGACACTTTTTACTTTTACTTCAGTACATTTGAGAGCAGTGTCTGTACTTTCTAACTACATTTTACAAGTACTTTTTGTATGATTTGAGGGGTTATTTTGACCATGTTCGTGTAACGTCCGGACTATAGTTTTCGAGTTCAAGCTTCGGCTTTGAGCAAAAAAAAATAAATACACAAAATTCATGAGAAAAATTAAGAAATGGATTTGTATTGTTACTGTTGACAAAATATGTACAATTTTTGAGTCAAAATCACTACATTTTACACTTTATAACTTAAAAACAACTTAAATCAATTTGTAAACAGCTACTTACATATTTTTACTTATTTTTTCATGTGATACTTTTACTTTTATTTGAGTAACTTTTACCTCTGTTACTGTACTTTTACTTGAGTAACGACACTGAGTACTTCATCCCCCGCTGCTAATTGGACACTTTTAATTAATTTTCTGCATTATAATGAGAGTTGAGCTGTAGAAAGTTGGATTATGAACTTCTATGACTCATTATAGATACAAATGAAGTACTTACATGTTGCATTCTGTCATATATCTTTAACAATATTGTACATGCAGAGGATAATCTCGCTTTATGGTTTGATTTTAATATTACCATTTATCGTCTGTGTTTACCTCGGCAATATATCGCACTTCAGGTTTTTTTCTATTTGTGACAGGCCTGGGTGAAACAATCAAAGTGTAGTTTTTTTGTGTGTATCTGCATCATTTTGTAACTTGCAGGGTTAATTGCTTTTATACTACTGAATGAGGCTGAGTTTGTTAGTCTGCTAAAAAGACCTTGGTGAGTAATGTGTTTATGTAGTTTTACAATCCTATAATTGATTGAAAATGAAATCGTCCAATTTAAAGAGTGAAACATTCCCATAGCTTCGAGATATTCATTTATTTATTTGCTGCTTTTTTACCACTGAGATTTTTGGTTCTCGATGCAACATTCACTTTTGAAATCCACAATATTTCTGCCTCCTGTCACAGCGGGGGATGCTTATGGAGTTTTTTTCTTTGCGTGAGAGTCTCTCCAACACATACATTTCTTCCTATTGTCTCATATTTAACCACGTTGTCATCACCATTTTGGCCCAATTTAATCCGCGAATATAAAATCCATTTTGGCAACAGCAGCTAATCAGGAGGAGATGGGACTTTGCTGCAGGCTACACTTGGAGCAAATGCAGGAACAGGTTTGGGGACGCAGCATAAAAATACCTCCTAATGAGCACCCATCTCTTCCGAAAGTGTAACTGCTGTGTGCCACGTTCATTTATTTATTTTAAGAATGAATTAAACATTAACCAAATTCTATTCCGCCAGTGTAGATTGCCTTTAGCGTGTTACCTGCTTTTCATTTGTCCTTATGCTCACTTTTCACAGGGTACACAGTGAACTATTTTTCTGGTGCTTGTGAATACAGTATATAGGAGTATCATCGGTGACGCTCAGTTCTTAATACTGCTTTATACCTGTCACTAGTATATGGCATCGCAACAAGGTAAACTGCCTTTACTTTAAAACTAAGCAGGAGGAGGAGTTCTGGGTCAGAATTCAAGCAGGTTTTACCCTTTAACTGTGAAAATACAGATTTCCTTTACTCACAGACTACTTCCATAGGCGACGTGGGCAAAGTGTCTCAACAATAATAACAGGGCACTGCAAGATACAACAGTCTGCACTAGAGCCACTGCTGCCTAGGCCTGTCACGATAACACATTTTTAATATATATTTTGCTACAGAGAAATATCGTGATAGATGATAGTATTGAAACTACTTTATGCCACTGTCACAAAGCAGAATAATCCCAGTAAACCCATTTTTAATATATATACTGTATCAGCTGCGACAAATGAAGAGCAGAATGAACCAACAATTAGCCACAGATGTTATTTATTCAACCCTCTACAGTTCAAATCTTAAAAATGGCAAAAACATCCCAACCAGTGCAAAGAAATTACACACGATAAAGCCCCAAAATATATTGTTCCAGCTTTCATATACTGAAGGATAAGTTGATATAGTAATTGTTGTGACAGGCCCACTGCTGCCCCACTGCGGCTCGTTTTCCTGCTCAGCTCCGGAGGTCACACGAGATTGGCCATTAGTCTAATATGACATGTTTGTGAACCCAATCACATGCAATACTCATAAGGGTCAACAACTGTACATATTCTGTGTGGGCTATTCTTGATGACATATAGGGCCGTTATATTTTACAGTCTTAATGGTCTGGATGTAACTGCCCCTCAAAGCCGCACAAGAAAACAACAGATATGATGTTAATATGTTGAGCCAGTCTCAGTGGCAATTTCTCCATCCTGCCTGCAGCTACACACCAGCCTAACGATCCACTGGATAACAAGCATTTGGTATAAGCCACGCAGCCTAACTATGTAAGACTATTTTAAGATTGAGCACATATAATGGTAATGTGTTATATGGGCCTTGGTGTCGTTGAGGAGGCGCTTCACAAATCAGTGGAATGCGGAAGATGTACTCGGCTTGAAATACAAATAAGTAGAAACAGTTTGCAGGCGATAAAGGAAATGGAATAGACAGAAAAAACAGTAATGCAAGCTAATGTGTGAGTCAGACTTCTCTTCAGATTTAGAGACTGTGTGACAGTGTTGGTGTGTCTCCTATGTCTCAGCAGCTGATTGAGTTGTGTTAAAGGCACTGGGCTGATTTTTACCATTGTAAAATGTGAAAATCAGAGCTAGTTCATTTCAAACTCTTTGCAGCATTCCAAAATAATTTCTCTTTTTTCTGAATGCAGTCCTAGCATCGTAATTATTCACCACATTCACCACTGACTAGAGCAGGGTTTGGGCGTCAGCCGTCTCATTTTGACCCTAAGAGAAGTTTTTACCAGGGATGCACCGATATGATACTGGTGTCAGATATCTGTGCCAAGATTGAACTTTTTGTTGGATTGGATATCGGTTTCAAGATATTTGTTCAGTCGATATCCTATTTCAGTCTATAAACTGGTTTGATATAGATGATTTCCTGGACAGCGTTGGCCCAAAACACCTTGTAATACTTTTGAAAGTTGCTCTGTCGTTACTTTAAATGACAAAAACAGGTACACAACTCATTTTGTTGTGTTTACAGGAAATTGATTATATTTTCCCTCTCTGACCTAGTATCAGTAAATATCGAGGATCAGCAGATACTTAGAGCCGAAGTATCGACATCGGTATCGGAACAGAAAAAGCTGGATTGGTTCATCCCGGGGTTTTACACATTTGGTCCTTCCCCTTAAATATTTAGTCTACAGTTAGTACTTTCTGCGAGATTCTATGTTCAATTGTTTTATTTTTTTGTTTAGTATTTATTTTAGATAGATTTAGATTTAGATTTAGATTTAGAATAGATAGATATAGATTTGATGTTTTATTTTATTATTGTGTCTTGCATACAAAAATGCCGCCCTTTAATGGGTTTGTAAAACACCATTAAACAAAATACAATAGGCCAGACGTGTGTTACAACCACCAAAGACTCATTTAAACAAACTCATCTGCCGCTTCTTCCAGACTTTACAAAGAAATGAAACCAACTTATAAACATTAGAATTAAACAACCATTTCATCCTTGTTTTTGTCATTACACCAGAACATTTCAGGTTTTTGGGTGAAGATTTCATCAAGTAAAGGATTTATAAACTCATCATAAAATGGACAATACAACAAAAAATTGTATTATATTGAATTATATTTAAGGCTTAGCAATATGACTAAAATTAATGATCAATCACTGCTTTGAATTTTATCACGACAAACTTTAATCCTTCATTTAAAAACGATAGTAGGACGATTGGCTGTGGACCTTTCAGTTAAGACCCAAAAAGGACATGATTGAAATAAAATGACTGAATCTGGATCTTGCAAAAATATGACTAATTGCTAAGGCCAACACAAGTAATGGAAGCAATTAGTTGTGCTTGAGTTCAGAATCGGCTAAAACATTCCCTGGACGCCAGAACTATTGATCAGACTGAAGTCCATCTGAGCCCACACTGTGTTGTTTTCTTACTGGTGATACTAAACTGGAGCGTTGTGCCGAGGCTGTAGTTGCAAGTTGATAAAACACAGTGATCCCTTAAGCCTTTTCATCCATATCACAGGCTCTTTCACAAACCCTCTTCATCGTGCTGTGGTTCCCAGCTAATCCATTGCATTACATCACACCTCGCCATGCAAACTGATATGAGGCGGTTTAATAACGAGTCAGACGGAGGGATTGTTTTCTATACTGTGTTTCCTTTATTGTGTTCACCACCAGGATAATAATGATGTTTTAAGTATCAAACTTTTAAAAGTGCAAAATAGAAAACTTTAGTGGTGAAGGTGAGTTTGGCAATGGCAAAAATGAAAAAAAAAGATCAGATTTTGGTCAGCCTCTAAACATGGTACTACGAGTATCAATTAATGTAAGAGTTTGAAGGTCTATTGTGAGATTTACACAATTAACAATCCAAATACGAGTGCCATTTTCTCCTTGCCTTCTACTTATAATTCAACAAGTATGACTGGAGGCCATGGTCGACCAAGGTAAAAGTCTATTTCATATTCAGTATCCCCATTGTTTCAAGTTTCCTTGAAAGTAGTGTGTTTTGGTGGTAGCTTGAAGGGCACTCAAGTTTATCCACACTTTATATGTCTACATCGTTTGCTTTTCAAAGACAAAAATCCACTAATGTTTTTAAGAAGTATTATAGGAACTGTGTGGATTTGAACTCTCTTAAGTTATGACTGTTCTAATTCACTAAAAAGCAGAAAAAGTATAATTGTTGCTGTACGTTTTTGGCAGCCGGATGAAAAGATGTGGTAGTAGTAGTAAGCTTCCCTATTGGTCTCATTAATTGGGCCGCGTCCAGCAGACTAGCATGGTTCTGTTTGTTTTGCACTTGCTCTCCAAACTTCTGCCCAATGGAATATCATCCACACACAGACACACACGCATATACACAAAAGGGTTTCCCAGAAGGCTCCAGTTACCGACACTCTCAAAAGCTTCTTGTTAACAACAGCTGTAAATTGAGCTTGTTCTGTTCTATGGGCCTTTCTCAAGTTTAATCCCCTTTACTTTTTTCTACTCGGTGTTTGGGACTCATGCATAATAATATATACCTAATTAATTTAAATTTAAATAGTTAGCCCGAGGTGGAGGCAATCTGTTGTTGTGTCTGTGAAAGTAATTATTCTCACAGACAATCTTTTATATCCCGGAAAGCCCTAGTCTCTTTTAAACAGACCACAGTATAAACAGTAAGACATAAGGCTCTGTCTATAAATGTTCAACTTTAGTTTCAATGACAAAATTCTTCTTGTTCTTGGGTTGGATAGTTGTCCCTCATTGCCCGCTCCAGTCACACTAAGGCGTCTGGTTGCAACAGGAAGAGCATCTGGCAGAAACAAAAAAATAAAGAAATAAATAAGCTGCCAAATGATTTTTTGGTCATTCATTCCCATCTTTCTTTAATTATAGAATTAATTGTAAATACATGACAAGATGGTAAACCAGGATGAGGAGGGAGCGGCTTAGCAACGCTTTCAATCAAACCTGTTGCTAAGGCTAGCGGGAGCAACCTGATTTGTCTGTTATTAATGTTCTTATCTTAATTTATGGACACAGTAGTGAAATAAATACCAGGATTACGAAGAGAGCAGGTTAATACGAACATTTTAAGACCAAAATGATAAGCCTGACAGCAGCAGTTACAGAGAGAAGGGCCACAGTTTCTCAGTGTAAAGTGATGTAGCCAGAAACACGCCCCCTATGATCACTTCCTGTTTGGATTGCAGCGGCTAGCAGGTTAGCTATGTCCATTTATATACAGTCTATGGTCCAAAAAGAAAGCTGCACAATGTAAAGGTTGAAATGTGACCCAGAAGTGATATTATAGCACTGTGCCATCTGATTCACGTCATCTTTATATCTCCCCTGTCAATTCTGTTATTTTATCTTTCTAGTTCACCTCTTCTCCCAGCTGTATTATTCACAGCTTTGGGAAGAATACTAAATGAATAGTAAAAGAATTCTGAATACCAGCATTTAAATATATCTTGTAACATATTGCGTTACATGGGCCAATCAGAGTAGTGTACTGAATACTTATATTACTTTTTGCATTACTAGTTACATTATATTATAGTGTAAAACATGACATATATTTACAGACAGCTTTATATTTGTTGCACTGTTGGTTCTGCATTCATATATGTCTAACTGGAGAAGGAAAAAATGCCTGCACACTCATTCCTAGAGCTGTGTTTTCTTTTTCTCTCACTAATAATGTGCAGTTCAAAGTCAAAAGTGCAGGAAAATTACTGTATTCTGAATATCATCAATTAAAAAGTAACTATGCTGGAGTGCAGTATTTAGGTTCATGTATTCAGTTACTTCGCAACACTGATTATTCAACAAATTAAAAGTCCTTTACATGGCAGAAGGAGCTAAAGTAAATGTATTCCAGGAGCCAGAGGGTTTCTTTCCGTTATGATCAATCTGCCCTGGCCGTCGCTCACATGCGAGGCTCCCCTCCTCCTGTTTACTTGTGCTTCCTACTTTGAAGTACGTCTTATAATAAATTGTTGTTGACGCTGTCTGTGCCTAGTTACTCCCCGTGTCGCTCGTCTGCCTGCCGTAGGAGAACTAATTCAAGTGACCGGGTCTATTCGGCGTCTATGGCCAACTAACTCTATCATAAATATTGAACAGACAACATGAAATAGATGTGCGTTATGAAGAGGACGCACACGCTGCACTTCGGTCTCCCAGGAGCCAGCTGTGTCGGGATATATTAATCAGACTCATCTCCAGCTTGCTAATTAATCACCCATCTGTCCCCTTGCACTGGTGTTACTCTTCAGACTCTGCCATGCACACAAAAGGACTGCGCCACAACCTATAGGCTCAAGAATATACTGCAATCAATATCCCTGTCATGATAATTACTAAATCGACTTATCCTTCAATATGTGAGACATGGGACAATCATTTTGCGGGGTCAGTATTTATCATGAGGACTTTTTCTTTGCACTAGTGGGGAACTTTTTGTAATTTTGCAATGCTATGATAAGATTTTAGCTGTAGAAGTTTGAGTCAATAACTTCTCTGACTCATTACGTGTTTAATTTGTTTGTTGCAACTAATTTTCATTAACAACACTGTAAATATAGAATCGTTTTTTGGGGTAAACTCCTGCTTTAAGGTTATTGTTGTTTATCATCTATATTTTCTTCAGCAATATATCGTACGTCAAAATGTGTTATTGCACCAGGCCTAGCACTCAGATGAAATAGATAGAAATGGAGCAATTTTCAAATCACAAAGCCTCCATTTGTTTATGTAACCCCGCAGAGAAAACGTGCCTTATTTCTCTCATGCACTCGCTTTTATTTTCTGTAAAGATTGTGGGTGAGAGCTGTTGATGTAAATATGCTACAAAATCCAAACTGTAATTGGGAAATAGTCTGTGCTGATATAAGTTGATTCCGTGTGTGAACCAGAGCGGCCCTGACAGTGGGTTGTAAAACGTGTTCATGTTAAACATGTGCGTACTATAAAGAAACATGGTGGAAAAACACGCTAAAGTCATACAAACACGATGCTAATGTCGGAAATGATAAACTACTGCTTAAGATCAATGTGAAATTTTTTTTTTAACGGTATTTTAAACGCAAGAATTAAGTTGTCAGCAAATGTCTCTGCACTTTTATTTAATTTTGGACTATTTTCTGGGCATTTAAATGCAGATTTAGATGCTTTATGCAAAAATAAGTAATGTAGAAATATTGTGGGTGAAAAGATATCGTTTTTAATTTCTTGGTTTACAAAAGCTTAAAAAAGGATTAAAAATCAATAATTCAACTGGATAAAGGCATTAATCACAAATCACAAGGTTAATAAGTAAATTAATTAAACGAATAAATAAAATTAAATACATTTTATCATGGGTTAAAAACTATTTCATGTGCAACAGTGATATTCTGAGTTAAAAACATGCTTGTATGTGACTGATATCGTAACATTTACAGTGGGGAGATATCTTGATCTTCTGAGATAAAATAAATAAAAAAAAAGCTATAGCTACCACTGCTACCAAGATTAGAGAATGAAAATGGGCTTTAACCAGCTGTATACATTAATGCCGTTTTTGTTATCGAGGCCAGGTTTTTTTGGTTCGTGTCGATTCAGGAGACTTTCGGAGGAGATGTCGAGCCTCAGAACCCTCAACTGTGAACTTACAACGGCAACTTTCTCTGCTCTCATTGTCGATCCGATCACGTGGTCACACCTCAAACTGCCACGACGAGGAACCTAGAACAATTGACTTTGACTGAAACGGCTGAAATATCTCTGAGCTCTGTAGGACTAGGGTTTTTTGATTTGTTCTGCACAATTTGAATGGAGCGTAGATTGCCGGCTCCTAAGTTGTAAACTACATTTTATTTCATTTTTCTACTTGATACTAAAATCATTTCTGTCTCCTGCCATTTCATGTACACTCGCACTACTATTATTTCTACTGTTGCCCTTGTAGCCTGGTCCAAACCACTAGATTATTGTGCCAGATACTATATTCGAGTTGGGGGTTACATCTAAATAATATAATTTCCTTTACACAGAACAAATATCCTGTCTTTTTGTCTCGTTGTACCTGTAGTTTAGACCTCTACAAACATGTTCTGAAATTCATATGAATCCATATTATTCATTTATCAGTTCATATTTCTGTTTTTTTCTGAAATGTTAATGTTCTTTGAGTCTGAATGGTCAATCGAATCCTACTTTTTAAACATACATCGTAAATCTAATCGTAATTGCAAATAAACAAAAAGATTCCTCTCCAAAACTGTGAAAGTACTACATCAACAGAGGCTCAAGTAATGTTAACATGTTTGTAAGCCGGACACTGTAAGTCTGATTAGCAGTGTCAATCAAGGGACCTTCATGTCAGCACACTGCCCCTTGTGGCTGCAGTCAGTATTGCTGGTACCAAACTTGTGTATGAGTGTGTTTTTAACGTTGGGTGTTGATTGTGTATCCGTAGGCCTATCAGAGCCCGGGCAGAGTGTCAGAGGCAGTATTGGAGGCTTCAAAGACAAGCGCCGCGGTGAGTTCCCTGGTCGCCTTCTACCCCCCTCTCTCTCCCCTCACCATGGCCTTGACAGGAAGTAATAAGCATTATAAATTAGTGAGGCACACAGTGTTAGGCAGCTCTGAAAATATTCCCATTTGTTTGTGATTAGGAGTGAAATCAAGCAAATTATATAAAATCACTGCATGAGAAACGAAAATTAACTACTGTAAGGATTACATCGTTAAGCCATACCATCTCAGAAATATGAAACTTTTTTTTTTTCCCTGTGTAATAATCCATACGCAAGGAATAACAAGCAACTGTCCCAAATCTGGGCTTTATGGATCCAACCTGTGTTAAGAAAGATCTATTTGTATTGTGTGTTCATCCAAATCCAAAGAAAATTTAGTTTTTGTTTATTAGGATACAGACTTTCAAGGCTTTAAGCTATAGTTTCTGCTACTTGCATCTTGTCTCTTTCATTATTAGAGTTTTTAGCCTCTGCAGAGCCTCCACAAGTCACTTTAGGCTTTAGCAGTAGCAATTAGCTACAATGTCTGCCTGCCTGCCTTCCCTCACAACCAAATTCAGCTACAGTGCATGGGCCGAGCCTCCACAGTCAGTGTTTAAGCCACTTTAGGCTTTAGCGGTAGCAATTAGCCACAGTGTCTGCCTGCCTCCTTTCACAACCAGATTCAGCTGCAGTGCATGGTCAATCACAAGACATCACCAGCGATATAATATGGTCTATCCCTGAATAGAATAGAAAGACACCAAATGTATAAGGTAAACTGAAACTTGGAGCAAATTTGTCCAAAAGAAGAAACATTGTTTGTTTCTATACTAAACCAAGGTGAATATAGCACCAGACAGATTGCCGTTTCAAACCCTCCACACTGTAGCTTTCGGCTTCTCTCCCCATTCCTCTCCAGGTGCCCCGTCTCATTCAGTTGCATGAGTAGACCCACTTCAAACACGCGCCTCGCACTCCTCTGCCTCTCTGTCCCTCTCTTCTGCACAGCTGTGTTTTTGTTGCCGCTGTTTTGATGCCCGTCGTTACAGCCATTGTTGATTTGCTTCACATAAACGCCAGTGCTATTCCTGACTTTGTGTGCCTGCTCCTAGCTTTTATCTTTTTGTGATGTGCCCGCGTGTGCTTTTTATGTTTTTGTATATGGTTTTACATTTCACTGTTAAGACAATAATGGACTGTTTGATCAGTACTTTGTCCAAGTAGGTGAAGCGGGTCAGGTTTTGATGTAATTGTATTAATGGTTTGAATGTGTCCAGGTGTGTTATGTAAATGAGTAACTTTAGATTTAGCATAGAAATGTGCTTATTTATTGTCAAAAAATATCAGAATTTGTACATAGAAGAACACAGTTTGTCTGGTCCTTTTATAAACCCTGATGTGTATGATGACAGTTGCATAGAAATATTGCCAAGTCCATTTTGAGCCTTCAGAAGCTGGTCCCCAACCAAAACCAGCAGTCATGCCTCACTGCATTATTAAAAGATGTCAGTTCTCATTCGCAGCTGTACAATCATTTGGCTGGGATTTCATATTGTTATACACTGACCCTGAGGCCACTGGAAGAATGGACTCAATCAGCCTTTAGTTTTAATCACAGGACACAGTCTAGTAGTACACTGGCTTGGACTAGTAACCAAAACTCCGCTGTGTCACTATGTGTAATGTAAAGCAACGCAACGATGTAGTGTCAAGCCCGAAGGCACCGCTTTAAAGTCTGACACTGATTCAATGTTTGCTGTAAAATGAAATTCAAATAAAGTGTTTTCGTTGCACTTTTGCCAACCATGTACACATCACATTTTGTAATAAGTCACAGTAATATTTTAATAATGTAAAACGTTTATTCAAATCAGATACTCAGTCATCAACAGTTTTCACTACACAACACTGCAGAAACCTCACTTGTAAATGCACATAAGCTGTCTCGTTCAAAACTGCTCCACACCATTGCAGTAGCCAACAAAAAAACGCATGCCTGCTCGACTGGCTTAAAGGGCCGATGTTACGCTCTTTTCTGATTTGTTCTAATGTTGTTTCCTCGTCACAAACAGACCTGGAGCTGTGTTTTGTTTTATTCACACGTTAAACACCCAAACCCTGCAGATTTAGGCTGAGTTTGTTTTCCCTCAAACTGAAAACACTCTGTTCCACCTTGTGATGTCATAATGTGGTAATACAGGAAGTGCTCCACTGCGTTTTTAAACACCTTACACCTTCACTAGAATCATTTGGAAGATTTCAGCCCTGGAATTGTCCATCTCTGCTGAACTAAAGGTAAACAGCAGCTGCTAACTTGAAAAATACCACTTGATGACATCACAAGGTGGAACAGAGCATTACAAGCTGTGAAGATGTAGACAGACTAATAATAAAGGCTTACGCAACGTATGTGAGTGAAACAAAACACAACTCCAGGTATGTTTTTGAGGAGGTTACAGCATTATAACATGGATTAAAGCTCCCAAGAGTCGACTCTGTGTAATATAGGAGCTTTAATATGGACAATACTACACGGTTATGGATATTATGTTCATTTAATACGCTTGTCATTTACATATTTATGAGCATAAACATATGTTCTGTAGTCGAGATTTCCATTATTCTGTAATATGTTCCTCTTGTCAACAGCAAACCTTGGAAAACAACCTGACTAATCTGGTGAAGAGGAACAGTGAGCTGGAGAACCAAATGGCCAAACTCATCCAGATCTGTCAACAGGTAGAGGTAAGCACCACTTGTTTCCACGCAGCTGTTACGCAGTGGCAATGTTTTAAATGACATTCTGTGTGTTTCTTATTAAACTGAGCCATAGACGTGTGGTGAGAATAACAAATCAGAGCACAAGACATGTATTATGTTCTGAGTAACCTCTTGTAATTTTGAGCCCTGAACTCTCCAGACACTGAGTCAGAACAAAGAGGGACATTGAAGGGCCCTCGGCAGTCACCAGTGTCAGACTGTGTAGCTCAGCATTATGTAATTTAGACAAAAATAACCAAACAGTTTTATTTTTAAGGCCAAAACATACTAAATCACAGGTGCTGTTTTTGAAATCTCAAAATAGACAGTGAGGCCACATCTTAGGCCATCTGGGATCCTGAATTCTGCATTTTTCTGCATCCATAGGTTTCAGAATGATAAAAAGAAACCTTGCCATGGTAACTAAAATTTCTTTTGAAAGGTGTAAAGTGCTCAAAATGGCGTCCATAAACAAGAAGCTGAGCAGGAGACTGTGTCCGAATGTGAGCCCCTGACCTCTTATTCATTACAGAGGCTCACTCACAGACGAACAGTTCAGACACACAGCTCAGTACTTTTGGGTCACACGACTCTGACATCCTAATGAAAAAAGTCTGCGAAACTCTGCTAAAACTGTATTTCTGTCATAAATAATGATCAGATTGGACTGGCACACAAGTATTTATGGACTAATAATAACAATACAAACTTTTGCCAAGCTGGATCTCACATAAATGGACAAGATTTAAAAAATTTTGTCTGAGATGTGGAAATTATCGCTCTTTTATTATATTTTTTTATTTTATTTTGCTAGAGTTTTACTTGAGAAACATAAAAAGACAAAAACGCAATAACATTCAAACAGTGAACAAAAAACAAAAAGTGAGTGTACAGTCACACATAATGAGCAGCCACAGGATCAAATGAATTCTGGTCTTCTAAGCAGAATATAAGATTTAATATAAGATTTCTCCCATATCTTATCAGATTTGTCCTTTTGGAGTCTGTTGTACATTGTAATCTGTTCCATGACAAAGATTGAGTATACCAGGTTGTGGGAAATTATCGCTCTTAACAGCTTAAGCTAAGATAAGCGGCTAAAACTAGCAACTTTACTCGGCAACGGTTTATTTAAGAGATTTTTTAATTCATAATGAGCAATCGATAGAACGCTAAACCCACGCTTGATTCTGCTTTCATTCAGTCGTGTTTGTCCATCGTTGTCTATACTGACCAGTCCATTACTTTTAAAGATGCATTGTGGGAAATTTTGAGTATACCGCTTTTTTACCAACATTTTTTTTCCCCGACATTCGCACTAAAAATGGCGTGATCCCTAAACAGTGACCTAAGTAACCAACAAGTGTGACAGATACAGAGCTTTCATTCCAGGTTCCCAGTTTGAGCACAGCGTCTTTTATTGCGTGGGACAGATTTCATTGCTCTCTGGGTACTTTTACTTGTGGGCGGATAGAAATAATCAGACAACTAGTAGGCCTACATACTTTTCAAGGAGATGGTGTAGTTGACGTTTCAAAGACCAGCTCTGCCCTGCACTCACTCTCTGGTTGATTTATTCATTGAGTGGTGTGTTTCTTGTGTCGCATACCGGTCTGCAGAAAATTACACCCTCCGCCAATCTTGTCACTGTTGACCTGTTCGTTTTGAGCCAATTTTGTGCTTTAATGGGATAAAAAAGGCAGTGCGAGGAGGCTAGACGGTGCTAATGCTTACTGCGGCGTCGCTTACATGAACACGTACTTCTAAAACTCTCCCCTCTTAATGTCCACCATTATTTCTCAGTGCAATTTGACAGTAATGGTTGCCCCAGAATAAATGCATGCTGGTGCCGCCAATGCCCTGTGCACAGTTCAGTTCTTATTAGATGGTGCCAGCTGCATTTTCCACCAAGCGTTCCGCAGGTCCATGAACAACAATTTGGGCTAATCAAAATGAAATGATCGCAGTGTGATTTATTAACAATAGACGAAGCATTCATCAGTAAACCAGAAAAAAAACCCCTCATTGTCTCAGTGCGTCTGCAGCAACAGCAACTTATCATTTATTCATCAAAAAGAAATGAGGACTGATGGCACGGAGACAAACCTCCCATTGGGGCCATGCTAATTTATGAGACGCAACCGCAATTTCCAGACGATATTTGTAACATTATATCAGGGTGTATATCAATTGTAAAAATCGAGTCAGAGAGGGTCATAATTTGATGTTCACAATTTGGTGGGCTCTTTGTGTCTCGTGATTAGATGGAGAAGCCTGTTGAGGAGGCATTCGGGCATAGCAAATGTGCCAAGATGGTGGTTAAAATTGTATCTGCCCCCATGTCTTTTCAAATGATCTGCCAGAATAAAAAAAAATTGTTATCTGAATCACAGCAACATCACTTCTTGCCAATACAGAGCTCAATGCGTTTGTGTTGTTACGGCTTCTTCTCACTTCCTTTCAAGCTAGCCAAAGTTCTGTTGTTTATTGATATTGTACATTAGGGGTGGGACATTTAAACATTAATATTGTTTATCGTGAGAAAAAGGGTTGACAGTAATGGCTCATGGGATATTTTATGAAATCATGACAATCGGCAACAAAGATGTTCACCAGGATCTCACCAGAATGTGCAAAAAAAAGCAAAATATTATCGTTTTTTTTCTTTTATAACAAAGTATAACTCTGTAACAATTGTTTAAATATGGAACCTGTTCACAATATTAAAATTATAACTATTCATATGCATCATATTTTAAACAGTCAGCAACTTTAATATCAAATTTCAGTATCGTCCCATACATAAATTATCAGTTAAGTATTGAACTTGGTTATGCTATTCTTCTGATTTATATTTATGTCTTGGAAACTGATTGTGGCAGTGTGTGATATGCATGAGCTAAACTTAACCACTGAGAACATACCATACTGAGATGACTATAGTGAAGAAAGACCAACATGAATGCAAAAATCTAACAGAATAAATGTTTTGTTCAAAAGCGTAGCAGAAAAAAAACAGCAGGGTAGCGAGGCCGAGCCCGAGAACAGCCTCCAACCAGAAACCCGACTCTGGAAAACAGCGAAACTGCAGCAGATCTGAAATAATACAATTATTTGAGAGAACAATGTGCAAAGTAAAACGTGTGCAGGTTTGTGTGAGTGTGACCTGGTTTCCTCTTCCTCTTGTTTGCATCATACTGTATCTGTGCCAGAGATGTGATCAAACAGCAGAGAGTGAGCAGTGTGTCAGCACATGGTTCCCCTCTCTCTCCTCCGGGAGCGCACTCCTCCTCCAGCTCAGGAAAAAGACGGCTGGAATTGACGATGAGCTGGATGTGTCTTTCGGAGCAGCACATTTTCTTTGTAACAATATTTGGATGTTTTTGAAAGTGGGATTGTAAAAGCTGCAGTGAAGGCTTAACGTTTGAAGACATTTTGACACGATTCATTCAAGTTACTCAAATAATGTGGTTGAAAACGAGACACTACACATAATGATTTAATGAGGAGGCAGCTGATTTCAAACCTAAAAATAAGTGTGCAAGGAAGAAAGTTTCAGAAAGTAGTTATCTTTTTAATAAATCATTGGTGAGATGATTGCGAACTAATATATTCCAAGTTTGAGTGCAGGTTTGGGCACTATTTCTTTAACATTCATAGAGTCATGTACCATTTATTGAAAACATGATTTGAAAAACTGATGTCAAACTGTCAAAAGTTATCAAGACGAAGTATATACTTAAACCAGACATGTTATGCAAGAACAACTTTTATAAGCCATATTTGTTTTTATTCTTTTAAATAAAACTAAGAAGTGCGTGACAAGAGCTCAGTTGGTAGTGTTTGTCCACTGATCTGATGAATGATATCGCTGTGCTCTTGGGCAAGACACTTAACCCACGTCGCCCCCAGTGTCTGTGTACACTGGTGGATGAATGTGAGTGTGAATGGTTGAGTGGTTCCTTGATGTAAAGCGCTCTAGTGGCATGAAGGTGGAAAACCATTACACAAAAACGTTATTTTCAGATCCGAGAAAGAGCATTTATCAACCAGTAATTAGCCTGTGGTCGACAACACATTATTCCATTTGGCTCATCTCTATACGTGTTCCTTCGAGTCGCTACACTGAACTCAATACATCAAAAAGTGTCACTCCCTGATGCAACATTTATTCAAACCATCCCCATATTTCTGCTTTTTATTGCTCTGAATTTACTACTTCTGTTCCTACCCCTGCCTCCATAAACGCTCTTCTTATCTACTGTGTTGTACAAACTTCCACTTTTTTTTCTCAAAACACCTTTTAGCAGTAATAAAAACCAGCCTGTCAGGGAAACCGCATTAGCAGGCAGCCGACGTGCCAATATGAGAGATTTAAAAGTGTTATTAAAAAAGTCACTCTGACAGAAGCCCGGTGGGTTTAGCGCGTGGACGTGTGTCTCCTGATTAAACAATGAGCTCTAAGCCATTAGCGGAGACCTGTCTGCGTTTATGTAGACCAAAGCCCACCGCTCTGTGCTGGGACTCTGAATGTGATGCCCCCAAATCCCTGCATCGTTGCTATAGTCTCACTTTACCTCTCATCTCCAGATTCTTCTGTTTGTCTTTTGTCTGTTTTTCTGGTGGAGCCATATGGCGTTCTGATCACAAAATACACTGCGTCGTGATCACAGAGCAAACATATTTCCATTTTTAGTTTGTTTTAATCAGTATTAGCAGATTCTAATCCAATACAGTTGTTGTGCTTTTTCCGCGTTTACTTTGGGAAATAATAATCAAAAGCTGGCTCATTGCAGTCGGATTTCATTTTGCCAATAACATCTTTGGCTTTCTGCAATAACATCTTTTCAATATGATATTTATTGAAGTTGCATCTCATTTTTATCAGAAAAGCAAACACATGACACGGTGGTAATCACAAACTGACGATACTGTGGAACATCCCAGACAAAGCAGTCTCCATGGTAACAAGCAGGTGAAAACCCTCATTTTTCTTTGCTTTGTCATTAAAATTTGTCATTTTGAACTGGCCAAACAAAAACTTTTTATATATAAATAATTTGTGAATGTGAAATAGTTGAATGTGATGATGTTATATTCTCAGATGAGGAGCAAGAGACATTTTGCTTTGCCGTAAAATGTCCAACATGTAAATGCACAAATGTTGAACCTGATCATTTCTATTTGTGACTAGACCCAAGAACTCACTGTATTACAACAAAACTCTGCATTTGAACAATATTCATTTTAGCTGTCCCCCATTTCTATTAAATATTCATATAAATGATTACAGAGTATAAACATGCATTGTGTTCCGTCGTCCTGATTGGCTAAGCGACGTGCCGTGTCTCCTGTACAGTACAGGATGTGTTCAGCCAAATTTACATAAATGTTGGATCGCAGTGTGACTCTAAAGTGCTGTATGTTTGCAAGGTTTTCTCCCCGACAAAACCCACAATGTTGATGAAACGTTCTGCATCAAAAAAGCCACCTATAATACTGTACTTATTTTTTTTAATCTACGAAGGTTTGAACATTGAGAGTGTTTAAAGTGTGTGGTGGGGGGGTTTTACATTCCTAAAAACATATAATAAAGTTGACTACTTTGAGGATTTCGCCTATTGCGGGTTATTTTTAGAACGCGATAAACGAGGGTCCACTGTATTCACATAAAAAGCAATACATTGTAATACACTTTTAAAAGAAAAAGGCAATATATTTCCTTGCCGTATCAACATGATTCTTGGATTCTAGACCTTCTTTATTGCATCTCTAAAAGTAACTGTCTTGAATCCAGCCGCTGAAACCAAACCAGGAAGTAGAGACGCTGTTTTGAGTTGCTATCACATACATTTCTTCGATCCAGGGCTGAGTGTGAGTGGTCAGTGAGGTGCTGAAGCTCTGAGGCAGTTCACACAGAGCTGGAATGGAAAAGCCAAGGGGCAGTGTTAAGAGAAATAGGAGCAGGAGCCGGAGAAGGCACTGGAATGAACACGCAATTGATTCAAGGTGTGAAGCTTTTGGTTTTAGCCAGAGGTTAAGTGCTGCGTTGGACCCTGAGCAGTCGTGGACATGTTCTGGACAAGTTAAGTACAGAAAAAACGTGAACCTGCCACCCATGCTTACGATTCACTTTGTGTTAAACTTTCATTCTCAAGTGCTTTATAATGTGAAAATATGGAATTAAACAGACTCAGTGTTAGTGTCAGATATTGACTCGGGGTTAAGTGCTCTGTCAGTGTAATCTCAATAGTATTTCTAGGTAACAGTATATTCAAGACGGATAAGTATTCTATGTATTCACTGACTCCATAAACTAACAGTTTGTGCAAATGGCAAATCCAGAATGATATCTTTTATTATGATTTTTATGATACGATATTATTTATACAGATAGATCTCAGTCTTGTCCGTAGCGTCTTGAACCAGACCAAACACCATCGTGCACTCAGTTTGTTCTTATCAGAGAAACAAAGGAGCTCATTGGTCATCTGTCATTCACAAACAAAATGACATTCCTCTCACCTCATTAACAGTTTAGTGCTTCATTGATTCTGCAGAAATCCATGTTGTATTTCAGTTTCCTTGCGATATTTTATTACTTTCTTTTTTCCTCATAAGTGGCCATCTTTGTTTTGATGCGGACAGACCATGCATGTCCCTGATTGGCTAATCACCTGTCAATCAACTCAATATGAACTCTGGGAGATTCAGCGATGACCAGACTCTCATCTTCATTAAAGGGCCATATCACGCTATTCTCTCATCTATGTTCTAATGTTTCCTCATCACAAACAGACCTGGAGTTGTGTTTTGTTTTATTCACACATGTTTAACACACAAACAAACCTGCATATTTCTCAAGCAAAAAACACTCTGTTCCACCTTGTGATGTCATCATGTGGTAATACAGGAAGTATTACCTGTATTAACTGTGTTTTTAAACTCCATACATCTTCACTAGAATCATTTGGATAATTTCAGACCTGGAATTGAAGAACAAAAGGTAAAAGGAAACTTGAAACATACCACTTCATGACATCACGAGGTGGAACAGAGCATTTTGAGATATAGAAAGACTGATAATCATGGGTTACTCAGTCAAGTGTGAATGAAACAAAACATAACTCCAGGTATATTTTTTTGATGAGGTAACGGCATTATAACATGGCTTAAAGCTCACAGTCCATTTTGTGTAATGTCGGACCTTGAAGTGTTACAGAAGTGTGTTTTCTGCATCCCAGGCAAAGGGAACCATGGTGATTGTTTTCTACGTGGCAAATTTTCCAGGTGCTGAACATGAGAGGAACATTTATGACTTCATTAGCACTTCTGAAACTCTATTTCTGTTAATGTGCATGTCTTTCTGTTCACTGTTTATTCCACAATAGTTTGAACTTGTGGTGTGACCAATGCAGTCAGCTGGAGATGAGCACGCACTGACTTTAAGAGAAAACAATTTGGGATTTGTTGTGCCGGAGTGGGCGTGTAATTGCTGTGCTTTCCTCAATCTGTGATGTTATTGTGCAAGTGCGATAAGTCCTGACACACAGTGAGACAAGCTATTCCAGTTGGTGTATTCATGCGTTTCAGTCACATGATTTTTTGCCGTTTTGTGAGATTTTTTGTGGCCCTTTTCCCATTTATAAGAGTTTGATTTGAGTTGTTAATTACTATGGCAACAGTCCCAGTTTTTATCACTCTGAAACGCATGCATGGCTCGTCAGTCTTTTCGACATGTCTTTTCGGTTTCAGCTCAGCGTAAACCATGTTAAAAGCATCTGGACTGTGGCAGGTGGAGGATGTGTTGATAATGAAGAAGTGAATTATGATGCTGTCACTCAGTTGTGCAGTTTTTTGGTCTTGTAAATCAGTGTGGACAAGTTGCACCAAGCTGATTATGTTCTCCAAAGTGTTTACACATACAATATTACACATCTTTGCACTGGAGTGTATAAAACTGTGTAGTCGGGCTGCGCAATTAATCACAATCAAAATGAAATTGCTATTTGAAATGCTGCCACTATCAAATCATCTCCTAACCCTTGGCCTGTCATGATAACACATTTTGAAGTTCAAAATTAGAGATCCGTCAAATATTTGGACTTTGTAGCTTATCAGCGATAGGCCTTAAACCTCCAGGACAGGCTGATATTTAGTTTTGGTCCATCTGCTGTCTAAAAAATACACACAAAGCTACTTTACTTATACTTTAACACGTAGAGACGACTACACAGCTCTGTTATAGGTCTGTGGTAAACAGGGACTTGGGGGGAGTTTATAGTAAATTTAAATGACATAATTTGAGGAAAATAATCTAAATCAGTCCTACATATCAGCCCAAAAGTATCCGTTTATCGGCCATCATTTGCCCTGTAATTTAAACAATCAATATCAGCATCAGCCAAACCCATATCTGTCGATCTCTATTCGATAAATCGCTGAAGTAGATAAAGAATAATATTGAAACTGATATATGACACTGACACAATAATTTAAGAGCAGATTTAAACCACAAAAACTATTCTAAATCTACAATATTGTTAAAATGTAACACTTAAGTAATTAGTTTGAGTCTTTTATGGCTTAAATCTTATCATAAATATTGTTCCAGCTTCCATATACTGAAAAATAAGTGGATATAGTAATTATAGCGACAGGCTGAGCTAAACCTGTAGTTTAGACTCTACAAACATGTTCTGAAATGGATTCGTCTTAGTTTTGTTCATCTTTCAAGCTTCTGGATGTGTTTAAAATGTGCACTGTGAACTGATTCTGAAAACATAAATTGCAAATGTAACAGGGTCGTTACGAGAATCTCTATTAGCTACTAAGCTAGAGCAATTAAACACAGCTTCACTTACAGCTATTTAAAAAGTTAAACATACTCTGAGTGTATTGAAGTGATCTATGGGTGACGCACACAGGCGAGTTGGTTAAGTATCGTATCTTGCCTGATGTGTTTTTTCTTCTCAAGCAACAGATTATCTCAAATTGAATCTACTATTTTATTTTTCACACCTGGTAATATATCTCAAAGTTGCTGTGCAGGGGAGGTTGATGGATCCAGCCGTTGCCGGGGGTGACAGCGTTGTTGTTTGTGTGGGCAGGTAATAAAGAGATGAGCAGCTTTAGAGTCAGGTGAATATGAGGTTTGCATTTGAATCCCAGACCTGTGCATTTGTCCTGTTTAATTAGTTATCCACAGTCATGAGTGGGCTTGAACAGAATGAATGGCACAATGTGTGAGGGGGAATAATGAGGCTTAAGTGGCTCAGCATCGTCTAATGAGCTTTGTGGAGCCAGGATATGATGTTAGCCACAGAATAGAGAGTTTAAGGACTGGGATTTGGACCAGCAGAAGTTATGTTTTTACAGTTTTTGTCTGTCTCTGCTCTTGTTTAAGGGGAAAAGACTGGAAGAGTACCAAAATGACAGGAAGGAAGAACTGATATTTTTTTAAGCTGTGAACAAAACGTTTGCATCCTGTCGCCCTTTGCACAGTTGCTAAGTGGCTCAGTTGGTAGAGCGTTTGTCCTATGATCCGAAGGTTGGAGGTTCACACTCTCGACATAAACATTATTGGTTGAGCGCTCAGATCCACTGACCCACAGGTTGTCGGTGCGATTCCAGCTCTCACAGATGAATGCCGTCATTGTGTCCTCGGGGAAGACATTTAACCCACCTTGTCCCCGGTGTCTGCGTGCACTAATGTATGAATGTGTGCGAATGGGTGAGTGGTTCCTTGATGTAAAACACTTTGAGTGGCTTGAAGGTGATATAAAAATGTGTCCACTGACCTTCCTTCCTGTCATTTTGGCACCCTTCTAGACTTTTGCAGTTTAAAGTAATGAGGACCCACTATTCAATAAATCACTCCTTTTAGAATTGGGTAATATTGAATGCTGAGACTATTAATAAAGATTTCCATTGTGTTGTTGTATAATAATCACAAGATAAAAGAAATATGAATATTATGAACATTATGAACATTATGCGACAGGGCCAATACTTATTTTAGCCACAGGGAGTCAGTAAAGAGACAAACTATGTGAAATAGGGTTTTGTGACCTATTGACCTTATTCTGCCCCACCCACTTTTGCTGTAAATGCGACTAAACTGCACTTTATTTGTCGTGCTACTTCTGGTTAAGCAGGAATCCCATTCATTTCAATGGAGAATTTGGGAAAAGTTTTGGTTTTAGCAGCTTAAGTATGTTAATTTGTGTCAAATGTTCAGTTTTCATGTGACCAACAAGTCAACACTGCAGCGATTCTCTGGAGGCTTTAAAACAGCTCTGTCCCTATAGAACTTATTCACTGTCAAGATCCGCAGCTCCGTGCAAAATAATACAACCTGAATGAAAACGGCAACACCCACAGGAACTTCTGGAAAAAGGTGAATACACTACCAGTCAAAAGATTGGACACACCCTATTATTCAATGTTGGGGTTTTTTTCTACCTTTAAAATACAAACAGAAGACAACAAATATATGAAGTAAGACATGTGGAATTATGTAGCCAAGAAAAAAAGGTAAAAAAGTAGTTTATATATATTTATTTATTTATGTTTTATGTTTTGTTTTCATATCCTTAAAGTAGAGTAAAGTTTTTTTCTTTTTTTTTCCTTTTCTATATAAAACCATATATCTTACTTCATATAGTTACTGTCTTCTGTATGTATATGAAAAATAGCAGAAATAAACAAAACTCTATATAATGAGATGGTGCGTCCAAACTTCGGACCGGTAGTGTCGTAATTACCTCTGACGTAGAAAACCCTGTAAAGGCGGTGTCTTTACTTTCACAATATCATGTAGGTCTAATTCCTCTAGTCTTTACGCAGAGGTTCAATTTTGAGTCCCAATTAAGCTTTAAGAAATTGACAGCTGTGTGTCTATTGATATTTTGCAGAACTCCAGAGACCCCACTGTGTTCCTTCATCTTGTGGGAATATATTGAAGAATATATTTTTTCCATTCCAACGCATCTGCCCCTGCATACATAACGGCAGTGGCTCCTGTCAGCTATGAAAACGCAGCATGAAAAGCAAACTGCACAGCTTGCTGAGTTTCAGTATTTCAATGTTTCTCACACAATTTTATATTTTAGTTGATTTTTTTCTGAGTAGCTGAATTGATTTGTAGGATCACAAAAGCACACGTTCTCTGACACACTATTTGTATCGGCCTTTGCGGTGCAAGACTTGCAAAGAGCTCGGCAGCTTTAGACTAAAATATAAAGTATCGCCGCTCAAACCTTGGCAATACCACAATGAATTTAAACAAGAGGCATTTTAACATTGTCAATTTACCTAAAAATATGCTTTACAATGCATTTGGTTGAGAAAGTGTTATTCATCCATGAAGTGTATTTTAATCTTTTGCTTGTCAGGCGCTGCAGCAGCTCATAGATAATTGAATAATGACAGCATGTGTTTTTCTCATCTACTTGAGTCTAATCCAGGTGAACCAGGTGAACATGGCGGCAGAGACATCTTTGATTAAGTTTGTGATGCACGCCGCATTTCAAAGTGTTCCTGTGTGATGATGATGCCATTTTACACTTCACAGACTTCACAGAATCAGAAACAATAAGAAGAAGGGATAAAACAGTTCTTTATAATGTCTTAATAGCATGTTCGATATCTCTCTCTCTTATAATGTGTGTTGTGTTTTATGCAGGTGAACACGGCCATGCATGAAGCCAAGCTGGTGGAGGAGTGCGACGAGCTGGTGGAGATCATCCGTCAGAGGAAGCAGGTCATCGCCGTCAAGATCAAGGAGTCCAAGGTACAGCTGCCGAGGAGACTTTTTAGGAGGCAGGAGCTCAGGTGATAGAGTGCTCGTCCTCTGATCCGAAGGTCAGCGGTTCGATTTCCAGTCTTGACATAAAACGTAATTGGTAGAGTAGTCAGATACACTGTCTCAAATAAGTCGAGCTTCCACAGAACGTTGTCATTGGGCAAGATGCTTAACATGCCTCGCCCCCAGTGTCTGTGTACACTGGTGTATGAATGTGTGCGTGTGAATGGGTGAGTGGTTCCTTCTTTGAGCCCCACTGCAATCCTAATGCACGTTTACTACATTATTTTACTACTTCTACTACTATCTCAACAGATTCTCCTACAAGGTCAATGAAATGTACTTAATTTCAACTTAATTTCTAGAATAAAAAAACTCTTGACATGAAAAGAAAAAATGCTTAATGCTACTTTTGTCCATACTTTTTTCAGTACTTACCTTCTATCTTCACAAAACACCTTTAAAGCATAATTAAAGTACATTTTGCATCTACTTAGAACAAATTACGATTTTTATTTCCTAGTTTTCAGAGACTAAGCGAGAGGTTGGTTCTCCTGGGAGCCTGGGTGTGAGTAAAGGCTGGAGTAGAGGTATGTCAGCCCATAGGAGAAGAGAGGGCCAGAAGTGCAGTGAACACACCCGAGACGAGGCCTGACTGATGCTGGTTCTGAGGTGAAGTGTTAATATTTAAGGGTCAAGGAAGAGATGAATCAAACACACCACCAGTAATTCAACTAATCACAGACAGACATGCTGAGATGTGTGAGTAAAGGCTGCTTTTACCTTTAGATGACCTTTAGATTTCAAATGCATGCATATAAGAGTGCTACAGCATGATCCTGTTCTTTAAAATTTTACAGGCTCTGAATATTGATGTTGCAGCAGCACCTCCCAGACAGCACACATGTATAATATAATAATAAGATTGATTTGAGTCTTGGTTTCAAGGAAGGGCAGTTTGTTGAAAAGTTATGCAAATTTTCACACATTTTTGAAGGGCGTAAAGCTGTCTTTTGCAAATGCCGAGGAGGTTTTCTAATTACTCACTTTAATAATACCTGATGGTGAGCTGTCGGGAGGGGAGAAGGTTTGATACAGGTTCAAAAAAAAAAGGTTTGTTGTTCAGTGGTTATGTCAAAATATTGTGAAGCTGAGAGTAGATCACACAAGATTTAGAAACTAACCAGAAAATACAGTTGGTCCTAAAAAGGTTAAAACGAAGTTGTCATTGTAAAGCAAGAACCAGGTACTACTAATCTGATGATGTAAAGGTCCTATATTACGCAAAATTGACTCTTGTGAGCTTCAAGTCGTGTTATAATGTTTGAGGAAGCCTGTGTTATGAGTCTGTCTACATCTCCAAAGCTCAAATTGCTCCGTTCCACCTTGTGATGTCATGAAGTAGGAGTTTTGCCTTTTGTTCAGTAGTGATTGACAACTCCTGGACTGAAATTATCCAAAAGATTCTTGCGAAGGTGTGTGGAGTTTAAAACACAGATCAGAAAACAGCAAAATATGGGCCTTTTAAGTGTCTGATGTGAATGGTCAAATTGCACATAGTAATTATGCCTGCAAAAGGTCAAAATACGAGAACACGGAGAAACCAAGAAGGTCTCCTCATGAACATACCTTTGCACTTGGCCTTTACAGTTTAATGCTGCTCCTTTTGCCAGTCATTTTTGGCTGTCTGAACTGTAATGTAATTTCCCTTCATCTACAAAGAGACCACTCTTGTCTAATTTAAAGCTAAACTAATCCACTTACATTCATTACGTCTCATATCCTGATTCACCAAATTATCTAAAGTGGTGTGTGTGCACATGGGATGCAGGAGGTACAAGTGTTTGGGGAGAAGGTGGGTGTGGGTGTGGGTGGGTGTTTGTTGGGTGGATGTGTGGGGAGGGGGACTACGCCTTAAAGATTTCTGACATTTTGTTATCATATAAGCCACATTTACAAAAAGTTTACACCTCCAGGGACCAACCAAAGAACAAACAACTATAACAAAGTATTGAAAAACTTTTATCCTTTTGAAGATATATAGCAGCTTTTTTATGTTTTTGTCATGCTATTTTCCAGTGTTTTTAAGACTTTTATCTTTCAAGAACTCACTAATCTTCCAAATCCAGTTGCAAAACGTAACCAAAATAACTATTATGCTCACAGATCTTTAACTAAAATTCCAAAATAAGTCCATAAAGCAAACCGTGTTCCAACTGTAGTTAAAGTTTGATGTTTAAATGCGTGGGGCTTTCTGTGACATCTTAGCTGCTCTTCCCTTAAGCAGCCATAATCTGTTGTTGTCACTGTGAGCCGGCTGTTGAGTGCGCTGAGCAGAGGAGCGAAGCAGCTTTAATGGATGGGCCATTATTTAGCAACATGTGCCTCAAACAACATTTTAGCCTTGATTAGTTTCTCTCAGAAGTGTCCGTGTGTGTGTGTGTGTGCGTTCGTGTGCGTGCGTGTGTGCATGTGTGCGTGTGTGTGCGTGTATGTGTGTGTGTGTGCATGTGCGTCAGTTTGGCGTCTCTTTCTGAAGCTGAAATAGAACACACTCTTTAGACACTCAGCCTAAAACTGGCAGTGCTGTCTCATCAGTATTCACAGTTCTAGGCTCTAATACAAGGCGGGGTCCTTCTGAAGGCACAAAATTACTTTCTTTGAACATTTACTTTTCATTATAGGGATTGGGCACAATAAGAGACACCCAAGTGAAAACAGTCCAGAAGTTTTCTCAGGGCATATCTTTTAGTTACAGGCTGAACCTGACTGAACTACAAACCTCGTTTTGGCTTTTGGGGTGTCAAAGCTAAATAATGATTGGGAATTAGTCTTTTATAGAGCCGTCCTGTGGCATTTTATTATTTGATTCATCATTTCAGACTTCAGTGGTATGTTCCTCCTTTTCCACTGCTGCTCTGGGGTAGACTACGTGAAGAATGGCTCACAATTTATGGCTGAACTGCCTCACTCACTCACATCATTCATACAGCGCAATACAAGGTGGGAGAAATGTCTTGCCAAAGGACACAGTAGCATGATGGAATCTAACTGCTAAGCAATCTGACTCATGAGCTACTGCTGCCATGAGCAATAAAATCAAATATCTGTGATTTGCCCAGATATTTAAGAGAATATGTTGCCAGACTCTGACTTCTTTCTTATTGCAGTGGTGGAAGGTAACAAAGTAAAAGTAGTAAAGTACTGTGCTTAAATAGAATTTTTAGTTATTTGTACTTTAATTTGTACTACTTTTGACAGTGGATACTTTTTACCATGTTCGTGGTAACATCCTAAACTAAAGTTTTCTCCTCATTAAAGCTTCAGCTCAGAGTGAAGAAAAATAAATTTTAAAAATTCATGAGGAAAATTAAGATTTGATTTGTGTTGCTACTGCTGAACAAAATATGTGTCATTTTTAATCAATATCACTACATTTAGCACTTTAACAAATTAACACTTGTGTGAAATACTTTTACCTTTTACTCTTAAAGTACATTTAAAACAGGTATTTAATATCTACTTAAGTAAAAGTGTTTTCATGTGATACTTGAATAACTTAGCTCTGTATCTATACTTTATCCATACTCCATCCATCACTGCTTATGTCTCAATTGTCTGAATTACATAATAAGTCGTTTAAGGTTGGTGGCCTTGATGTGAGTGGATGTGAATTAGAATAAGTCAAGCAGAGAAGACACTTGGAGGACATGCGGAGGACATGATTGTTTTGTTTGGGGAGAGATTTGGCCAAGGGCAGGCTTTCCTCAGAGACTGTCTGTTTGAATGAGGCTGGAGAGAGAAACGGAACACCTTGCATGGATCCGCTCACCATAATCGAGCATACAAAATCCTGTTATGCTGTTCCAGTCTCCTCTGCAGAGCTTTGCCCCCAAAATGGAAGCATCTCTGTGTTTATGTGAGAGGGGACTTGTTTACTTGTATCTCACTGTGTCCATTTTATCTAAATGGCTGGCAGCGACATTTGTGCCTCTGCCTTATATGTCTCTCCCAATGTTATGTGTGATATATAACCTGACATAAAACTGTGAGGTTCCCCACTCTGTATATGACTCTGTATGTGAGTGTTCAAACAGACTGTTTCACACACAAAACCGTGCAGATTCCAGTCACTAGAAATAGTCTTGTCTTTGGCTGTGCAATTGATGCCATATTGAAGCTCTTTCTACCCCCTTTACATTTAATACTTCCAACAAACTATTTATCTTCCACCTAATGCTACTTACAGATTTGCACTTCCTTAGTTTCCATACATCTCTAAAAATATATAGTATTTGATCTCGCTCCAAACACCTCCAGTATTTTGCAGAGGCTGCAGGAGAGCTGGAGTTTTACCATGAGAGTGCAGCTCACAGTGGGCATCATCCCCTGAGAGGCACACTGCTGACTTTGTAACAGATTTTACAGCAATTTGTCAAAAATCTTTCAGAAAAGTTGAGGTGCAATTGTCATAATAGCGCTCCAATCCAAGATGACAGTTGGGTTATATAGCATAAAATCACTTTGTCTGGCATTGTATATGTGGTGTTTAATCATGCTGACAGTGAAAAAGTGGAGGTGGAAGCAGTCTTAGGCCCATCACCATAACACATTTTGAAGCACGATACACCGTGATAAACGATAGTATTGAAACTACTTTATGCCACTGATACAATAACAAGAATGGCAAGGCAAGTTTACTTGTATAGCACAATTCGTTCACAAAGTAATTCAAAGTGCTTTACAGAATAAGAAAGATATTAAAATCACACAAATCAAAACATAAATAATCACTGAAAATCATCATAACATTACCATTAAAACAGAAAAGTGCAGAATAAAAACCTTTCAGCCATATGCACAGATAAACAGAACCTGGATTTAAACATTGTCAAAGTCGAGGCCTGTCTCACATCTTCAGAAAGACTGTTCCTGGTTTTAGCTGCATAAAACTGAAATGCTGCTTCCCCATGTTTTGTCCTGACTCTGGGCACCAGCAGGATGGAAGATAATAATGCAAGATAATCCCAGTAAACCATTTTTAAATAGATTGGATCATTAAATGGCATAAGATGCAACAAATAATTGGTTAAAACAGCACGTTCCAGTAGATACTATGATATGATCGCACTGATATAGATACCGATATTAGTGCTAGTATCAATAGAGTTTTGTTTTTCAGCAAAGCATCTCTCTGATTTTGCATACAGTATATTTACACCAGATGCCCAACCAGATGTCTCCCCCTCCCATAGGACAAAAAACAACTAACTATATCACACTGTAGTTTTATGGTAAATTATCATATTTTTATATAGCGCTTTTCCATCTTACAGGCACTAAAAACACTTTACATCAAGGAATCACTCACACATTCATACATTAGGCGAGGTGGGTTAAATGTCTATTCACCTGTGGGAGCGGGATTTGAACCACCAACCTTCGGATCAGTGGATAAACATTCCACAAAGCTACTAGTTATATCACATTGTAGCTTTATTTCAAGATTCAAAAATATACGAATGCTTGAGTCACATTATTATTTATTATTTTTTTCGCTTGTTTCAGGTGATGAAGTTACGTAAGCTGGCCCAGCAGATCGCCAACTGTCGCCAGTGCTTGGAGCGCTCCAGTGCCCTGATCACACAAGCAGAGCAGAGCCTGAAAGAGAATGACCACGCACGCTTTCTACAGACAGCCCGAAACGTCGCCGAAAGGTACAACACTTACACCGACAGACCCACCGGAGGGCTAACTGAGGCTAAGCTCTGCCTAAGGCCTTACATTATTTGACTTTTGTGTCCTTGCTGCACTATAAAACATTTTTCTTATAGCTGACACTCGTGTTTTTCCCTACAACAGGCCAGTTTTGATTTAAACTTTGCTTCCTTTAAAAAAATCCAATCCTTGGGAGTGAAATCAGTATTACTTTTATTGGAACTCTGTGGCTCTCCTCAAATCAATGTCACGTCTCGGTTGAAAATCATTTATCATTTTACGAGACAGATCTTTAATTTCTTTTTCCATTTCTGGACTGGTGTAATTCTGTCTTTCCCCTGCAGGCACTGGGCTCTGTGGCTGCCTCTCGGACTTGACATGCACTCATGTTTTAGCTGCAGTGGATAGTTATTGATGGAGGGCTGCTGTTTTCAAATGGCTCTGACAGACACATGGGCAGAAAAACAGTACAGTTTTCACAATGCCTAAGAACAGACAGTTTGAGGATAGTCATGCTGTTATTTTATTATTACTATTGGTGTGATAATAGAATGTTGTTATGTGTCTATTATAATACTAGGACTTAGCTGCATTAGAAAGAGCATCTGTACAAAGTAAGGTTTATTATCAGCACTCATTTCTGATCCAGTATTTTTCCCAGTTCTGTTGCTCTGTGCACTTATTTTTTCCTTCTACCCTCTGCACATCCTTCATATTGCTTTCTTGACCTCTCCGTCTGACTCCTTGACCTCTCCTTACTCTTTCATCTCCTCTGACATTTGCCTACGGGTTTACACACAGTCTGTCTCCTCCCCGTAGGGTCGCCATGGCAACGGCTTCCTCCCAGGTCCTCATCCCTGACGTCAACCTCAATGAGGCTTTTGACAACTTTGCACTGGACTTTTCCCGAGAGAAAAAGATACTCGAAGGACTGGATTATCTAACAGGTTTGAAGAACACTCACCCGGTGTGTAAGAAGGTGGAATCACAGCAGGGTCACAGTGGGATTTATAGACCTATTGCATCCTTGCTTTTCTGTCTTTCATGAACAAATAAACAAGATCTATCTCATTTAGGACTGTTTGGAAACTTTGTCTTGTAGGTTATCAAAAGTAGATGTGTTTTCAACCCACTGTAATATCAAGCTGCTGTTTAAAGCCTGTATTATATTAAGTGTTTTACAATAAGGCCTAAGGTTAAGCTAAGGTACACTTTATTGTCCATGTAGGGATATTTGTCCTCTGCATTTGACCCATTCTTTAATGCTGCTAGGGCAGGCAGTTAACAGTAGTGGGGACCCATGTCCAGATCTTGAGCCAGGCTTGGTCAGAACCACCTTAGCAAGAGGATTTTACCTATCATGCATGTTTTGGGTTAGGAGAAGCCAGAGTGCCCGGAGGAGGCATGAGGCATGAGGCATGAGTGCTGCCACCCAGCCCCCGTGTCGCCTAATCTGGTTTGGCCGGATTTATATTATTACGCAAAAGAGATGTGTTTAATAAAATAATAGTTTTAAATATAGCAAATCCTACACATTTTACATTTCTGCAAATAAATAATTAAAATAACTATCACAATCTGTCAATCAAGCAATCAATATCACAGTAGAATTTACAGCTTCAGTGACTGTTAATTACAATTTTCGTTGATTCTTTTTCTACTCTAGTTTAATATTGTCCTGCATTTACACATTCTAATAACCCTGTATGTGTTTCTGTGTGTGTGCAGCCCCGAACCCTCCCTCCATACGAGAGGAGCTGTGCACAGCCTCTCACGACACCATCACTGTTCACTGGACGTCCGAGGATGAGTTCAGCGTCACATCCTATGAGCTACAATACACAATCTACACCGGGCAAACTAACTTCATCAGTGAGTCCACACACGACATACTACAACCTTTACTTAGACTTTATGGAGGACAGAGCTCTCACAGGACACGAGTCAGTGCTCACTCATGCTGCAAACACTGTTGTAAATACACTCAACCACACATCACATGGGGAGTACCTCAAAAACACTCTGACCTCTTTGCTCTAAAGCACGGTGGAAAGTAGAACAATAGTCTCCCGTCTGATTTTCTCCTTTTGAATATTTCATATAACTGGTGTTACTAAATACAGCTACAGCTACCTGTTAGCCATATTGTGTCATAGGAGATTCACAAAAAAGACTCAGATTGTGCTATATTATAGAGGGGGCATTTCCCATTGAATACATGCCATGAAATATCCAAAATAAATTCACAAACATGGAACCTGATCATTTCTACTATTTTCTAGACCCAAGATTTAATTGTATTACAAGAAAAACCTTCAGTTTAACAGTATTCATTTTAGCTGACCCCATCTGTATTAAATAATAATGACCTACAGAATGTTGTGACGTCTTCTGAACCTGAGCAGTATACATTCAGAACTATGTATGCCCCCACAAATCACACAATACTAGTACATTACAAACATGTACTGAAAGCATGATTTTTGGCTTCATTACTTTACTCTTAAACCTTGTGTTGAATACTGTGTGTTACAACATTGAGGTGAACTTGTTTCTCAGTTTGAATGCGACACAAACTTATTTTAAGATGTCTACACTGGAACCTGCTACTTCGGTTACATGATACAAGTATTCATCTTCACGTGGACAAGAGGTCTTGTAATACATCTTTTCAGGGACTGCAAGCATCTGTTAGCGACGTATGTACAGTATGTAAATTTAGTTTAAGTTCTTATATGACCAGCCTTCTATAGATAGTACCTTTCTTGGGGTATAAGTAGTGGATGGCTCCTCCTTTGACACACAAACTCAGACACACAAACGCACTCTCACTCACAAACTCCCACACTCCCTTATACACTCACACATACATGCACACACTCATTCACACACACACACACACACGCATGTCCCTGCTGTCGGTAACTTCAATCATCTCATGAGATAAACTTCTTTCAACTCTCTACCTGGTCTGGAATCTCTTCCTTCACGATTACATGTACTTTATGCATTATTATGTCTAGATGAATATTAATATACAAAATACATAAACTATGCTATAATAATATATTTTGCTCACTAATTCATATGTTATGTTTGCTTTAAAAACAGTCCAAAACATCAGACGGTCTCGTTTTTCACAAAGCCCACCACTACAATTATCAGTATAAATTATTCAGACTTGTTTGATGTGATAGCAGTAGAAAAATAGCCATCCAGACAGGATCATGCACACTTGTGGATTACATCAGATTACAGGTCCATAGGTCAGGTATAAATTGGCTCTCATTAGCATTTATGTTAGAAGGATATGATTAAAGTAAATAAGCTGGAAGAAGTGCATCGTATACCTGCGCACTCCACTCTCCTGTCCTCCTCCACACTGTCATCATCTCTGCTCCCGCTCCCCAGAGTCTGGCATTTCTCCATCTAAAGTGCCCTAACCATTTGAAACATCAGGATACATTTCAGTTGCACTAGACCGAGTGTCCCGTATGGTGCAGAAAGCCCTCCGAGATTCACAACTGAGAAACAAACAAACACTCAGCTAAGCCATTTGAGTTTTACCACTCTGTTCAGTACGACTTTCCGAGCGGTTAAGTTCTCTCGTTGATCTGTTACTCCCAGGAGAGACGTCAGAGGTTAGGTCAGGCCAGCTGTTTGTGTTTGTGTCACAGGGGAAAATACTAAACACAGTCACAAAAGAGCATAAAGAAACTGATTGTGATAAAATGGTATTGATTTGTAACTTGATAAATTTGCTTGTCACGCAAACTCTTAATAATGGACAATACCATCTAAAGTCATGCGAGGCTTTAACATTTATACCAGTGAAATTTAATATCTAGGTCAGTCTTTTAAGCAGAAATTCCTAAAGTAAGAGTTTTGTTTTGTACAGTCCAAACTCAACTTATTTCTTTGCTTGATCTTTTATCTATTATATTCTCTAGGACTCGGTATGAGGCCACAGAACAAATGTACTTTATCTGCTGTCGTCTCTGTTCCACCTGCACTCTTGAGCAGTGTCCTGTGGTGAAGTTAATATAATAATGAAGAGTGAGGGTTGGTGCCGCAGCAGGCAGGAAGACAGCGCTGGGAGGGTAAAGTCTCTGTCTCCAGATCTCTACAGAGTTTGAGCAGAGGCACAGCAGGACGTATCTGCTGCCATGTACCACTGTGTGTGCACCAGAGCTAAGACAAGACTGAGACAGGCCCTGTATGTACAAATGAACACGGCAAAGTCTGTGTTACAGCCCTAGCCCTCCAGGTCCTCCTGTGTGGGTGTGTGCTGTCCCTACTGTCTCACTCTCTGGACCTCTCCTGGTGTGCCCCACAGCTGGCAGCTGATTGACAGCACCGCTCTGCATGTGATTGGAGCAACAATCAAAGGGCTGGCCAATCGTCACCCTCACCTGTGACCCACCACTTTAAAAGGACCCGCCCCCTGCCACTCTTTTGTTTCTGGATGGCATGCCAGCTGGCTTGACTTAAAACTTGACTTGTATCTAAGACTAAGAAAACTTGATCTTTTGTGTTTAAACTTATATCTTAACTTTGTACTCGTAGAGCCCTCTTTCGTTTATATTTATTTGTATTTTATTTGTAGTGTAACTAAGTTTTTAGTTATTGTACCCTCATTTATCACAACATTAAAAACACTACTTATTATTTCATGTAACTTCCTTTCTCCCTAGGAAACGGTTGTAACAGTCTGATAATACCATAATAATAATACCAATAAGTATCACCATCACTGATATTTTTACTTTTATTTATAGATAAAATATTATGATGAGGATGGATGGAAGTTACAGGCGCACATGAAAAGACTCACATGCCTATACCAGTCTCAAATGTGTTCCTTCATTTTAAATTCCACTGTGCATTTTCACATGTTTTTAGTATTTCTCAAATGTCTCTTGTGTTATCAAATTTTACTGCTTCTTCATCCCATTTGAAATCTTCAGTCATTTCCAGATCAGCATGTCCAAAAGCCCACCTCTCCTCCGCAGTGGGAGCAGTGATATCACATAATGCTGTGTGCTGACCTAATTTGGTTTAGCTAAAAATGAAGAGGTGCTGTTGAGATCAAAAGCTTCGAAAACGGAAAGCGGCGTTTTCCGTGTGAGCGTTTTCAAACCCACAGAATGTTGGAGCTAGTCTGCTCAGAAAACGTCTGAACGACAGGTGGGCGGATACATTTTCATAACAACAGGGACAGCTGTCAGTGGAGGACAATGTTGAAAGGACTAGAAGAGGCAGTTTTTGTTGACACTGAGTGTACTTGTAAATGGGGCTAAAATAACCGGAAAATAAGAATAATTCATGCACGTATATTTTAAGGCAAGTTTGCCCACTAACTGACAAGAGAAATGGTGGTTTAACTTGTGCATAGTCTCATTTTTGAACAAGACACATCAATGCAACCGTAGCCAGGTCTTTTGCATACAAAACAGTACAAAACCAACGTCATTCACTTTATTGTTGCGAAAACAAGGCGCCTACAGTCGTATCTACTAGACAAGAGCACAGGGGACAGCTGAAGATGGCCTACATTGTGCTGCTCTAAACCCTTTCCTATAAAAGAAAAGAAAGCCCTATTACTTTGGCTCAGAAAATCTTGTGGAAGTCATCAGAAACATATAGCTTTTACCACAGCGAGCCCCTCCCTTCTCATTCATACTTTAAGCCGCTCACCTATAAAAGCCCTTATTGGCGCGTCTGAAGTATTTATATTTACAAGCAGACTCTGGCCTATTACTTATGCATGCTGTTGCCATCTCGCTCAATAATTCACCATGCATCCAGAGGGCATCAGCACAGGGCAGTGATGCCTACAGAGCATGTCCTCTTTCAGTATTGTATTACAGTGTACTACTGTTGGGTAGTACAAGGTAGTTATTTCACGTACTATTATCATCTTATAGTGCTTTTAAGACTGTATGAAGTATTGCAAATGTATGATTAGTAGGACTGTCACAATAACTATATTTAAGCTGGAACAATTTTTGAGGGCATCAGCATTTATCACATGCACTTTTTCTTTACACTTCTCTGAGATTTTGGGTGTTTTTTGGCTATATGACAAGATTTGAGCTGTAAAAGGTTTAATAAATAACTTCTATGGCTCATTACAGATGCAGACTAAGTGCTAAAGTGTTTCATTCTTGTATTTATTTATAGCAGTTTGTGATTTTTTAACAATTTTGTAGATTTAGAATAGTTTTTGTGGTTTAAATCTACTCTTGGATTTTAGTGTCGGTGGCATAAATTAGTTTCAATATTATTGTTTATAAGCTACTGTATATTTACTTCATGAATATATCACACTCTTAAACATAACTTAATGATTTTGTCAGATTTTTCTAAAGTAGGTTTACACTCGCAATGACAGTATCTTTAACAGTTTTAAGTATCACTGTGTTGCAGATCTAAAAAAATAATGTGTTAGGAAGGTTACTCTTCAAAGCTCTTCTCGATTTTGTAACTTTTCTGTAATATTATAAAATGTAGTAAATATTTGTGTGACTCGCCCTCAGATGCTCTTTGAGGGCTTCTTCGGTCAAACAATATTGTCCATTGAATTTCAATATAATTAACTTTCAATTCAATTTATTTTTGTAAAGCCCAAAATCACAAGAGCAGCTGCCTCTTAGGGCTTAACAGGATCATTGATTTAGCCAACAGAAAGGAAAACAGGACATTGGTCAGTAACAAACAGATTAACCAACATTCATTAGAAAACAAGCAAATAGAGAATTGTCTCAGAGCGCCCCCTGCCCCGAGACCCCCCTCCACTGCAAGGGGAAAACAAAAACAAAAAAACAATGGGAAAAACACAGTAACCTGGAGGAGAACCACGGTGAAGGAGAGATCCACTCCCATGGACTAAACCAGGACTAAACCAGGACTAAACCAAGACTAAGCCAGGACTAAGCCACCAGGAAAAACCAGGACAAAACCAGGACTAAAACAGGACTTAACCAGGACTTAACCAGGACTTAACCAGGACTTAACTAGGACTAAGCCAGGACAAAACCAGGACCAAACTAGGACAAAACCAGGACTAAACTAGGACTAAACCAGGACAAATCCAGGACAAATCCAGGACAAAACCAGGACTAAACCAGGACTTAACCAGGACTTAACCAGGACTTAACCAGGACTTAACTAGGACTAAGCCGGGACAAAACCGGGACTGAACCGGGACTGAACCGGGACTGAACCGGGACTGAACCAGGACTAAAGCAGGACTAAAGCAGGTCTAAACCAGGTCTAAACCAGGACAAAACCAGGACTGAACCAGTACAAAACCAGGACTAATCCAGGTCTAAACCAGGACTAAACCAGGACCAAACCAGGACTAAACCAGGACAGGCAGACTACAGATGTGTTCAGGACTAACACGCATCCATTTGCAGATAAAGTTCAAGTCTGTAGGGCCAGAGCCCACTCAAGACTAAGGGGCAGAGGGGGGCTCATCCGGGATGGGGTAGGGGTCATTCAGTCAGGTGAGGGAAGGGGAGGATCCAGGTCTACAGAACGAGATCAGGGCATTGGAGGGGCATCTAGAGTCCAGTCATCACAGGGCGGTCAGTGGCCAGCCATCTGATTTGTGTGGTTATTCATGAGTTTCAGAATGATGACAAATTAAGACCACTGGCAAAACCATTAGCACTTCATAAACAAAATATTATATCTTGGGAAAAAGTTCTCAAATGTTGCATAAAACAGGAAGCTGAAATCTGTGAATACTCAAAAAACTGTTAAGATGAATCACTTCTGCCATTTTCAAAACAAACAACATGGTTCCAAGGTTGTGTAAAAGCAATCCTAGCGATTTTACTGAAGGTTTGATGCATCCTTGGAAGTGTCACAACATTGGCTTTGTGTGTTTGTGCGACAGGTTTGTACAACTCCGCAGACAGCTGGATGATCGTGCCCAATATCAAGCAGAACCACTACACGGTGCATGGGCTGCAGAGTGGCACCCGCTACATCTTCTTTGTCAAGGCCATCAACCAGGCAGGGAGCCGCAACAGTGAGCCGGCACGTCTCAAGACCAACAGTGAGTAAAGTATTTAAATATGCGCCTCATGTTGGACCTCTGGGGCGCAACACTTTACAGTTATTTTGGAGTAAAAATAGGAAACATGGATATAGTTATTTTGAGGTTGTGCTGTGCTATGTCCCCAGTATTTTTTATGAAATAGTTTTTAGTATGAGTAGAATGAGCCTTCTTCCACTACTGCACTACTATTAAATATATTTTCGCTCTGCTACTTCCTTTACTGTAAATGGTAAAAGAAAAAGTCTATTCTGTCAACTGGTTTCTAGAGTGAAGATGTTCGCCACTTATCCAAGCAGTTCAGTTCTCTTCAGACTGATGGTGGACACTGTCTTATATCTGTCTGAAGGGAGTAGCTAACTACACTGAAACTAATACATCTCCACTGCATGGCCAAAAAAAAAAGCTGCCACCTGGATTTAACTAAGCAAATAGGTACGAGCCTATAGGTACGAGTCAGGTCTAGGTTCAGCAACAGTCTGTGCTCAAAGAACGAGGTCAGCTGACACCTGAATATACTGAATGACCAGGTTTCATCAATGGATTTGTTCTTCCCTGATGGGACGGGCATATTCCAGGGTGGTTCAGGGAGCAGGAGACATCATTTTCACACATGGAGCCACCACAGAGTCCAGACCTTAACCCCACTGAGAATCTTTGGGATGTGCTGGAGAAGCTTTGTGCAGCATCAGACTCGAACATCAGAAAATGCAAGATCTTGGTGAAAAATGAACGCAACACTGGATGGAAATAAATCTTGTGACATTGCAGAAGCTTGTCGAAACAGTGCCACAGCAAATGTCCCGTAATCACAGCTAAAGGCGGAACAACCAAATATTAGAGTGTGTGACCTTTTTTTTTTTTTGATGGCGACTTTTTTTTTGGTCGGGCAGTTGTCAGTTTTTAGCCAGTTTCAGTTTGTTAGCCAAGTCTGATTATAGAACTACACTAAACAAACAAAAACTGCTAACAAATAGGTGTATTCACTTCAGTGTAGTTAGCTCCTCCGTTCAGACAGATATAAGGCAGCATCCACCAGTAATCTGAGCAGAACTGAAGAGGCTGCTTGGATGGGTGTCGAAACACATTTTTGTCCAGTTGACGGATTTGAATTTTTATTTTGCTATGAATCATACCTGCACGACTGAGAGGTTCCACAGACACATTTACTACCAATGCAAAAACCCATAGAGATGATAGACTGAATACTTAAGAAGTGACCTTTCTTCTAAGATACGTTTTTGATTCTCAGGTGACCATGGTTCTAAATGTTTTAATAAAAGGCCTGTGTCAGTGATAGCTGCATCAAATGAATGACAGATGACAGAGGCGCTATTAACCATTACTTTTTTAGAGTCAGATGAAGCGAAAATTAGCTTGCAGATTTTTTTTTGCACCAGCTGTAATTTTAGATTGTAAGATACCGTTCACAATAATTGCTCTATAAAATGAATCGATGACAGAATCAATATTTATGCTTTAGTTATAACTCATTGTAAGTATCAATACATTTTTATGCATCCTGCTTCTTTATACTGTTTATTTATGGCAGCTCATGCTTTTGTTTATACTTTTTACTGAGCTGGAGGTTCAAAGATCAGTGGCCTAAAGTGTTCTTCTTTATATTTTATGAAACAGTTTATCAAAAATCATGACAGACCTATTTACTAATCACTTCATCTTTCATACCGCAGTGACGTGCTTTTTGTCTGTGCATGTTTCACACTCTGTATTTACAGCATCACTCTGACGGGTGCAGACAGGTGTGATCAGAGTCCTCCTCAGGCAAATAAGAGATGAGATCAAACCTGCAGCTCATAGACTCTACTGTGTCTGCTCTGGAAAATTAACTTAGACTAAATTAAACCACTGGATCATTGCGTAAAAAGCTTAAAAAACAACTCCTCTTTTGCTTTTTTGGAGTGTGGCAGCCAGTCAGGATTAACTGTTATCTCTGCTGCTCTGCTGGGTAAGAAATTGCAGGATCGTTTGACAGGAACAGCCCACTGTGTGTGACGCTGTTGGTAGAGTTACGAACAAAACAGAAAAATGTGACTAATATGAATTTTGTCAAGTTCAACTGAAGTTCACTTGTGTCTTTATAATGAGTCAAGCATTAAATACAACAAGAGATGTTCATATTTTGTAATAGATCATTTTTACAGTGTTAGAATGAGTTAAACAAACGCTGTCTGAGAAAAGGAATCGCTGTTTTACACGCTCCTGTCTGATAAAAAAGAATCACTAATTCAAAGGCATTTAAAAGACAGAATGAATCTTTACCAAAGGGTTTTACAGTGATATAAGTGCTTATAAATGATTCATCTAATAACATAAGAGATATATATTGCACATATGCTGTTTTATTTCCTTTTTATGGTTCCAGTTTTTAATGTTACAACAGAGATTTGTGTTTTATTATTCAATTTCCTGCCAAGCTGTCGACCTGAAAGTGCAGAGAGCCTGAAGTCATATATTTTACAGTTGGTCGGTGAGTCTGGAGTGTCCTTAAAGATGGTTACACCTGTGTGAATGTAAGAGGACATCTGCTGGTACCTAGAGCTGGATTCAGATGGTCAGTCGGCCTCCAGGACATGTCACTAAGCGGAGAATTCACTGTTTTCTAGAGGTGTTACTAACCACTGCCTCCTTGTGGTGTGGGGCTGCTTTGTAGCTGGGAGCATCAACAGATGAAGCGAAAATGACATGGTTGACAACTGAGTCTGTCATGAGACTGATCAAAGTGTGAGCGCTTCCAGCTCAGATTTTAGGAGAATGTATGGGGCAAAGCGTACAGATATTGCTTATATGGATCTTTAAATTGAAAATGTAATGCATCATATATAAAGAAATTGTCAGAATTGATACCCAGATACTAAATCATATTAACACTAGTATTTTTTCACACTTAAAAATCCCTTGAATTGAGCCGCTTCATATTATGATTTTTGTGAAAAGTTACATTCTGTATTATTGTGGTTTCAAATTTGTATCACGTATTGAGCCTTCCCTGAGAACTGAAATCATTCTTGATTGCGTTAGTACTGTAAAATACTAACTAATATTCAGTGTGGATGAACTTGCCTTTATAAACTATATGTACTTTTAAAAAATGGGTTTCAGGCCAATTTCTATTTTTAAAAAGGTCAACTGTCAGATTGTAATAAAATCATTAGTCTGCTGCTCCCAGGTCCTGCTTCCTCGTAGTGCAAGAACATGATGTAGTTTTTATTTTAACAACTCCAAAGTTTGTACTGATAAAACCCTCGACTACCCGTCCAATTTATCTTCTACTTCCAGAAAAAAACATGGGGATTCATAGCGCCTTTGTCATCTCTTCTGTTGGCGCTGTGTTTTAGATTTAAATGGGTCACAACCAAACTGATTACAAATGTGTGTGTGACAGGCCTCTTACAGCCCTGTCCTCGGTCCTCCCGGCCGTACCCACACTTGTACTGAGCATTAAACCCACAAGAGTCATTTCTGCTGCTTCCTTTTGCACTTGGAAGTCACTCTCTCAGTCTGGGGCTGGATTGGAGCCTTTAGCTGTCACATTTTTTAAGATGAGAGACTCTGGGGGCTTTTGGCTAAGCTCATCAAATTTCAGACAGAGGCTTGAAAAGTACAGAAAGCACAGATGCAGCAAAACTCACAGGGCAAAGTGTGATATAGAAGTTTAGCAATAAGACGTATTGTGTGCCGTGTTCGCGATTCAACAGTTTATGAGAATATACACTTACTACAAATCCTCCAAATGCCACTTACTGCTGCTGGCACTAACACGACTGCTATTCATACTACTTTTGTTTCAATTACAAGAACTTTATTGAAGCATTGTACTGTTACTTTTACTAGACTTGTCACCATAATTACTATTTCGATTTATGGTTCAGTGTATGAAGCTGGAACAATATATTTTGGGGCTTATTTATCTTGGGTACTTTTTTTTTTTTTTGCAAAATTGGGAGATTTTGGGGTGTTTTTGTTGTATTATGATGAGATTTGAGCTGTAGAAGGTTGAATAAGTCACTCTTATGGTTAATTATTGGTTCTTTCTGCTGTTTTTTTGTTGCATCTCAGGCCTTTACATGATATTGTCGATTTAAAATGGTTTACTATTGTATAAAGTGGTTTCAGTATTATCGTTTATTGCAATATTTCTGTCTTCTACTGCTGCAAGCTGTATGTACTTGGCAAGGCAAGTTTATTTGTATAGCACAACTCGTACATTAAGTAATTCAAAGTGCTTTACAGAATAAGAAAGACATTAAAATCACAATACAACAACTCAGAACATAAATAATCACAAATAATCATCATAAAATTAACGTTAAAAGACAAGAGTGCAGAATAAAAACCTTAAAAAAAACTTGTCCCCTCCACCTTGTCTTATTTTTATTTACTTATTTAAATGCTCTCTTCCAAGTCATAAGTAACATTGTTTTGTTAAGACATTGAAGTGGTTTAATGATTCTATTTAAATGTCCTTACTTAATGTTGCTTGAAAAGAGTCTGCGCTAAGAACCACAAGCCATGCCAAAAAGCCTAAAGTTAAATTGGACTATATTTAACCTCAAAGAACTCAATTTGCATTTAATCAGAGCTGACAAAAGTTCACCCAAATGTATGAAGATGTAAAAGGGTGATCGTGGTTTTAAATAGGCTTAGTATTTTTTTCTCATTGGCATTAAAACGTACATGTCCCAGTCTAACCCCACCATGTACCCTGTGATCCTCGTTACCCCTAGCGATGGCACACGAACTGCTCTTTCGGTGCCCTCTCCTCAGTCTCTGGCCCTGGTCCTTTACCATCTGTCCCCTTCATCCCGAGGGTGAAGCTTTTCCTATCAAGACACACCAAATCTGTGGTATGGAGTTAAAAATTACAGGGCAGTTTGGTATTTGAAACAGGCAATAGGGTTAAAGAGAAGTTTGAAGGGTATTGTGTTTAAATCTGTCAACTGGACAAATTGTTGTAAGAGTGAAGACGTTTCGCTGCTCATCCAAGCCGCTTCTTCAGTTCTGGTCAGATTGCCGGTGGACACTGCCTTATATCTATCTAAACGGAGGGGCTAACCACACTGGAAATGTAAACATCTATTGTCTCCAGTTTCAGCTGAAACTATCGTTTTCTACCCTGCTATTGTTCTCATTGTTCTGGGTCTGAGGATAGAGTTGTAGATGGGGGAGAGATTATGTCTCAGGCCCCATTCCTGTTTAAGGAAGGATTCTCTTTCCTAACAAAAAATGCTTCTTTAACTCCCCTCTCAAACCATTTCTTTTCTCTGGCTAAGATCTAAACTTTCACTATCTTCAAAGGAGTGTTTAGTGGCTTTGAGATGGAGATGTACAGCAGACTGGGGTCCAGAGGAGCTCTCAAAACACAGTGGAGCACTTCCTGTATTGTCACATGACATCACAAGGTGGAACAGAGCAGAGTGTTTTCTGTTTGAGAAAATAACTCGTATAAATATGCAGGGTCTGTGTGTTAAAAATGTGTCAATGAAACAAAACACAACTCCGGGTCTGTTATTGATGAGGAAACATTATAACACAGATCAGAGCAAAGCGTAATACAGGCACTTTAAGTTAAGTTTGTTGTATGAAGTCAATTCAAAATTCTGGTTAGAATTTTTTTAAATCTTCAGCAAAGTTTTGTAATGGTTCCAAAGTGCTTTTTTGCTCAAATTAATTTTATATTGCCTGCTATTTTTGGTATCCGTACATCTTTTAAAGTAAGGTCATGTTTTGTCGACTTTTGAAAGAGGCTCTTTGAGGCTTTTTGGGTCAATTCAGACTTCGCACTGTAGTGAAAGTGGACCAAAGTGGACATTTACGCTATAGTACAGAGAGATATCGCCGTGTGTTCACAGCTAACATGTGAAGTAACTTGAATGAATTAAGAATGACGGAGAAAAGTCTGACCCTTTTTCCTGCTTTGACCAATAGGCTAAAATCATGACGGGTTATACTGCGGCACGCTACAAAGAGGTGTGTGGGATCAGAGTGGATGAAAAGTGACACATGGAGAGTGCAGGAGGCAGAGTGTTGAATGAATAGGAGACACAGAATGGCTCTTTGCAGGGTGAGTGTGTGCAGACATAGCCTCTATACAGGGCTTTTTACCCATTAATACAGTACTGTCCAGAGAGCGCTCACACACAGAGCAATACACACAGCACTGGCACATTTAGTGTTGGAAAAAGGCCTTATACAGGTACTGTGCACAGCAGTGAACTTCACAATCTCCAAGTAGAAATAATTACTTTTCAAATAAAGTTATCTGACTTCTTTGTACTCTGCTCAGTGGTAGTATTAGTAATGGTGAAACTCTGAGCCGTCTGTGGGTTTAAGAGTTGAAAAATGATCACTATTTCCATAGAAACTATTCATTAAAACCCAACTTATTACTTACATATGTGTGTCGTAAATATTCAGGAACTAAAGCATGTTATTTTATTTTGAGCTCATATTGAACATAGAGGCTACATATTTGTGAGTTTGTTCATTTATTTATTTGCAGGAGTTGATTGGGAAGATTGAGGAAATGTTTGGTACTTATGTTTTTTTAATCTTTTTGAAAGAGACAAAAATACATTGTAATCCTTTGGGAGGAAATCATATTAGTTTTACTGACAGTATTCTTTTAGTTTTGCTTCTTTAATAACATAAATATTACATTCAGGGTGGTGACCACATGAATGAACTCTGCACAGTTAAGTCTGATTAGATTAGACCTAAGTATAGTTATACTATTGTATATCGTCCGCTCTTATTCTCTCAGTTTCATTTCCGTGTTCATTGAGCCTTGTTTTCCCAAGGGTTATTAAATGTCTTATTATAGTATGGAGATAAACCATGATAAATCTCACAATTATTAAAATCTAATGTTAATCAGATACATGACTGCTGCACAAATGTGCACAATATCCATCGAACCATATTTGGACTCTTTCACTAGTGCCTGGTTCTGACAGTTGTCATACCATCGGATTCTGGGTCTTTGGTACAAACCTGTGTGTTGGGCCTGTACTACATCTTTTCTATATAAAAAGGTACATTACAGATTTTGTGAGGAGAACCTCCTGCATTGGGCTCTGTCCAATGACCCTGTTTGTTACAAGCATCAACAATATAACCAAACATTTTTGAGTCTGATGCCTGTTCTACTCTAGCATCAGTACAACAGTTCACAGGGTGACGTCTTTAAACTAAAATACTGTCCTTGCCATTAGGGGATCCAGACATGAGCAAACATCTATACCTCTGCTCATGTGTGTCGACTCTGGTCGAGGAGCAGAAATCATATGCTACCCCAGGAGGCCATGCAGCTCTTAACTGTCTGCTGACGGAACCTGCAATAATATTTACCCAGCATGCATCTGTGATGACAGGCCCCGAGCTACACGCAGCCCCTAAAGTAAACAGTAGGAGGTAGAGCACTGATGATGCTATGAAAGCCCAGAAAGGACAGCCAAGTGCAGCTGAAGAGAGCGACATGAGATAAAAGAACGAGACGTGAAAAATAGATGGACGATTTCTGAAATAAAAAAGCAAGTGACGAGCCTCAAACCCTGACACTGTCACATTAGAGAGTCAAGAAGTGTTCAAGTTTCAGACAAATTCAGGTCACCTTAAATCTTCACTCAGATCAACTGAGTTTTATCTATTTAGATGTGATGTGAGGGGAAAATCCTCGAGAAAGCATGACGTCTAGGGCAGGAATGGCATCTGGAGGAAAACTAATGCTAAATGTAAAAGTAATTTACAATATCCTCTAGACAGTCCTGACGTCAGCCTCTGCTTCATGCTGACTTCATATTATGGTTACATTTACTGCGTTTACTCCATTTTACGAGTGTCTTTTTCTGGTCCCGTAACAGGAGGAGTGGTTTATGTAGTAAAGTGCTTTCAGCGCATTGGGCTGAGGCCGTTTCACACTGCAATTATGCTGCGTGATGGTTCACCAAGGACTCATTACATTTTTTTGTTTTTACATTTGTGGTTCATTATACTGTTATCCGCTATCACCTTAACAGCAGATCAGTCTTTGCCATTTGGATAAGAGACTGCTGGTGCTGGTGAGTGATCCCAGTAAGACTCTTTAAAAAAAACTTGCTTTAACCTTCAGGAAAGTTCATCTAAGGGTGACAATGGGGAAATGTAGAATCATTATTGTGTCTGTCTTGACATTCTGTGGCCTGCCAACATGACAGTGGTATTCTGCCCATTCTGTAGGTGTCATATGTGATTACATTTGCATCAGCCATATGCCCCACAAGCAAACTGTTTAATGACCTGAGATGGTTGTTTGGGTGCTGCAGGCGGGGGGCTGTCAGAGCAGGTAAAGGTTGTGTGCCGTCGCTCAGGAGTCGAGCCTGCAGTGTTTTTACAACGAGGCTCATTTAGTTTTCGTTGTAATTGTTTATTTATGCAGAAAATTGTTTCCTCAGTTAAACTAAGCAAGGACAGAAAAATGCTTTGTCTGAAATGATTGGGTTGAGGTAGAGTCAATTACAGAGGTTCTATCTCAGTGGAACACCATGAAATATGTTAGTTAAATGGTTTTGCTGTTCACCCAAAAAGCTAGACATTTTTGCTTTTTTTTATTTTGGTGACTGAAGGCTTTGGTTTTCAAACAACTGTAACAAAAGAAGAACATTTACTAGATGCAAAAGGACATGGACAAGTAAGAGGGAATGAGAATGAGAAGAAATCACTATGGTGTGTTTGTGTCTGAATGTCATCTTTTGTTACATCCATATTTATAAAGATTTGTTTGTCTCCTGAGCTAGAATAACATAATGTAGTATTCACCTTCACTCAGTTAAAACATCCTTTATGTGTAACAGCTCAGCACTACCTCTATTTACTGCTGTGCAATTAAGCCTTGCTGTTGCATAAAAATGGCAGCTGTATTAATTATATAGTGTATATTTCATTAAATTACAGTGTGAGGAGATCTGATTGCCACTAATGCAAACCTCTCTTTAATTATGTGTTGTTTGGATAAATGGCATATACCAGTGGGGAGAAAACTCATTTACTGAGAGTGATTTAAGGACCCGGTCGTTCTCTGCAGCAGAGTCTCTCCTGCTGGTGTAGGTGAAGACGCATAACCCTGTTAATCTGACCCATCTGATCTGAATCCAACAGGGCACTATTAAAGGTGCACTGCGGAACTTTTACGAGGGGGGTCCACTACCTGTTTGTTTCAATGGAAATAGTATGGAACACAGATCCATCCTTAGGAGGCTGAACAATGCTATGTAGTGTGTATTTCATTTCAGTATCTTTATTGCAAAAACGTTTACAGTTACTGTGAGTGGGCTCGCCTCTCCAGATCTGACCTGTAACTTGATGTGGCTTCACCTGCTTGTCTCTATGGAGACAATAATCCAATAATCCTATACAGATGTGACAGGGGTCACCCAGCCAAGCTTGGTGCATAAGACCTGTACTGATCGTTTACAGGTCTGGTGGTTCAAACCTGAATGGAGCTTAAAAGTTTTCTGCTCAGACTTTCAGTTGTGGACTTCTTATGTCTGACCTTGTTATGCACAGTCTTGCTGGCATTAGTGCATAACATTTGCACTGTCCTTTGACTATTGAAATGTGTTTGTGTGATGTCCTGGGCCTCACGTGCAGCCCTGAACTCCAGCCCACTGTCTCCAGAGTCAGCCTCAGAAGCCACAGCAGAGCGCCAGTGTTTGGAAATGGCTGCGCTGGCAGCGATAAGCAGTTCAAAGAAGAGAGCGCATTAATGTAATTGGCTGCCAGCAGCACAGTGGCCTTGACGTCTCATATCCACATGCGTTAACACACACTCACCACATGGATTATTGGAGGGGAGAGAGAGGATGAGAAGCAAAGATGAAGGTGAAGGATAGAGGGAAGAGGGAGAAGTCGGCCCTCATTGTGTCATTAAGCCGTGGGAGTCTGGAGGAGGAGATGAGGAGTGTCACAGTTAAATGTCAGGACTGTGAGGAGACAGGGACCCAGGCATGATCTCTCCTCTCTCTCCTCTCTCTCTCCTTCTCTCTCTCTCTCTCTTTCTGTCCTTCTCTCTCCCCTCTCTCTGTCTCTCCCTCTCTGCTTCTCACTCCCATCCCCCTCTTCTTCTCTTACTCTCTCCCTGTCTTTCTCTCTCCCCTTCTCCCTCTGTTTCTCTCTCCCTCTATTTCTCACCTCTCTCTCTCTTTCTGTCCGTCTCTTTCTCATTCTCCTTTACACTCTCCCTCTCTCTCCTCTCTCTCCTTTCTCTCTGTCTGTCCCCTTCTACTTCTCAGTCCACCCCTCTCTTCTTCTCTCACTCTCTCTCTGTCTGTCTCTCCCTTTCTCCCTCTCTGTCTCTCTCCGTCTCTCGCACCCTCTCTCTCTCTCTTCCCTTCCCTTCTCGCCCTCTCTCTCTGTCAGTTCATTGTTTCTTTCTCACTTTACACAGGCTCTCTCTCCCTCTCTGTCTCTCTCAGCCCTTCTCTCCCTCCCTCTCAGTTCATTGTTTCTCTCTCACTTTACACAGGCTCTCTCTCCCTCTCTGTCTCTCTCAGCCCTTCTCTCCCCCTCTCAGTTCTTTCTCACTTTGTTCTCTCTCTCACTCTTCAGCCCTTCAGAAGCTCTCTCTCTCTCTCTCTGTTTGCAGAAGCTCTCTCTCCCTCTCTGTTTCGCTCTCTCACCCCTTCTCTCCCTCTCTCTCTCTCAGTTCATTGTTTCTCACTCACTTTGCTCTGGCCTTCTCTCCCAGATCACTGTTACCTGAATTGAAAAGTCAAAAGTACCAGTCCCAGTGAATGGAGCGCTGTGACCTGCCACAGCGCAGGAGAAGGCTGCGTCTCTGAGCTCATTTCCCAGTCCATGTGATGCGGCTCGGAGGAGAGACCCGGGTGGCTTCCTCCGCTGTTAGGAAGTCTTTTTTACCAAAGGCAGTGCAGCGCTTTGAAGTGCACACACTCGCCCTTGTATTTCAAACACTCCCCTGTCTCTCACTGTGAGTTCTCAGCCAGCACTTCTCACCACACTATATTTGCTTCTCCTTCTGTAATGCGCTGGAAAAATCTGAGCTCTAATTTATGTCGCTACTCTTCTGTGCCTCCTATTTGTTATTCAGTCTTGTGTCCAACTTTATCCAGGAATATAAACAAAGACAAGAAATGTCAAAGAGATGAATACAATTGAAACTGTGGAGTAGGACTTTCTATAATCCTGAGGTTAACAGTCAGCAGTTGTCTGACTCAGGTTTGAAAATTATTTAATTTCAACAGAACTTACAAGAACTTGCAATTTAAGTTTATAAGGCACAACAACAAACCAATAACAAACAATCAAAATATAAATTGTTTTTAATAAACGGTTTTGGTTGTTTGAATGAATGGCCCTTGTGGGGTTTTACGGCCCCTCATTTCTGATTCATACACATACATATTTTGTGTTTCTTCTCCAGGTCAGCCCTTTAAATTGGACCCAAAGACTGCTCATAAGAAACTGCGCCTGTCCAACGACTGTCTGACCATGGAGAAGGACGAGAGCTCTCTGAAGAAGAGCCACACCCCCGAGCGCTTCAGTGGAACCGGGTCCTACGGCGCCGCGGGGAATGTCTTTATCGACAGCGGGTGCCATTACTGGGAAGTGCTGCTGGGAGCATCCACATGGTAAGAACAACACCCCCACATACATATGTCTTATATAACTACGAGGACAGTGGACTGTTCAAAAGCTCATCTTGTTGCAAACTGATCTTTTTTTTTTTCTTATACAAACTACAATATAACCATTACACAAGCTTGACTCTTGTGAGCTTTAAGTCATGTTATAATGTCATTACCTCCGCAAAAACAGACTCAGAGTTGTGTTTTGTTTCATTCACACACGTTAGAGTGACCCTGCATTATTAGTTTGTCTAAATCCCCAAAGCTCAAAATGTTCCACCTTGTGATGTCATGTAGTGGTAGTTTTCAAGTTAACAGCTCCTTTCACTTTTAGTTCTTTAGAGAAAGGTAGGAAATTCAAGGACTGAAATTGTCCAAATGATTCTTGTGAAGGTGTAAGGAGTTTAAAACAGTGGAGCACTTCCTGTATATGATGACATCACAAGGTGGAACAGAGTTTTTTTCTGTTTGACAGAAGAGCACAGTCTAATTCACACATACTTAACACACAGACCCTGCGTATTTAAACAAAACACAACTCCAGGTATGTCTCTGATGAGGAAACAACATATATATCTCATAGATCAGGCGTAATATGGGCCCTTTAAGTTGCAGCACAATGATGACTCACCAAAACTGCACCAAACATTGTGTTGATTTTGTAACACTGTCAATAAACACTTTTGGTACTTGTCCTGCCAAATATGTCAGTAGCAGAACATTTTGATATAATTATCAGATTTTTGGCAAATCTGTTTTTCAGGCCAACTTTTGGGAGTTGAAATGTAGGCCATTATGCAAAACTCGAGCATCACAGTGTATACTCTTAGCCTAATTACATTCACTGCACTAATTGGCTGTGAAGTGTAGCCCTTCATGCCGTAGATTCCCAGCAGGCCTGTGGCTGTGTCGTGTGTGCGCAGCATGAGGTATCCTGACTGTGCCCCAAACTCTTAAAGGGATTATATTATGCAAAATCAACTTAAATGAGATTTTAACCTTGTTATAACAGTGTTGCGTCATCATGATCTTACTTAAAGTTTTATTTTGGATTGATTTATGTAAAAGAAAAATTCAATTCTGTCACACGGGCAAAAAACTTTTTGTCCAGTTGACAGAATGGAATTTTTCTTTTGTTATGGATCATACCTGGACGACTGAGGCACAGACATTGATTCATGTGTGTTTGAGTACTCCTGCATGGTCCTGCTTTCAAGTGCTCTGAAACTGCCTGGCCTATTGGGTCCATTGACTTCCTGCAGAACTATTTTTATTATTAAGCCGGTTTTGATCAATATTGTAAAATGTATAATGGCAAGACAAGGCAAGGAAAGTTTGGTTAAATAATACAATTCATACAAAAAGTAATTCAAAGTGCTTTATAGAATAAGAAAGACATTAAAATCACAATACAGCAAATCAAAACATAAATAATCACAAATAATCATCATAAAATTAACATTAAAAGAGAAGAGTGCCGAATAAAAACTTTTCAGTCACTTTGGTCAGCTGAAGTAATTTTAAATGTGCTATATAAATACACTTGAATTGAACTTGAATTGGCAAATTTACCACAACCGCAGCTGCCCAAATTGCTGTACAAAAGCAATATAAAGTGCAATCTTATAAAACAAAGCATGATAGAACAACTAATACACTTTCTCCATGTTTCCTTCCCATGTCCATGACCCTTCCTGCAGGTATGCCATCGGCGTCGCTTACAAATCAGCCCCCAAAAACGAGTGGAGTGGCAAGAATTCCTCGTCTTGGGTGTTCTCGCGCTGCAACAGTAACTTCATGGTGCGGCACGATGGGAAGGAGATGCTGGTGGAAGCGAGTCTGCAGCTGAGGAGGCTGGGCGTACTTCTGGACTATGACAACAACTCGCTGTCTTTCTATGACGCCATGAGCTCGCAGCACATACACACCTTTGAGATCTCTTTCCTGCTGCCCGTCGTGCCCACGTTCATGATTTGGAACAAGTCGGTCATGATCCTCTCAGGACTCCCCGTGCCAGATTTTGTGGAGGGCAGCTCTTTGGAGCACCAGGAGCAGCAGCAGCAGATGGGGCTGTGCAGGCAGGAGTCGCCCTACTTGACCGGGATGAAGAACTGTCACTGAGGGAAAGTACAGTGGACGTCTGGAAAAGGGCACCCGGGCAGGAGGTCAAAGGCTAAGAAGAGCTAAAGAGACTGTGCTCTCACAAATGGGAGGAAAGAAGTGCTGGGAATATGCACACCATTTTTCTGTTTTGGTTTACGTCCAGCCAATGCTTTAGTACATGAGTGAAGATATGAGTAAGATGGTTTTATGACCTTAAACTTTACCGCAGTTTGATTTTATTCAGAGCTTTGTTTCTGCCATAGACAACAACCCAAGTAACATTAATTACAAGATAACGTATGTTTTTTTTGTTTATCAGTGAGTTGTGGATGTGCCTCCATACAGTCCACAGTTGGACACTGGACATTTGCCTTCACTAATCTAACTTGGTGGACACTTGTTTTTACTTTGCTTTGCTCTGGTATCAGTGATCATGTCGAGCTGGTTGTCTTTCAATAATCTTCCTCCAAGATTTGATCCCATTTGTAAAGGTTTGTACTGACACTTCCAAGTTTGAGGAAGTTGAAAGTTGCTCCCTGATAGTGGGAGATTTGCGTCATGTGACTACTCAACTTGTATAATAAGACGTTTATGGAATATTAAGGTAAAATGTGTTATTTAAAACAAAATTTAGGTTTACCTTTATTATTGGTCACAAGAATATTTGTGATGCACTTTGACAAACACTTGAGCCCTTTGAGAGGTGTGGTTTAATGAACGAGGGCCACTGGCACGGCTGCTCATTGTGTTCAGCCACCACTTGAATAAATATGAAATATGGTTAGTTATAACCATAATAACGTCTATTGCAATAATACTATTTTCTAATTGCTCTTTCCGCATTCTTAAAAAGGGATATGATGTTTTGAATCTTGGTGAAAAAAATCCTTTTTTGTCTGTCACTAACTGTCTGTCACTGTGTCATGGCATGATGGTGTGTCCCTCTGTGCTTCGTCCTCACACACATTTGATTTGCTTGTCTTAGTAAATGCATGATCCATTTTTGATCCCTTTTGCAGATCATTAGTCTGTGTGTAGACTGGGACATATCATTTAGGTTTGTTCATTCTTGTGTTCAAGCATCCTTTTAAACCATGATCAGCTGGGCTTTAAATGAACATGTTGTGTAGTCTTGATATTCAGGTAATGCTCTGACATAGACAATCAAATGTTCAGTGTTTTAGTGCAGACGTTTTGATGCGTATTAAATACACTGGAGTTTGTGTGCTAAAACAGTTTACATTTCAGCTGGATTTCAACAAGGAATTATTGACAGAGTTGTCCAAAATGTTTGGCAGTGTTGGCTTTGCAGTGTATCTGTTATGAAGCTGGGGCAATGCTTTTATTGTTGGCTATTTTGACATGAGGTCAGAAATGGGGACTTTGGAAAAACAGAACAGATTTTCTTTTTCTGCTGTTAAAAAGATTAGAACATTCTTCCTGACGTCCAGATATTTGGCCATGTTGTTAAATAACATTGGTCAGAGAGGCACCAATTGGCAGTGTGTTGATTTGCAATGTGGACTGACAAGCTCAACTCATCTGTGCAGGCATGCTCGGTCGGGTCACTGCATGATTATCTGACCTTGCTGCAGATTCATGCATTTTTACCCATCCTTAGAGTACTCTACAGACAAGGTATTTAGTTCATTTTTCCTCTAAAAAATATCATTTGAAACATTCGAGTCACACAGTCCTCATTAGCATTCATATCAGTTTTGCTGTGCTCTCATCTGTGTCCCGTCTCAAATATATACAATGAATGAACTTCAGTAGGTTTCCACTCCTCCTTGTAGTGCAGTGTGAACCCTAGAGACAATGCAATAGAGTTTTTCTTTTTGGTTGGTGTCACTGGGAGATTATTTTTTATGACAACCAAGAGAAAAGCGCCTCTTCTTTAGCCGTTTGGACCTTGATGAACAGCACAAAAGAGCAGCTTTGCTGTGAGGCAAGGCTTAATGTTTCCATATATATAAAAAGAGAATTTAAGCCAGAGAAGGATGTAAATTATGAGGGGAAAATATATATTATATAAAATTGTATTCTATACAAAATATAAATGAAACAATGTTATTTATGTGAAATCCAATTAAAAGTCTGTCAAAACTTATCTGCACTGGATGATTTTATTTGTCAGTTCATGTGTTTTGTACCTTACTTTTAATGGTGCATTCATGGTGAAACTTGAAAAAAGGGAAAATAAAGAACACACACATATGTGTATGTGTACAAGGCAAACACATATGTGTATATGGTACATATGTATGTGTGCCTTATACACTTTGCAGTATACTGAGTATTACTTGCTGCAATGTTTTTTTTTATTATTCTAACAGGTCAGAAACACTGACAATGATGGTTTCTCAAACATATTGCGTTTTGCCATATTGTATCTGAAAATTAATTTTCTGAAAGGGGAGTGGGCAGCAGAAAGCAGGAGAGGCTGCCAGTCTGGCACAGACACTGAGCTCTGCCCCTCAGCTCTCATCTGTCACTACAAATGTCTTATACCTGCCCATGAGCAATACACACATACACTAACCCTGCAGCCATCAGCAATATGCTCACTTATTCCTCAGTTCAAAATAATGCACAGAGCCTTGTGAAATTTGAAGCAAATTTGAATAGATTTGACCGTGCACACAGAGAAAGAGACTTGAGCAAACACGTTTAAGGAGGAACATTGGTCATTTAGCTGAGTACACCCTGAGAGTGCAATGTAATATCCGAAAGTAATAGAACAATGATGGCTGCGGTACAGTCCGTGTTGTGCACCTGAGCCCCAATGCACAAGAGATGAATCACCCCCTCCGGGATCGATATGGTCTCAGTAGAATACAGCACACACAGTTGACCTTGGCTTGTTATGGCTGACCCTGTAAAAAGAGGAACAGTACTGTTTGGAATATGAGTGTTTTGTTATGGGTAAAAGTGTGAAGTTGTTTTATGTAGAAAACTTGTAAGAATATACAAATTTATATTAAATTTTTACTGTGATCTGCAAATGTTTTCAGTGAAGTAGACAAACACCTTATAATATCCTGAGCACTACCCTTTGTTGCTATAACCACAATTATATATTTACTATAGCCTCTTTCAACCATTATGTTTTAAAAGAAAATACAGATACACATGAAATACTAATGCTACTCATATTATACATTATATTTATGTGTGCTCTACATAACTCATATTGCCCCTAGAGGTTAGAACTGAGCAGGAGACTGGTCAGAATTCTGGTTCTGATTGATTAATCACCAAACTCCAAATGGACATCCTGCCGATGGACAATATGTGTCAAGTGCCTTGCCTAAGGACACAAAAAAAACAATTTGCTCTAGACCCACTGATGCCCCACAGTCGCACCTGGTATTCCCAGCGGGCTCCCAAGTACTAAACAGGCCCGGCCTTGTTTAGCTCTGAGATCTCTATGGTGGAATGTGCTCTTTATGTGTCAGTTTGTCCTGGTTAATGGTTAATGTCTCTGTCTCTGTAAATACATAAAATTACATAAAAACATAAAATGACAAGTTTGTGGAGCCAATCCTTAACAGTTATGGATCATAAGTTTGGATATTTAATCCTCTGCTGTCTGTGGCTGTGTTCATACTTGCCCAGTTTGATCCTCCCGCTTGATCCTAGTTTAATTTTGATGTAGATTTTTTTAGCCTCTTAAGAGTTTAGTCTTGTCTTTAGTCCAGATTTAGTTCAGGTTTCAGTCCCAGTTTAGTTTTAGTTTAATGTGGAAGTGTGAACGCAGCCCATGATGTTTGACTTGCTCAGCGTTTCCACACACGGCCTACAGAACATTTACTTACAGAGCTAATCAACGCTAATTCCACACTAAAATGCTTTGAGAAACACAATTACACTCCAGCAATCGAGTCCAGGGCTGTGTGTAGGAATCTTACCAAGAGTGCATGCCAGAAATCCAAATGTGTGATCTCACCTCAATGCTGTAAACTCCAGGCAGTACAGGAATTCAAGAGGCCAGACGCCATAGAGATTTGGACAATAAGCCCTCCAAAAACAGAAAAATGGGATGAATTCACCTGCATTGTCACATCTTGAATACTTTTAAGCAGAATTTGGATGACAAGGTGCAAATAAAAATGTGTTGAAATGATACACTTCTGTTACCGTTCTGAGAATAGTAGCAGTTTTTGTCCCTCTTTTGTCAGGTCCCTCTTTCTCGTCCCACTTATTTAGAGAATGTCCCTCTTTTTAGTAAGTGTCTTTTAAATTGATGATTGTGTAAAAAGTTAAATTCACATAGATTTTCTTTTTTTTCACAAAGATATCAAGACTTTTTAGGCGCAGTTGCTTTCAGGGTTGAACATAGACTCTATGTATAAATGGACAGACTTGCTAAATTGCTAGCCACTGTGATCCAAATAGGAAGTGAGCATGGGCGTGTGTCCAGCTCCACCGGCTCCAATTCACTTTCTATTGAAAAACTGTCGGCCCTCTCTCTGTAATTGCCGCTGTCAGCCTTGTCATTTTGGTCTTAAAATGTTCATATTAGCCTGCTCTCCATGATTCTGTCTATTGGGATGTAATATGTTGACACCTAATGCTTTTATTCCAATGTCTCTTTGGGCTTTAGAACTAATAAAAACTAAAAATCAAATGGAGTTATTACAGTTACTATGTATGGGATTAAATTCCCCACTACACTCAACAACATATCCCTCCTTTTCTACAATTTCAGGTCACCCTAGTCCCAGTCCCAAACCATATCACAGTACACACACGGAAACACATTTTGAACTCGTTTTAGACTTCCTTATTTTAGACATACCAGTTGAATAGGTTAAGTCTTTTCCCTCTGCAGAGGAATTTCAAGATTCCACCCAAAGAAAGAGATTGAAAGACTCAATCTACCTTTCATGACTGTGCTTTTTCACACTGCTGCCGGCGAGCAATCAAGCCACTGGAGCAGCCCATAATTACACTTCTAATTGTGGAATAATTAGGACTCCCTGTGTAGCTCATTAAGTCATTTGTCACCAAGGCTTCTAATGTGGCTTACAACAACTCCGTAATGAGGCCCAATGAAAAGCCGATGTGATGGGCTGCATTCAGCACTACCTGCCCGGGATGTCTGCGTCCTATAGGTCTTTGCATTGTTCTGGCTTTTTGAACTACTGCTTGGATACTTGAGTTTTTTACGATGTATATGTATGATAAAACAGACTACTGATTTCTAAACATTTCCAAGCATCATGGGGCATAAACATTTTAAATTGGAGCTAAAGATTCAAAGAAGTAGCATGAAGAATGTCCTGAAATACGGTGCTAGTATCACCTCGACTAGTTGTTTTAGTTGCATTAAAGTGTTCTGGTGTAAGGATTTTTCTTCTGGTTGTTTATTTTCTCAACACATGGGCTACCGTAGGCCATAACCCACGCCAAAACAAGAGCAAAACAACAGCTGTCTCAACTCGGTCTCCAAAACAGACCAGTAACTTGTGTCACACACATACACTGTATAAAAAAGTGGACTTAGGGAGACGCCACCCACAGCGTTCAACTCCAGTCACATGCAGCTAATCGAGGTTAGCACAGGGGCGAATTTGGAGCCAAAAGCATATTAGGAGTTCAAACTGCAAGCATTATAGCGAGGCTGTTGTAGGTAACGCTCCTTAGCTTAGCAACCCTGTCAATCAAACCTGTTGCTAACGCTAGCAGGAGTGACTACAGGGGAAGAAGGCGCCTGATTTTTCTGTTATTAAGGTTAAATTTTGAGTTATGGACACAATGGCGAAACAAAAATATCAGGATCATGTAGAGCAGGTTAATACGAACATTTTAAGCCCAAAATGATGAGCCTGAGAGCAGCAGGTACAGAGAGAGAAGTGACAAATTTCCAATGTAAAGTGAACTGGAGTCAAGAGTCAATGGAGCCGGAGGTGCGCCCATGCTCACTTTCTATTTGGAACGAGGTGGCTAGCAAGTTAGCTTTGTTCATTTATATATATGGTCTACAGCAGGGGTCGGGAACCTTTTTGACTCAGAGAGCCATGAAAGCAAAATATTTGGAAATGTATTTCAGTGAGAGCCATATAATATATTAAGACTGAATTCAACTAAATGTGAGTATAATAAGCCTCTGAATTTATTACTTTTAAATAATGTTGTTCTAATACTCACCATTAATGCGACTTGTACTTGATGTTTTTAAGATGTATTTTACATATCCATTTGTATTTATTCTTTGACGCATTGAATAAGCGACTGGGAAAATCCCCGCGGCTCCTGCGCTCTGATTGGTTGTCTTCGAGGGACGACAGAGGCAGATTACCGTAATGACGGTAAAATATCTAAAGAACCTTGTGACTCTGCTTTGAGACGCCGTTTGAATTTACATGAAGTACAATTGGTTGCAGAGTGACGGTAATAAAAAGTCTGCAACCGCGAGTCTATCAGCGACGATAGCACCTGAGGCTAAAGGACTACAACAAGTGAGAGTATTTTATGTTTTGTCTGCGAGCCATATGCCATATGCAATCATCAAAAGAGCCACACCTGGCTCGCGAGCCATACGTTCCCGACCCCTCGTCTACGGTCACATACAAAACCAGTTATATACACATCAACACAAACTGTTACAAGAACAAAAAGTTTTATCACTGAACTAAACACAAAATATTAGATCTTTACAGTATGTTATAAACCGCACCCAGGGGCCCGTCTCCAGATTTAGACTTGGTCAGCGCACATGCCACTACTATTGTTGTGTAGAATAAAACAGTAAATGCACATTGATCAGACAATACATAAATCACATTCAGAAGTAACTAATGTAAATATGAGTATCAAGTACATCCCACCTCACGCTTGCTTCAAACTCTTCCGGGTCAGTTTGAAAAGTAGCCGCGATGATCCTGTGATTTATAGCTGAGTTTTGCAGGGTCAGGTAGTGCATCACCTCAGAGGACACAGTGCAGTGTATAATCAGGTGTCAGATTATTGTAATCCTTAGCCCTCTTACTCCATCAGCTTCTCAAGGCCCAAACGCTGCAGTGAGCTCCCATACTCAGCATTTTCCTCCTCACTTGGTTGCTCTACTACACAATAAAAGTTTGACCCTAATACGAAAAATAAACACCTCAACGTCTCATTACGTTATTGTTAAATATATATTTCTGAGTCTAGTTTTTATTAACGGAGTGGTTAGATTTTTATATAGCGCTTTTCCACGTTAAAGGCACTCAAAGCACTTTACATCAAGGAACCACTCAACACATCTTGCCCCCAGTGTCTGCGTACACTGGTGTATGAATGTGTGTGTGAATGGGAAAGTGTCTTGCCCAAGGACACAACAACAACATTCATTTGTGGAAGTTGGAATCGCACATTGTTGAAGACATTGTTGCACCAATACAGGAAATGATATTGTATATGTTGTGTAGTTGTTGAAGCAGAAACAGAAGCATCAAGATGAAGGGAGAACATGCTGCAACCTCAGGTGATGCCAGTGGCTTTGTGCAGTATAGATTCATGTTTATTTATATAACACATTCAAAACAACTTCAGCGAACAAGAGTAATTCACATAAAACTCAACAAAAAACAAATATACACATAACACAACAGAGATTTTAAAGGTCTTATATTGCACAAAATGGATTCTTGTGCGCTTTAATCCAGGTTATTATGCTGTTACCTCCTTAAAAACATACCTGAAGTTGTGTTTTGTTTCACTCACACATGTTTGAGTAATCCTTTATTATTAGTCCGTGCACATATTTGACACTTGTGATGTCATGTAGGGGGAGTTTTGAAGTTAACAGCTCCTTTTACCTTTAGTTCAGCAGAGATTGGCTTTTCCAGGAGTGAAATTATCCCAGTGATTCTAGTGAAGGTGTATGGAGTTTAAAAACACAGTGGAGCACTTCCTGTATTACCACATGATGACATCACAAGGTGGAACAGAGTGTTTTCTGTTTGAGAGAAGAACTCAGCCGAAATATGCAAGGTTTGTGTGTTAAACATGTGTAAATGAAGCAAAACACAACTCCTGGTGTGTTTGTGATGAGGAAACAACATTATAACATAGATCAGGAAATAGCGTAATATGAGACCTTTAAGTATGCTAATGCTATGGATTCTGAATGGCTTTTAGAGTACTTGTGGAATAGACACTGAATAAAATCACATCATACTTTGAGTGTTGCAGTACTGTTACCACACATTTCTATGACCTTGTTAGGGCTCATTTGCATATATTCCATTGAGGGCTGGTTTGAAGAGTACTTTTTGTCAAATCCGATAATTATGTCTCTACATAATGTTGTCACTTAAAAAGCTTCGTCTGCTCACATCAGTATCTTAATGAAAGGAGACAGTATTGGCAGCAGAACTCATAGAATCGTTTCTTTTCTATTGGCACATTTCATTGGCTTTCGAAGGTCTTTGAATGGATGACTTCCTAACTTGGGAATCAGTGCCCCGGAACAAGGCCGAGGCAATTAATCGTTCCATTTGCCTGTCCATCGCACCAGCTTTCTTCTTTCAGGCCTAATTGTGTCATTGCTATTCCCATCACAGTGAGCACATCTCCTTCAGAAAACCAAAGCACATTTGTCATTGGCAGCAGCGGGCCATCTGTGGGGTTTTGGAGGTGTTTGGGTGTAAGGATACAAATGCACAGCTGGATGTTGTGAAGTGAGTGAGGAGGCGCATCTCCACACCTGCTCCACCTGCCCCGCGGAGCAGCCAGATCCAAAAACAGTCCCCCTCCATCACCATCTGCTCGGGAAACATGGGTTATTTAAATGTCAGATTAGATGCTGATGCAAAATACGGACGAGTGCAGTCGGTATGAAGTCAAAGGGAGGCTCGCAATAAAGCAGGGCACACTTAACGACATCTGAGTAGCTATAAGTAGTTAATTTAATGTTCAATATTCTGCATAACCTTATTCTCCTGCTAATGGGACTGTTAAGTGATGGTGTCGTCACTCTTACTTTAGGTACTTCCAGGTTCAATTGACATGAATTATGATCCTATGCTTGATAGTAAGGGTGTTGTTAAAGGCTGCCATAAGAAATATAGCATATAAAAACACAGAAATGTTCTAACACACTAATGTAATGAGTTTATATAAGGAAAGTGTGAACGTGTAATAGCAGAGGAATACGTTTATGCAGAATAAGACATTAATAAAGGCATTAAATGAATCACTTATACGCAAATTAGCATCTAGTTAAAACTAAAATGTTACCCAGTTTCGAAATATCATCCCTCAATTACTCCCAATTTGTACATTTTTCTGTAGAATAAGGCATTTTCCGTTGCACGAAATACAGTTGAAAGTGATGGAAATGCATTGGGCTCAGAAGCAGACGTTACCTTCCGAAGTGAGGATGAGTTAGACCACCAGCGAGCAGGGAGCAGAGGCTTGGCGCTCTGCCTGCTGCTTGATGGAGGAGAGCAATGAACTCTGGGAAATGAGGATCTAAGCAGGCCGTAGATCACTGCAGCCCACTGGCTCAGTGTCTGACAGCCATTGTCTCTCCGAGGAAGCAGAGTCACTATATTATAGACAGCACATGATCATCAGAGCTCAGCCCGTCAATGGAGTCGTACCACCCATAACATATTATATACTGTCTGTGTATTTGCATTTGGAAGTATCCGTGTGGTGGAGTCACTAGAAAAAGGGGGCTAATATTGGAGGATGAATATTTGGAAAAAAAAAAAAAAATGTATGTATGTATAAAATATGTATATGTATTTATTTATCCATCAATCCATCCATTTTCTTCAGCTTATCTGGGGCCAGGTTGCAGGGGCAGCAGTCTAAGCAGAGACTCCCAGACTTCCCTTCACCCCAGACACTCCACTCCAGTGCCTCTGGTGGAACCCCAAGGCTTTATTCATTATTATTCATTCATTCATTCATTCATTCATTCATTCATTTTATCAATCTGCCATAGACATATCAGTTGCTTTCTTCTGACTACCATCATGGTCTAGTGGTTAAAAAAAACAAAACTTAAGTGGTTAGCTAACAACAGAGGCGATAGCTTTGTAAGTTCTGTAGACCTGACACCGTTGCCTCACAAGTACTGTATGAAATGTATCTATATCAGACCTCACCTTCTTGATAATCATTGATATGGGAACTTTTAATACTAGATCACACGACTGTATAAGGCTAAGGACTGGTCGCACCAAAACGGGATGGGGAAAGAGACGGGAAAGAGGCTTTTAGCTGTTTAGATCACAAAAATGAAACACACTCTGAGGAAAAGCAAAACTGGATACGTTGGTGACACAATTGCAGTTTAATAATCTGGTAACTTTTATACACATACCAGCTCCTGTTTGTACTGTTTTATATGGACTTGTAGACTTGTTTTTCTACTTGTGTTCTATTTTAAACCATGACCCATGAAAACGAGAGTCTAAGTGCTCTCATTGGGTTCCCCTGTATAAATAAAGATTAAAAAAAACTGAAAGATACTAGATACCAAGTCCCGCAGCCTCTGAATGGCATGTCGTCTTTGTCTCACACTGTAGCTCAGCTCCTATTTGTAGAGCTCTTGTTTTATTACACATCACTGAAGTCTCATTTGACAGGTTTACGAAGTACTACAGAAGACAGTTCAACCTTAGAGTTAAATCTGGTTTATTGCGACTGCTCTGCACCTCTCCTGCTTTTGAAGATGACCGTGTTATGAAGATGGACTACTGTATTTGGAGGTGAAGAGCTCAAGAGGTTTGGGTTTAGTGAAACAGGAAAGTGCCTCAGAGGACCTCTTCATCATGGCCGACATTTCTGTAGTTAATGCATTAAGGAAACACTTCAGGACTCTGGAAACCTGCCTTTGGTTTATAGGCGCTGTGGCAGAACGACTTGATGAAAATTGATTGTATGAAATGAACTGTCAAAGGAAAACGACTAAGCATTTCTTAAAATATTGGGAAGTTGGACTCACGTGTCTGACCTCACCTGGTTCAAAGTTGATAATAAAGGGAAAGGATAAGTTATCATGCTACTGGCTAATGACACATCCAAATGATTAGTCTGCCTTCTCTGTGCGCCTTCTTCAATGTAATCTTGTCTATATTTAGCATAGTCTACTTTATAGCCAGTGTTGGGAAGAAATGTTGAGTAGTACAGTTACTTTTTGTTTTCGTACTCATTAAACTTTCCTAAACAAAGGAATACACATAAACTTCAAACAACACATAATTAGTGAGAAAAAATAGACGACTCTTGTGGTGAGGCAGGTGTGATTTTCCTTGCGTCTTTACACTGCAATTTAAATGCAATTTGATGTAAAATTTGATGTAAAATTATTCAGAATGCTGTACTCTGATTGGATCATGTATCGGGTATTCAGGTTTTCAGTATTCTGTAACTACATTTTCAAAGTATTCTTCCCATCACTGTTTACATCTTACATTATCGTGACAATTATTCATCTGCTTTGATTTGAATTTTTCTGAAAAGTCTAGCAGTAGTTCAAAGTCTAAAGATTATTGCCAGACTGAAAGATGGTTTGGTTCGATCCCCTCTCCCAAAATGATCTCATTTGTGTTTGTGCTTTGGGTGCATAAATGTGTGTATTGTTGCTTTATTTATTGGACTACGTTTTGTTGAAGACTTGAGTTTTTGTCTGTCTCTTATTGATTTTTGAGTGTTGCCTCATCAAAGCTTCCATCGGGGGAATTAGATTGCATTTTACCTTTTACCCTCCTTTTTAATCTGGACCTGTATAATGAGTACACGGGTTTGTTACCTACTGATGGATTTATTGAATTAAAATAAAATTATGCTCTAAAAACATTAGTATTGATTTGGGGCATGAAAGAATCATATTGATTTCCCAGGATACAAAACCAAAGCCGTGGCACATATAGACCTATAGTGACAAGGAGAACTGCTGCTTTCATTGTTCCCCATCAAATTGCCCAAGTATCTGGAAGTCCCGAGGAGGCTGTTGTCGTCCTCTCGCAGCTTTAGATCAATACTCAGTGTCCAGCTTTGATGTCCCAAAATAAAGCGCTTCTCATTGGGATCATAATGAACCAGGTCAGGTTATGGCTTTCCTGCTGCATTGTTATTGACTCCAACACAAATACAGCCCCTGTGAGCGAGCTGTCTCTGCAGTGCTTCATTACTGTGATGTAAGACCAGTGTAATGTTCAGGAGGTGCAGGGAGGCCAGTGGTAGACATATGGGTTTGGCTGGGTTTGAACAATGCTCATGATCCACCCCTGTTCTGTTCTGACCATGAGAGGAATAAGAGAGGCTTTTTCCACCCGGGACACTGACATTTCAGCTCTGCCAACATCCAAATGTCACCATATGAGTACAGGCGTAGCGGGCCAATAGGCGAGCCAGGCAAGTGTCAGTGTCAGCCCCCCAGTCAGTAGGCTACCCCAGAGATCAGACATCAAGTAAGTTTTCATTATCTACTGGTTGCATCCATTTCACAATTAACTATCTGTACTTGTACCTAAGTTATATTAAAAGTTAGCTAGTAAAACACTACTCCAATATTATGATCAGACTAGTACTGAAACAAATGTCCAGTGAGATTCAGCTGGTCTTCCGTTAATTTATTTTAAAAGATTATTTTTCCAGACCAAGGTTTAGTTTGTTTTCATGCCTGACAGTTTCGACTGCTCATTAGAGTCATGATACGTTGCTTTGACGTGCCCACAGGACTATAAACTGGGACGACGGGGCCTTTTTACTCTCACACACCTGAGATGCTGTCCTGAAGAAGTCTGACTGCAGAGGGCGCTGTCTTCCTACCGGTGGAGGCAGGATGACAAAACCTGTTTAAATCAGCTGATCAGAAGCTGTGAGCAGTCCAAATGGTTAGGTATGAAAACAAACTAAACGTTGGTCTGGAAAAAGTTAAAAAAAAAAAAAAATTAACCAAATGTTTCTATCCTTCTCTTCTCTTGTCTAATGAGGTCTATTTTGCCTTTGATAATATATTTTAATCTATTCTTTTTTCAGACCAAGGTTTAGTTTGTTTTGGGAGCTATCTTCTGACCAGTGGTGGCAGGATGACAGCACCATCTGCAGTTCGACTTCTTCAGGACAGCATTCCAGGTGTGTAAGAGTAAAAAGGCCCCCTCCTCCAAGTTTACAGTCGAGTGGGCACATTTCCATATTTCAATTGCCTCCTTCATCCAGCGACAGTGTTTGCTGTCTATAATGTGGTTCTCTCTTGTACAGTGGTCAGAAATGACTGATTTGACTCGCTTCTGTTCTGCTTTGTGTTTTGTTGCTCGCTCTCACGCCTTCGCTGTTTCCTTCTCACATTCTGTCTTCTCTATTTTGGGATGAACATTGCAACATTCACTGTCTCCATCAGGCCAAGCTACAGGTAGATCTGTGGGGAGGCGAGTCTGCTCAATGTATTTCTAAGTAGTAAAAACATGTCTTTAATGCTACACTGTGTAATATTCTAAGCAAAGCAAGAGCATCTTCATGGAGACAAACACCTGACAGGCTCTCCACCAGAAAAGTTACATAGTGGACCTTTAAGTCAGATGGCGCGCTCATAAAATAAGTTGAAATATAGAGTAATGTGGCCAAGCAGTTTCTCAATCTAGGTCCAGGAGGACGTATAAAATTGTGCATTCAAACCGTATCTGAACTTTACTATAGGCTTCATCTGTTCTTCTGGTCCAAGGTCATTCTGCCAGTCTGTTTCTGTCCTTTTTTTCTCCACTGCAGACTTTTTCTGTTCTTTCCTCTCCAGTTTGCAGATGGCTGATTGAAAATTCTGTTTTGTGATTGTGTGCTGCAGCTGCTGCGAGTGGCTGGATAAGCAGAGATACAGAAAACAACTATTTACTTATTATGTATTACACAGTCAATCTTTTTATGCACAATATACGGCCATGTTTGTGTTTGGAAAGTAAAGAAACCTTCACAGATGATGTTCAGATTTTGTAGCAGAGGCAGATTTTTCATTGTGTATGCAGCAGGACCGTGGTAAGGTAAAGTCTCCCGGGAAGGAAATCTGGTGTAGGAAATCTGTGAAGACTACCAATGCATAGGAAGTGGAGCTGAGGGTCTAAATCTGTTCATCCTGTCGTAGTGGAGCCATTTATGCATCTTAATGATGTTATAGTCCACATCTTTGTGTGGTTTATGGGACCGTACTTTTGTTATTCAGAAATTTCTATTTATTATTTGGAGGGTGTACAAGAAAGCAATCACATTTGAATACATGAAAAAAATGAAGCCAAGCCGCTTCTTTAGTTCTGGTCAGATTACTGCTGGACACTGCCTTATATATATCTGAAGGGAGGCGCTAACTACACTGAAATTAACACACCTGTAGACTATATGTGTGTTAGTTTCAGTGTGGTTAGCTCCTACAAACGTGTTCACTCCTATAATATTTAATTTTCTTTTACTATGAATCATACCTGGACGACCAAGGGATTACACAGAGGGTAATATACAGAAAAGCAGACCATTTTTACTCTTGGCCAGTGGGTTCGGTGTTTTAAATTTGCTCTATAAATAAACCATGACCTTGACCTTGATAGAAAAGGACAACTGAAACACCCCAGTGGTTTTGAAGATGCTCTGACCCAATATGTGGAGCCTTTTGAAGAAAATGGTTTGAAAATGTGAATACTGCCTGTCTTCCCCCAGTCAATGTTCACCTGTTTATATAACCACTATGTTTGGCATGAACCAGCCTCAGGATAAGCCTCTATTTTTAGCAGCTACAGGTTATATGCAAAATCCTCCTCCTCCTGCTGCTGTTAACACCTGCACACTCAGCTCAGAGCACACACATAGGGAGCTTTCACACCTACACTATTTGCTCTGCCTTAAGTGGACTCGAGTTCGGAACATCCACCAGTACAGTTCCTTTGCTCTGGTGTGAAAATGGACCGGTTTGATTTGGTGAGGACGAAGGAACCTAAAGCTGACTCCAGTGAACTCTGACCACTCTCAATCCGGCTCAACACACACTTTTGGATTTAAGCAAGCTTCCATAGCGCGACTGAGCATGAACAATATAAACCCCAGAAGGACAATCAAGCTGGAAGAAATAGGCCGGGACAAGACGCATAGTGAGGATGACCTTAATAATTGCTGTTATTTCATATATTTAGTCAAAAATATACCACAGTCTCTGGCCCCGATCACACAAAACAGTGGAGATGACAGGCTAATCAGTGACACACGTCTTGATCCATGTCGTCATGTCATAGTTAGTAGTAATAAAGTTGTCATAACTCAGTAGTTAGTCTGTCCGCTCGCATCGTTCTCTGATGCCTCAACAGCTGCTGATGGCCAAGTGTAGAGCTCTGACATATTCGTAAAATCCAAATACGAAGTCCAAACATGTGGAATGTGCAATGAGTGGAATGCGCAACTATGGGAACTGTGCAATGTGTGTAGTGTACAGTTTTTATGTTGACCCTTTCATGACCCCAGCCCTTGGGACAGCGGATGGAAATTAGCCTTTGACTATGATCCGGTGTGTTTACATTCTTGTTAAATCATGTTTGTTCATTAACATGCATTGTCCCAAATATCACCGGTGAATCAGTTCAGTGCAGTTTTCAAATGGGTATGATTGACAGGTGGATTAGCCAGTGATATGGTCTGTCCATTTCTGAAAAGATGAAGGGAAAACTGGATATTGAAAAATGTATTCACTGATTGACAGATTTCTGCAGAATCAATGAGCGAAGCACCAAACTCGGTTAATCTGAGGTGAGGCAGATTTGATTTTATTTGTAAATCACTGGTGAGATGTAATAAAGTTTCAAATCTAGAAAGTACAGAGACCTGCTCTCAAATGTAGTGAAGTTAAAGTAAAAAGTAACCACTTTAAAATGTACTTAAATAAGGTACAGATACCTAAAATTTGTACTTAACTACAATATTTAACTACTTTTACTTTGTTACATTCCACCACTGGTGAGAACGAGATCTGCACAAAAAGAAAACTGCAACAATCTTTGAACTTTAGTCCCCAATCGAACCACTGAACTGAACTAAAAGGTGTGAAAGCACCCATAAACACTGAGAGCTGTGAAAGGATTTGTAACGAGACGCAGCACAGCTTTGGTCAGACACTTCTGCTCCAGCCCCACATTTAGCTGCTCTGTTGAGTTTACACATCTCTCTTTTCTTTACTATAGTGTATATATCTCTGGCTCTACTGACGAGTGTTTGTATCACAATGACACAGTGCTGATAGCATTCAATCAACACTTTATACATATAGAAAATTTTTTCCTGTTGGTGTTGAACTACTTTCACTTGAAATGCCTTGAGTATTTATTTGTACACTAGTGTCTCTTGTTGCAGTTTGTGCTGTGGAAGCGTATGTTCGCCTGAGGTTAATGCTTTGAGCAAAATGTATATGTCACCGATGAGCCAGGCAGACTGAAAGAACACACAGAAATATGTCCTGTGTTTATATGAAGTGGTGCTGTGATGTACAGCCTTATCCTGGACAAATGAACCATCTTTAAATACACAAAAAACGATCTTTCATTTTTATGGTCAAACAGGAGTTCCTCTTGTCTGATCTATGGAATCATTTCTACATTTATTTTGATGTATGTTTTAAACTCGTACCCAGTGATTTGCCTGATGTCACTGGCACACACTGCAACACTTTTCTTGGTAGCCTAGAGCAGTGGTGGGTTTGCTGGGCTCAAAGTCTGGTTCATGCAATTCTCCATGATTTCATCATATATGTAGCACCAGCAACCAGACTTCACATTGCTTTATCTCACATTTCTTTTGACCAAGCTGTGGAAGGCTGTCTCTGTACACATGTACCACACATACTATGTACATATACATGTTCACAGTCCAGTTCACAGTTCACACATGCCTGCACTCCCAGAGCCACTGCCCCATCCCCAGTCCAACTTTACACTGCACTGATTGACCCCTGAGCCTGCTGTGGTCCGCCCGAGCTGAGGATTTTCCCTGATTTGCTCAACATGATTTTCTTTACCTGCCTTTTCTTTTCCTCCTCCGCTTCCTCCTCCTCCACTCCTTGTCTGTCTGATTTACAGAAAACTACCTCTCCTCTCTAACCTTGGTGCCTGTGGATGGAAGTAGATGGCTCAAACTGTCAAGGTTTAAAGGATGCGAGGAGGTGGGGATCATCTCAAGGGTACTCAGTGCTTACCTGATGGAGAAATCAAAATAATTACTCTAGTTTCTGATTTATGTGTGTATATAGACTCTCCAGTGTGCCTTGGTGCCACTCAGCTAGGTGATTCACGGCTCTATTAGCTTTAGCCTGGGTCCACAAGTGTCATAGAGGTATGAAGTAAAGCCGTACCATTGAGCGGACGCCTGAGATGAAGAACTCGCCTCCCGGGGTTCGGTCATCTGCAGTGGCTCTAAATGTCAGACGTGCATTGGCCTGATTTAGCTTTTTAATCTGAAATGAATCATAAAAAGGTTATACGGAAATATCATTGGGTCTGAAGCTAATGATGCACAGCTAAAAAAAAAAAGAATAAAAGATTTGTGTTTGGACTTCGGGTCACAACAGCTAACGTGGCCAGGAATTCAGTGATTTTAGAATGCAAGCTGACACATTACACAGACGAGACATTTGAAATGAAAGTAAATCTATAGTATAATTGTTTTGGTTAAAGTTAGTAATAGGTCGTTATCAGCCTTGTATCCCAGTGTTTAATGCTTTATCAGTGAAAATATTGAAGTCCTATCAGTTAGTTCATACATTTTTCATAGACAAAAGCTAATCTCATCAACTATCAGGGAGAAAGTAGAGTGCTTGCCCACTGATCCGAAGGTTGGCAGTTCAAATCCCGCTGTCAATATAAACACCACTGGCTGTGCAGTCAGATCCACTGACCCACAGGTTGGCAATGTGACTCCAGCTCCCACAAATGAATGCTGGTGTTGTGTCCTTGCATACACTGGTGTATGAATGCACTTTGAATGTCTTAAAGGTGGAAAAGTGCTACAAAATGTGACCATTTACCATGACCATTTACATGCTTTGTGACGTGGCTTTACATCATTTTTGTTTGTTTGTGAAGCTATTTTAAAGACCTTTGTACAGAACTGTGTCAGTGTAACAGAATAAAAAAATATATATTTTCTCTAATGTCAGCATGAGTCATGTGTTATTTATGTAATTACTTTTTTGTGGCATTGTCTGGTCACTGTAATAACTGACATAGATAACATGCGCATTAATTGTATTGACTCAGCTGTGTATGTCCAAGTGTTTAGTTCCAAATAATATAAGTGATGTCCTAACTGTCTTAACATCCATGATTTGAATCTCATCTACAGAGTATTTATTACCTGCTTGATAACAGCATTGTTGACTGCTGCTGTTTGCAAGGGCATCAAAAATCAATATGAGATAGAGCAGCATTTCTCCTCACTTATTACATTTCCACTGCTCACAAGCTGCGCAGAAAACTCAAGGTCTCCTTTATGTCTGAGTGCCCTCAGAAATTATGTGCTGATGACACCTAAACAGATTGTGTAATTACTTTTACCCCCACAGCCCTGGCCTGCAACACACACGTTTGGATCCAAAGCAGGTTCTGAATGATCTACAAGAACAAGGATCATGGAGCGGGTGAGTGGGATTTTTTAGCTGATTCTGTATTTAAATTGTCCATTCTAGTTTCATCTATATGTCCAAATCTACAGCTTAAAATACTCATCATCGATTGTCTCCTTCTGTGGGATTTGTGACTCATCCCACTCCTATAAACAGTGGCACTAATAACATGTCACTGGGATATGGCTTCAGAAAAGTGCGGTAGTCTGTGCATGTGTGAGCTTAAGACACACAAAAGAGCATCTCCTTGTAAAATCTTGAGTCATGAGTATGCTCCACATCACACATCACTTATTTTTAAAAGTATGTATTTGTTTTTAATTGCCGGCTAGTTCAGGTCTCTATGGACAGCCGGCGTTGCCAACTGTGTTGGGCATCTGCTATATTGGTTTAAGAATCATGTGTAAGCTAAAATGTTTAAAAGCTGGACATGTGCAATACTCATTTTATTGACTCAGGGATAAAAATGTAACAGGAGTCACTGCAATAAGACTCAATAGTGCAATATGAATCTGTGCAATATAAGGGCATGTGTAAAACAGCTGAATGAGATTTTACATGCTGCTGTTAAATATCTGTACTAACATGATATTGTGATTACTGTTCTTATCCGGCTATACATAATCAATTTAAACAGTATATGTGTATATTTATTTGTTTTATTTTTTTAACATCAACCTGCCAGTGGGTGGTGCAGATGTACCGAGCCCAAGGCTATAATCTGGCAGATTTACATTTGTCTAAATATTAGTTGATATGCATTGTTCTCCTTTTCCTAAATAAATATAAACAACTACATTTGCAAATAAATAAATTAATTAATTAATTTAAGAAACAGTCAGTCACTTTTAGGACATATTGCACTTGGTCAGTCTTTACTATAACAGTGCAGTGATTTTAATACTTTATATACACTGGTCTAGTGATGACATCAATAAATAAATACATTTTACCTTTAACATGATCTCTTTTTTCACTAGTGTCTCAACTGCCTTTACCCTTTTCTCGTGGGGACAGAAAAACCCTGAAAATGTGTTTTCTGGATTAATCTTTTATGTACTAAGAGTCTATAGTGGCACTCAAGTTCAAGCGAAAAGCGATTACTTTGGATCCTCCCAGGGACCACGGCACAGTGTGGGAAAGTTAATGCTCATGTTTTCATATTATCATTTTTATTACCTTTAAATTTAGTATTGTTCAGTGTTGTCACATTTATATAATGCTTTCTGTCTGTTTTACCTGATAAAAAAAAATTAAGAAAGGTGGAATGGATTTATGCTGGCATAGTAACAGTACTGTCACTTATCAGTGTGCAGTGTTTTTATCAAATAATTTACTGAATAAAAAAATAGTAAATAACATGACATACTTGTTGTAATCTTAGCCTATATTGGGTGCAACTATACTGTATATGCACATTAAAAAAAAGCAAAATCACATTTTAACACTTTAACGTGATACTGTCTCAAAATTATTGATACTTTCATGAAATGATGTCATAGTTACATGAGAAAATCATTATCATGAAATTACATGATGAGAAATTATCATTAAATAACATGATATTGAAAACAAGGAACTACGGCATATATCCACTTTTTGTGTGTTTGTGGTGAGATATAGGCTATGCCACTGATGTTGGCGTGACTTTTCTCACCCATAGTAGTAGTAGTAATAGTAGTAGTAGTAGTAGTAGTAGTAGTAGTAGTAGTAGTAGTAGTAGTAGTAGTAATAGTGGTGGTAATAGTAGTAGGAATAGTAGTAATAGTAGTAGTGACAGTAGTAGTAGTTCTTGTAGTAAAAGTAGTGGCCTTGCCATTTACGCACAAGCAGTAGTCCTGCTCCTAGAGGCACTACTTCTACTACTACTGTTACTGCTACTACAGGTGGACAAAGTCACGCCAACATCAGTAACATATCCCATATCTCACCACAAATGTGAACAAGTGGATCGATCCTCCTGATGTTGTAGTTTCTCGTATATTGTATCACATTTTAACATGAAAATATCACGTCATTTTGAGACACTATCACGTCATTTCACGATAGTATCGTGTTAAAAGGCGATACTGCTGCTAGTTCAGATTTGGCACCTGTTTACTGCCGTGATGTTCTGCTGTAAAGATGAACATTACAAAAGTAAAAATCAATACTGTGTAGATGAAATTAATGAACATGCAACAATGATATCACAAAGACCTATTATCATTATATTTTCATCCTGGGCTCATGTGCATGCCTACAGTCTACATCCTATATTCTACAAACTCTGCTCATTCGTTTGAGTTATTAGTGACTAAAGGGGGACTGAGGAGCAGCAGAAGTCACAATAAAAGCGCATCTCTCACAGCTTTTGTGTTGTGCTGCCATCTGGTGGAAATTTAGCATAAAAATCTAACCAGCAGTTGGTTGTTGAACTATCTGTGTACTGCAGTTATAAACTCTTTATAGGCTTCTGTCTAAACCGTGGGTCACAACCCGCGGCTCCGGAGCCACATGCGGCTCTTTCATCCTTATACTGCGGCTCCGCGTGCCTGGGGAAAATACATTAAAAAGTGTTTAATTTAAGTGCATTTTTTGTGTTAGTTATTGTATTTTATTTTTTGTTTTTTTTCAATTGGAAGATTGTTGTGATCTTGAAATAATGAAATAAAATGATATTTTATTATTTTTCGTCGCTTAAAATACGCGTCACACTCGCGGAACTGTGTTCAAAACGAACAGCGCTCACGCCTCAGACGACAGTTTACAGTTCTACGCACACAGACACAGGTTACAGTCCTGCGTAAAGACACTTACAGTCCTGCATAAAGACACTCACAGTCCTGCGTAAAGACACTCACAGTCCTGCGTAAAGACACTCACAGTCCTGCGTAAAGACACTCACAGTCCTGCGTAAAGACACTTACAGTCCTGCGTAAAGACACTCACAGTCCTGCGTAAAGACGCAGCTCACAGTCCTACGAACAGGCACAGCCTCGATCTGCAGACTCTGTGCTCAGAGGTTCAGGAGCAGGAATCTCTTTCACTTCGTGGATTTCATAAGCAACACACTGTAGTTGTTTATACAAAGCGTAACGGCAAAAAAGCATTATATACAGTGTTATCTTCATTTTAGATGTCAAAAAGTATTTGCGTTGCAGTGTTTTCTTTCCCGTGGAAATCGGGTCCAAATGGCTCTTTGGGTGTTAAAGGTTGCCGACCCCTGGTCTAAACTGTCACATTGAGACTGTCTAATCATAAACTTTGCTGGTGACTGGTCGCCTATGTCTATGTTTATGTCCAACCTCTTCATTTTGCAAGAGAGTCTACGTTCTGTATAACACTGCGCCCTCCCCGCAGACTGTATAATTCAAGAACAGCCTATTTACACTGCCTAGATATACAGTCTACACATACAGTCTGTTTATACGGTCTATTTATACAGTCTGTATATACAGTCTGTATATACAGTCTGTATATACAGTCTGTATATACAGTCTATATATACGGTTTATGTATACAGTCTATATATATATATATGGTCTATTTATACATCTATATATACAGTCCATATATACGGTTTATGTATATGGTCTATGGTCGTCCCCTACTTCTTTAGGGTTAAGGACAAGAAAACTGTTCAAAACTATATTGAATGAATAGCCCCGTAAATGTTTTACTTTTCAGCCACAGTCTGATGCAATTTTACGCAATGAGCAGATACCACTGGAAGTTCAGACGAGATGTGGACAAGGAGAAGGAAACATGCAACATGAGGCTAAGCCACGCACTCCTTTGGTGAAATAGAGGACAGTCATGAAGCTGGACATGATCTGTGAAGTAGAGGACAGTCATGAAGCTGGACATGATCTGTGAAGTAGGGGACAGTCATGACGCTGGACATGCAGACGCATGGCAGACTTTAGACCTTTGCGCACGCATGGCACGGGAACATCGCTCCAACGCAGACAGACCCTTGGCCTTTATGTTAATCATGTACCCAAAAAAACTCCCATCGTTTGCGTTCACCCGAGTGGTGGACAGTGTATGATGACAGCCCACGCCACCTGCCGCGCACCACCTACTTTTCACCATGAGTAGGAGTGACGGTGTCAGTACCGCTGTATGTACTGTATGTGTCCGTGTCCAGTTCTCATCCTGACAGCACCATGGACGAAGGTACGGGGCCATCACTCAACATGGACTATTCAGTCTCAGATAAACTCACCACATTGGCACGTGCCACGTGTTTTCTGTCACAATTGTTTAAAGCTGGTGGAACTAATCCTTCAGTCAATGCAGCGTTGGAATGTATCAGCAACTGTCAGACCCACGGTGTGAGTGGTTAGTGTGTCAGACCCACGGTGTGAGTGGTCAAGGGCAGAGCTTTATAAAATAGACATTCAGACTTCAGCGTTTGATGAGTTGGATGGAAAGAGGTTGGTTTTCTATGTGAGTTGAAAAAGACCTACTGCAGAAGAGTTTGCATTAATTATTCTTTATTGTTCAAAGTTTTATTTATTTTTATGTAATACAAATTTAACAGATTGTAAAGAAATTGTCCAACTAATGGGCAATTTATGTGTCCACTAGATCTGGATCTGGTATAAAATGCTTCAACCAAAATGTCTTGTAGCCTAAATATGAACAGTGTCAGAGTCAAGTTTAATGCTGTTGATGTTTCATAAATCCTTAGAATGTAAAAATATTATGTCAATGTTATGTTTGGTTGTATTTCATTCATTTATTCTGGTTTTACTATTTGTGTGGCTTTTACAGTACGGGACAACATGACACAGTTTTGGAGGGCTCACTCTCAAAATGCCACTTTGGAGGAGATGATGTTGGACACACACGCTGAGGAGCTGACAGAACAAGAACTGCCGGAGATTCTGTCCATGTTGCCGAGTCTGGACCACTGCAGAGTCCTGGAGCTAGGAGCTGGTATCGGGTAAGGATCAATCTGTGTTATTATAAAACTGACAAAATGCAAAGACTACTGACTGAAGGTCATTGTTGGAAAGCCACAGTCCTAAGTGACATTTTGTGATGAGGCTCAAAGCTGGTGAGAGGGTAAAGGAGCCAGTTTCCGGTTTCAGTTTCAGTTTTGCTCTAGCTACTTTACAATACAAATTAAACATCTGGCTCATATATAGGCATTTGCATCTCATTCTCTTTACCATGCGTAGTTACATTTATACAATGAATACAATTGCTCCTATTTGATGCCTTTGTGTGCAGTCGCTACACACAACACTTGCTGACCAGGGCTAAACATGTGATTGCTGTGGATTTTATGGAAAAGTTTGTGGAACGTAATAGGAAGGAGAACGGTCACCATAGCAACGCCACTTTCCTCCAGGCAGATGTCACCAAGCTTGAAATCCCCCAAAACAGGTAGAGCATTTGGTTCATATTTTATCCATAATATGTATTTCAAAGAATCCATAGTGTAATTGTTTCTCATGTGGTCAGTATTGACTTCATCTTCTCCAACTGGCTCCTGATGTATCTGAGCGACGAGGAGCTCCAGCGTCTGACAGAGAAGATGTTGGGCTGGCTGCGGCCTGGGGGCTTCCTCTTTTTTAGAGAGTCGTGCAACCATCGCTCAGGTGAGAGAAGCCATTTCCCCAATGTTGAAACGACATTATTAGAGTCATGAAAGCTAAGAAAGAGCAAGAAAAGCAGTTGGTAGGCTTTAGTGTTGTTAAGGCATCATGTAATACACATTTATTGCCTTCTTAAAGATTTCTCTATATAAATACATATACAGGCTGTCCATTAAGTCTCCTTACAATAACAAAAAATATTACAAAGGCAATTGATAAGATATCTTAATCAGACTTGTTCTATTGTACTCAGTGGTTTCCAAAGTTTTTGACCTCATTTAATCCACCTCTATATGGGCTCCATTAGTCTCACGAAGCACATCAAGACGATACTGGATTTCTTGTCATTTTCACTATAGCAGAGTCTCATCAGTGCTTGTAATTGCATCTGTATCTTTTGCTTTAGTTCAGTAATGTCCTGTATTTTTGTTCCATGTGATATCTGGTGAACGTGGTGGCCACAGAATTGGTCCATCTCCTATCCAATCCAGCTGTCTAGAAATGTTTGAGGTCAACCATCATCACAAAATGATGGTTGACCTGCAGGGGCCACAGATTCAGTCAAAAGGTGAAGGTCGACTTCTGCAGCAATTCATCTGTATTGAAAGAAAAATGGACCAATAATTTGATTGCACATGTGATTAAAAACCGAAAAAAAATAATAAAAAATAACCACAAATAGAACACATCTAATTAATATATTTTAACAACTGCCTATGTAAAAAAAAAAATTAAAATTGTAAAGAGAATTTATGGACATCCTGTATATTTGTGGTGCGTTCATATCATAGAATGAAAGATGTTACTAGAAATCCTTTTAAATGAAATCTGTTTTTCACAGGTGACTTTCAGCGTGACTTTAACCCAACTTGCTACCGCACAGAAGCACATTACACTCAACTATTCACTTCAGCACAACTGAAGGACCAGGACAGCGTGCAGGCGTTTGGTTTTGACATTGTAATGAAGAAACAGGTCCAGACCTATATCAAGGTATAACTGTGAGTTATAATAATTATAATGTGTGTCAAGATTAAACTGTCTTAATTTCTTCACTTGTAGATGAAAAACAACCCAAATCAGATATGTTGGCTTCTTGAGAAAGTGCAAAGATCTTTAAATGGAACGGGCCATTTCAAAACTTTCCAGCAGTTTCTGGATCATAAACAATACACTCGCAACGGCATCCTGCGCTATGAGAAGATGTTTGGGGCTGGGTATGTTAGCACTGGTGGCCCCGCTACAACTAAGGTATAAATCACAGACATTTTACGCCACAATAACATGGCCACAAGTCTAAAACTGGTTCATGACAAATATAAGTCATTTGTTTAGATGCTTTGACGCTGTCCTTTTGCTGTCCGTCCATTGCTGCAGTCACTATTACAAATACATTTTAACACATCTCTTTGAATCATGATCTCTGAAAATGGGTTAAGTGAAGCAAGAGCACAATCCTCAAAGATGTGCCGTTCATTTCCTCTGTCAGTAGTTATGTTCTGTGCAACTCGATCCCTCAGTGTAGAATTGAGCTCAGCTGCAGGTCAGTCAAATCAATACAGCAAAATAACTTTAAACTGCGCCTCATTGTCGATGAACTCTACATGAATTCTGGTGTGTATACAGGTAGTTCGGTGTGTATATAAGTAGTTTGGTGTATGTATACAAGTAGTTTGGTGTGTATACAGGTAGTTTGGTGTGTATATAAGTAGTTCGGTGTGTATACAAGGAGTTTGGTGTGTATACAGGTAGTTTGGTGTGTATATAAGTAGTTTGGTGTGTATACAGGTAGTTTGGTGTGTATATAAGTAGTTTGGTGTGTATACAGGTAGTTTGGTGTGTATATAAGTAGTTTGGTATGTATACAAGGAGTTTGGTGTGTATATAAGTAGTTTGGTGTGTATACAGGTAGTTTGGTGTGTATACAAGTAGTTTGAAAAATCTCCATTGGTTTACTATACTATATGTCAGAATCCTCATGTTTTACCACTGTGGGTAGGTCAAAAGTTATTGCACATAGATGAAGAGGAAGGATGTGATTAATGAAGCTGATGCTCTTTCACATATCTCTTAAGTTGTGTTTTGTGATATTATGAGGTTTTACTTGTCACTTACACCGTCACCTTATTTCAGTGTATAAAATAAGTATTTAATATACTGTTTACTGTACTACCTCCCTGCATTGACAAATACGTTTCTCCTCGAAAATGTCACTATTACTAACCTGTTTTTAATTTTTCTTTCTAGGAATTTGTGGATTTGTTAGACCTGAGGCCTGGTGAGAAAGTTTTGGATGTAGGTTGTGGGATTGGAGGTGGAGACTTCTATATGGCAAAGGTATAACAGAAAATACATACAAATGCATACAAATACATGTTGCATTGACACTTTTCATTTTCACTGGTCAGACATTTGGAGTAGAGGTTCTTGGCCTGGACTTGTCAGAAAACATGGTGGATATAGCCCTGGAAAGAGCCTCTCTGGAACATTTACCATCTGTATGTCTTGGTGTAGTCTGTTTGTATGTATTTATTATAGAGTGACTGCACTGATGTTATTGTGTTTGTTCACGTTTAAGGTCCAGTTTGAGGTGTCTGATGCCACTAAAAGGATTTTCCCTGAGTGCTCATTTGATGTCATCTACAGCAGAGACACCATCCTCCATATAGCTGACAAACTGGCCCTTTTTAAGCGATTCTTTGTACATAACACCGTCTTTGATTATAAATTAAACTGTCTTTGAAAATGAAATATGGCGGATTAAAGATGTTTCTTCTTCTTTTCTCCAGTCATGGTTAAAACCTGGGGGACGGCTTCTGATCAGTGACTACTGTTGTGGAGAGAAACCTTGGACCCTGCCATTTGAAGCCTACGTCAAACAGAGAGGATATATATTGTACACACCAGTGGAGTATGGCAAGGTACAGACATTAGGGTTTTATTATTGTAAATTGTTATATGGAGTGTTTAATGCAGGCTTCACAGAGATGAAGAATGTAAGGTGAATAACTTAATAATGTCTTTGTCACACAACAATTTGCATTTCAGGGCAAATAATTTTTTAGAGACACAGTTCCAAATTAATTTTGACATTTTCATATTTTTAAAAGAAGCTTGTTTTTAGTAAATGTGTCTAGTGCATAGTAAATACATTGTAAGTAACATATTAATTCATAGTCTGTGGTTCACCATTACCTCATCTGTATGTGTAGTTTATTGAGAAAGCCGGTTTCTCTGAGGTACGAGCAGAAGACAGGACCAGCCAGTTCATCCAAGTGATTGAAGAGGAGCTTCAAAAAGCACAAAAACTCAAAGATGAGTTTATAATGGTCAGTTTGGACAAAAACATGGTGAAGATGCATTATTAATATGTTACACACTGACTATGAATGTGTGTCTGCAGGAATTTTCAGAAGAGGATTATTATGCCATTGTAAATGGGTGGCAAGAAAAGCTGGAGCGGTCCAAGAGTGGAGATCAACGGTGGGGGCTTTTTCTTGCAAAGAGGAAATGAGATGAATTCATGTAGCCTAAAAAAAAAAACAAATAAATTATCCAACATATGATTTTCTATATTGTGTCATTTTAGATACCAGTACAATAAAGTTGTCGCCATTTACCTTTAACATAGCTCCTACATGGTAACAGCTGCTGCTCTATGTGATTTCTACCTTTAGGAGATGTAAGCCTAGTGTTCTTTATTTTTTTGTAAAAAATAGAACTCAGGCACAGTTCACACTTAAGGTACCTCAATAGACCTAGCCAACAAACAGAAACAGTAAAAACAGGTGTGTTAGTGTAGTTAGCTCCTCCCTTCAGACAGATATAAGGCCACAAATAAGGCAGTGTCCAGCAGTAATCTGACCAGAGCTGAAGTAGCTTGGATTAGCAGCCAAACGCTTTCACTCAAAAACTTTTAGTGTAGTTGACAGAATTGAATTTTTGTTTTTGTAGCTACCCTGGTTTTCTTGATAAAAAAAAAAAAGGACTTCACGCTCCTTACTGATGTTCATGTTCCAAAAATTTAATCGTTTCAACAGGAAACAACTTCACACCTTCACACCGTGAACATCGAACACCGTGAAAACTAAAAAGACAGATAAAGTAAAATGTTCATCTGCATTACATACAATACATTTTAAAAGTAAATACAAATAAACAGTCTTTACCGTGTTCGCCAACATGACCAGTGGTAGTTAAAAGTGACATTTTCTTGCTTTTCGCGGCTTCCATTGTTTCTCTCTCTTTTACTTCCGGGGCAAACACATGCACCCACGTGACCCACAACGATAAGTAACTTTTTACAATGAAATATATAAAATTATTAACAAAGACATTAATGTTCTTACAAAAATATATAACAATTTGAGCAAACCTTTTAAAATATATATACTGACATATTACCGTCAGGTACAGTTTTACTCTGGATCAGATCTGGAAGGCTGAAGGATTACTCAGACTTCTTTGTTCTTTGCTGATACCACGAGGGGCATATTATAAACCGAAGCAATGTAATTGCTTCGGTTTATAATAATATAATATAACCTCTTATTCAGAAATGAGTCGCTTCGCTCACTTTGTAATTTCATTCACCACACAGAAAATGCTTTATAGTTAATAGCACAACATTAGGCTTAACAAAGCCTGTCGGTTAACTCGACAAACTTGTCCTACAAACTGCTACACCACCAGCCTCTTTGCGGTGATGTCATTCCAGAATGAGCAAGAGCCGGCCAAAAAGTGCATGACACGTATACAAACACCTGCTGCAAATGCGCGTCACAGACACGTGCCAGTGCGCTATGTGTGCATAAAGTGTTTAACATCACAGACATGTTCCAGTGCGCTATATGTGCGTAAAATGCCCAACATCACAGACATGTTCCAGTGCACTATGTGTGCGTAAAATGCCCAACATCACAGACATGTTTCAGTGCGCTATATGTGCGTAAAATGCCCAACATCACAGACATGTTCCAGTGCGCTATGTGTGCGTAAAATGCCCAACATCACAGACATGTTCCAGTGCGCTATGTGTGCGTAAAGCGCCTAACATCACAGACATGTTTCAGTGCACTATGTGTGCGTAAAGTGCCCAACATCACAAACATGTTCCAGTGCGCTATATGTGCGTAAAATGCCCGACATCACAGACATGTTCCAGTGCGCTGTGTGCGTAAAGGATCCAGTCAAAGGAAGAGTGTTGGCTTGTAAACAATACGTATGGCGTCGTTTGTCATGCCTTCTCGTGTGACCTGTGCTCGTATGAGCTCGTGAACTTCCTTATAAACTGTATAGGTCTACGCCTACCACGCTGTCAGTTGAGTTCCTTGATCATTTAACTCCGCGTTGGAGGATAATTGAGACGCAAAAACATGGCAAATTACACGGAGCAAGGCATTCGACTGAGTTCGGTAAGTGCCCAGTACCATTCAGACAGACACAGATTAAACATTTCTGTTCTACGTGTTTGTTATGGCAGATGTGCCCGACCTTCCTGAACAGCAACTCGACCAGTCACACTTGGCCCTTTAGTGCTGTGGCAGAGTTAGTAGGTAAGTTTTGTCTAATACACATTGATTTGGCAGTTTTTAGGCAGAGCTTAGTTTAAAGTTTTTTTAAGAACGCCATAGTGCTTATGCAGCACTTCCTCTTTCTCTTCCTTGCAAGATGAAAAACGTGTTTGTGGCTAAACGTTGTTGCCTATTGTGTGCACCAGGCAATTCAAATCATGTAAAGAAGTGTATTTTCATCTTATAATACTGTCTGCATGAAGCCTGCATCCACAAGTGTCTCAAGTGTCACCGCAGCCATAAGAAAGAAACAGCTGCAGAATGTGATTGTGATATGAAAAAAGCAATATGCAACAGTGTGAAGACGCAATGTGGAATCTTTATTTTTCCACAGACAATGCTGCAGATCCTGGTGTGTTTGCCAAACAAATCTGGATTAATGTTCATGAAGAGGCAGATCACCTCTGCATGACTTTCACTGATAATGGTGGTGGAATGACACCGAACAAGCTGCATAAGATGCTCAGGTACAAGCCACATATGGGGGCTTTAGATGAAGACATGCACAGAAAAGCTTTTATTCACATTCATAACATGCTCTTGTTTGTTTTTGCTGAAGCCAAATCACAGAGTCACATTTTTCCCCCATGTATTACTGTATCCAACTCCTGCGTATGACTTTCAGTTTCAGTTTCTTTGCCGTGTGCAGTATAAAAAACACATTAAGGTATTGAAAGATGTACATGAATACATGATTTAGCCAAAGATGTACAAATGAAAGTGCCTGTTGCAGTTTTAAAGGGCTCATATTTTGCTATTTTCTTTCTCTATGTTATAATGTTGTTTCCTTGCCACAAACAGATCTGGAGTTGTGTTTTGTTTCATTCACACATGTTTAACACGCAAACCCTGCATTTTAGGCTGAGTTCTTCTCTCAAACTGAAAACACTCTGTTCCACCTTGTGATGTCATGCTCCACTGTTTTTTTAAAGTCCCTACACCTTCACTAGAATAATTGGGATGATTTCAGCCCGCTACTACTGAACTAAATTTAAAAGCTAGCTGTGAACTTGAAAACTACCACTTCATGATGTCACAAGGTGAAACAGAGCACTTTAAGATTTATAGATGTAGACAGACTGATGATAAAGTGTTACTCAAACATGTGTGAATGAAACAAAACACCTACAAGTATGTTTTTGAAGAGGTAACAACATTCTAACATAGCTTAATGCTCACAAGAGTCAATTTTGCGTAATATAGGACCTTTAAAGTGCATTGTTTAAAGTTATCGTCACCTGTTGCCAGAAGCTTCTGTTGTGATGAAATGTAAATGTTTGACGTGTTATGCAAATGCCTGAACTGGACTATTCCTCACTGACATTCTGCATTTAGCTTTGGCTTCACAGACAAAAGAGGAGCGAGGCCAGGTGTGCCAGCCATTGGTGTGTATGGAAATGGTTTCAAGTCAGGGTCCATGCGTCTTGGCCGAGATGCACTTATCTTCACTAAGAGCGGAGGCTGCCAGTCTGTGGGAATGCTCTCTCAGACCTACCTGGAAAACATCAAGGCCCAGTGTGTCATTGTTCCTATTGTACCTTTTAACCAGCAAACCAATATCCTTTACCTTTTGTGTGAAAAGATGTTTTACGCTGCATCTGTGCATGTGCATCTCAACGAGAGCTAAGACAATGCATGTGTTAATGACCATAACCAAGCTCACAGTCACTGGTGGTAACTGAGGAGTCTGAGGCCAGTTTGGCAGCGATCCTAAAGCACTCCATCGTCTCTTCCCAAGAACAGATTCAGACTCACTTTGACTCCATCCCTTCAAATAAAGGCACAAAGATACTCATTTGGAATTTACGCAGGTATAACTTTTACTTGATCTTCCCATGAATACTGACTGAACACTCACTTAGCCTACTGTTATTCATGAGAGCACAGTTGGCACATTTATAGACGTATTATCATTTTATCCAAAGGGCCAAAGACGGCAATCCTGAAATGGACTTTGAGACTGATCCGACAGACTTCCTCTTGCCTGAGATCCAAATAAAAGAACTACAGAAAAATTTGAAAGAGAGTGGAGTACAGAACATCCCGGACATGCATTACAGTCTCAAGGTAATGTACAAAAAATCACATGTGCACGGTGCTTAGTTACAGTATTGCCATTGTAAAAGTAGATGGTGGGTGGTTTTGACTGGTATACGTTACATATGGCATTCTTCTACTACGCCACATTCTCCTGCAACAAAGATGAGCTTCTCACTATGTTTTAGGCTATGAGCTGTGTACTATTACACCTCAACATGCAACAGAAGCTTAAACAGTGTCAGTATATGATGGCTTGATTTGATAGGCGCAGTAATAGTGCTGTCAGTGAATATTTTAGTGTAACATTTAGTGTCGTTGCAGAAAGCTCATTGTAGTTTTTGCTTAGACAATATATAAAATATTTCAGAGGTTTTCATTTATTTTTTATAACAGATTGATTTCAAAAGGTGCATATATGTACTTCCAGTCTTGTATAGGAAGATTAGATGCCATGTTACAGATGTCACACAATAATGTCTAATGTATTTATTCATTAAATGTGTTAATGTTGTATATTTTTTAAAGGTCCTATATTACACAAAATGGACTCTTGAGAGCTTTAAGCCATGTCATAATGCCGACTTCATGAAAAACATACTTGGAGTTGTGTTTTGTTTCAGTCACACATGAGTAACACTTTATTATTAGTCTGTAACATCTCCAAAGCTCAAAATGCTCTGTTCCACCTTGTGATGTCATGAAGTGGTAGTTTTCAAGGTAACAGGTCCCATTACCTTTAGTTCCGTCGGGATATGCAATTCCAGGGCTGAAATCATCTGAAATGATTTTAGTGAAGATGTATGGAGTTTAAAAACATTGTGGAGCACTTTCAGTTCGAGAGAAGAACTTGGTGTAAATTTGCTGGGTTATTAACGTGTGAATGAAACAAAACACAACTCCAGGTCTGTTTGTGACAAGGAAACATTATAACATAAATCAGAACATAGTGTAATATGGGTCTTTCATCAGATTTTGAATTTTAAACACCGTTGAAGTTCTCTCTTTGAAACAACTTCAAAATCTGATGACAAAAATGATCTTCCATACATTGATCTGTGTTTTATTGCGTGGCTTTAGATAAATATCAAAGCCCTTGTTTAATAATTAACATGTTTGTATTGCAGGCCTACCTCAGTATTTTGTACCTGAGGCCAAGGATACAGATTATCTTGAGAGGAAAAAAGATCCCCACAAAGCTGGTGTCACATCAGCTGGCACACATCGAGTATGATGTGTACAAGCCCCACTTCAGTGTATCCTTTCACTCTGTGTTTGCACTGGAATGAAAATGAAACTACAATGATCTAAAGATATTGTCTAGTTATTTGGTCACATCCAGCCCTGAGAAACTTAACTCGAGTTCACCAGAAAGACAAAGTGAAGGTGACTTTTGGCATAAACAAGAAAAACAGGGAGTATTATGGAATGATGATGTATCACAAGAACCGTCTCATCAAGGCCTATGAAAAAGTGGGCTGCCAGCTAAAGGTACGACACAGATAGCGTAAACTTTACTTTGAGCGTGTGTGTAAATGCATTTGTTTTATTTCAAACAGACCTCTGGACAAAGAGCAGGCATAGGTGTCATTGGGATCATTGAGTGTGACTTTCTGAAACCCGCTCACAACAAGCAAGATTTTGAATATACAAAAGAGTACAGGTACAACAACCACACTGGAAAACTACTAAACATGATGGCAATTTCAAGATTTCATTTCATTTTTTTTTATCGAAGACTTACTCTTGGTGCTTTGGGCATAAAACTTAATGACTACTGGAAAGAGGTGATGGAAAGAAAGCCTAAACTGAGAGAATCTGAGCCGGCAGCAAAAGAACAGAAGAACATCACACACAAAGGAAGTGTGGAAAAGTAAGTGATGTTGATAATCTGTATTTATCCGTTTTGTCTCCTTTATGTCTATTCTAACAAAAAAACAAAACAAAAAACAAGTCAGTTCTGTTCGTTCTTGTCTGTGGTGCTCTTGCAGTGGTCCCATGTGGTTACAATGTGAGGAATGCCTGAAATGGAGGAGCGTCCCCGTTGGTCATTACACTGTTATTCCTGAAAACTGGAACTGCAGTCAAAACCCAAACCCACGCTACAGGTATGGCACTATGAAATGTAGCCAGGATTTTAGCCTTTTGTTAAATAATCTGTAATAATAATACATTTTCTTCAACAAAATGTTTTCTTTTCTTTAGAAGCTGCTCAAGTCAAGAGGAAACGAATGACACTGAGGACCTGCTGACAGCGAGTTACAATAAGAACCACTCTAAACGGTAAAACAAAATGACAGCCATTCATCTACGTGAGTTTTCTCACTGTTCGTTTTATTTTTCTTTGACCTGATGTCAACTAACATGTCACTATGTGGTTTCCCCTGTTTCCGTGTAGTAATCTCTCACTACATTTTCATTTTCAGTGTGTGAGCACTTCCTTAAACTTACTTCCTTAAAAGCGTAAAGTAGCTTTACTAAAGTTCTGATGTTGAAAAATCATCAAACTGTTTGAGATCACAATGAATTTTCATACTGATGCAAGGAAGCAGATATTATATTTAGTAAAATGTAGTTACACAAGAATACTACAGATTAACTTATGCTTTTGACAAATTATTTCAAGAGAATTAAAAGAAACAAAACCTATTCTAAAAGATATTTATGTGGCATTTGTATTTTCAGCAGAGAATATTCCAGGCATAAAAAGCGAGACAAATCACCAAAGGTAAATCAAAACCTACATTGTTACATTTCTACAAGATTTGAGTTCATCTGATTTTTGTTTTTGTTTTTTTAGCCGGTGAAATCAAGGTCCAAAAGCACCGTCCACTGTTTTCCAGACCCTGTTCAGTCCAGTGATGAATCAACAGAAGCAGGGCCCTCCTCACCCTCACTCACAGAGGAAGCAGAGAACATGAACGCAGACCAGGGACCAGAGACAGACAGCACACATACACATCTCACAACAGACAGACACACGGCCAACAAGGACACTGCACATGCTGCACATGAACACAACACAGAGGCATCGGGGCCAAGCATCACACACTGGGACTGGGAACAAATTACAGGAATGATCTCTGAAGCATCCACGGAGCAGGATGGAACGCTTCAAAAAGATGATGAGCCCATGGGTCTTGAAAGGTACTTTTTTTTAATATGTTTTGTTTATTGTTGTTATGCAGTGGTGGAAGAGTACTCAATTTTGTTTAGTAAAAGTACAGACACTGGAGCTAAAAGGAAAAAAAAAAAGCTCAAGTAAAAGTATCACATGAAAAAAATCAAAGTAAGTTAAAATATCAAAGTACCCATTTAAAAATGCACTTGACTTGGCACAGAGGAGGATATACATATATATATATATATATATATATATATATATATATATATATATATATATATATATATATATATATATATATATATATATATATATATATATATATATATATATATATATATATATATATATATATATATATATATATATATATATATATATATATATATATATATATATATATATATATATATATATATATATATATAGAAGAAGCCGTTGTGTGGGACATTGCAGTACCAAGCGATGGGAACATCAGGAAAAAGGAGCATAGAAATATATAGAAGAGCTGGAGAAGGTCTGGAAGGTGAAGGCCTCATCATCGGAGCACTAGGGGCAGTATGGAGGAGTGGCTACAGCAGATCCCAGGAAAAACATCAGACATCTCAGTCCAGAAAAGTGCAGTATAACTGCGCAGAACCCTCAAGCTCCCAGGCCTCTGGTAGAGGTACTGATTGCCGGAGGGTGAGGAGGAGATTTTCAAACATGCTATTGACTAATAACACACCATAGGTACTGATTGCCTGCTCAAACATGCTATTGATAATAAACTTTCTGCTGCAGCATTAAGAGGAAATCAGATGAACCATTTCAAGTTGTAGAGAAGAAATTGCGTCTTTATAAAAAGCGAGATTTGTCCAAAGATAAGGACCACAAGAAGCCAGGTCCTTCAGACGAGACTACAGAGGAACAGAGGAGTCAAACCTACAACCTCAACCTGCCACTAGTACCACAGGAGGAGAGCCGGGGAGCAAAAATGAAAAGACTGAAACAGCTGGAAAGTGAGAGCCACAAGTTACGACAGTTGCTTGGTTTAGAAATGATCAAGAAAACTCAAGGAACGATGACAACTTCTGACGCTAAGAGCCTAAATGAAGAGCAGAGAACGGCTCCAACCAGAGAGATCGGGTGTCAAGCTGAAATAACTGAGGTGAGCATTAAGTATTATCAAAATACTATCAATATTTGCTTTGTTGGCAATGTCTCTGTGAAACTAATAGTGAAAACAATTTTGTTATACTTTTTTAGAGAACGATAATAAATGTATTTCTTTTGTTTGTTAGAAATCAGTTTCATGTGGCAGCAACACTCCCAAACTTCATGACGTGATGATTCAAAGCTCTGGACCGATGTGTGGATTTAAGGATCCAGAGCAAAAACGAGAGAAGAACGACAACCTGAAGACTCCTGAAAATGAAGACCAGTATGTTTCAGTGATCAATATTAGCCCTACTGTGTCGAATGGGACTTTTTGTGCTCATAATAGAGACTTAACCATGTGTTTCGTGACCAGGTTGGGACGAGACAAACTTCACAGCATCCGGAACAATGTGTTGGTGCTGCTCACATCTTTGCTGCCTCAGCTGGACCTGTCAGGTATAAGTCTGGAGACTACTGACGTGGACAACATCCTGCAGCAGATTATAGAAGTCAATGAACTGAAATTATGAATGACGTTGGCTCCAGTTTTGCTTTTTTGTATTTGCGTGTGTTACAAGTTCCACTGCATACGCTGAGCCTTTAATATCAGCCTTTACTGTCTATTTATATTTTTATACATTAAAATTGGCTGTCATGTTACTACAGTGTTGAGTTTTTACTTGAGTGTATAAGTGTAGAACACATTTTACCCACAAGGGGGTGTAATATACTGTTTTTAGATGTGTCTGGCTCTGAAGGGGCCCATTTATAATCTGCTATTAACATAAAGTAATGAAACCAAACTTTATTAAATTGTTCTAGGCCTAACTCAAACTCCAGAAAACTTTGTTTATCTTGGATTCTGTTGGCCCACAGCCTGTGGTGTAATTCAAGAATTATTCTCACTTCATTTTGAACTTTCCTCTTTGACGCATCAAACTGAGCATGCGCAGAAAATACAGACTCTTAACTCTCAGTTTGAATAACTCTGTCCCACACACTTCATCTTTAATTCAGTGGGATTCAGAATTCAGAACTTTACCAAATGCAAAGGGAGACACTGCGGTATTCCCTGCAGTTTAGGCTTGGACCTGCGCACTTTTGGTGAAGAAAAAGAGAAAACTGAGTTTTTGCGGTGATTTTTGTCTCAAATTAGACATAACTTAATGCATAAGAAACCGTGTGTGTGTGTGTGTGTGTGTGTGTGTGTGTGTGTGTGTGTGTGTGTGTGTGTGTGTGTGTGTGTGTGTGTGTGTGTGTGTGTGTGTGTGTGTGTGTGTGTGTGTGTGTATAATGATATGTCATATGTCATATTCTATATACTATAATATGAAAGTATTCCCAGTATTCAGAAGTACACAGAACGGGGCCATGGAACAGAAAACTTACCAAACACACTTTACCCCGGGTTTTCAGCATTGTGGCACTAAATACACTTAAAGTCTAAAGTGTGGCACTAAATGCACTTCTAAAGTCCTCTCCTCATCTCTGTTTCATTCACAGCGCGTGCACGTGAGGGCGGACAGTGTCCTCGGGAGCGCGCCCGCACGTGCACCCTCCTTTAAAAGCCTCTGCGCGCGCGGGAGGGTCAGAGAGCCGCTGATCCTGGACTGAAACACGAGGAGACTGATGTGATGGAGACTGCTTTTATTTTTGTGGCAGCTCTGTGCAGTGTGAGCCTCGCTCCTGTGGGAGCTGTGGTCAGACACTTTCACATCGCAGCTGTGGAGATAGGATGGGACTATACGCGCACGGAGAGCGCGCACCCTGTGCCTGGCCACAGGTGAGTTTAACACAGAGGCTTTTAGATTTGATCCCTGATTGAGTTTTTAAGTGTTTTAAAATACTTTATTTTATTGTGTATATTTTCATTCGCAGAAAATTATATAAAGATGCCATTCAAAAGTATATCAAGGCTGTGTACAGAGAGTACACAGACGGGACATACACTGTCCCAAAGCCTCCACCCCCATGGTCAGGTATGCTCTTTAAGAGTTTGGCTGTATTTACTTGAGTCCATGTTTTACTCTGCACACAGCATAAGGCATGATTTACTTGCAGGTTTACTGGGTCCAGTGATTGTGGCACAGGCTGGAGACAAGGTGGTGGTCCATTTCAAAAACCTGGCCTCTCAGCCTTACAGTATCAGCCCAGTGGGAGTCACATACTGGAAACAATCTGAAGGTACCAGACTTCACAACCTGGGATTATCCCAGTCTCAAACTCACACAGCCTTTTTAAAGTTCCAGCACACATTTATTGACTCATGTATGTGTTAAATAGTGAGTGTCTCTAAGCCTGACCTGCTGTAAAAAACTAAATATGTTTAGAGATTTAGAAATAAAGCAGCGGACCACACAGCAGCACTATGTTTCATCAGATCCTGTCACCAACCGTCAGCATTATCTCATGTCCACAGAGAATTTACACTGGTGTTTAGTTTCTGTTGAAATTGTGTTTTGTTTTTGACACATATCTGCAATTTAAAGCAATACCAACCGGAAGAAAAGCCGTTATCATTCTGCTCAGCTATAAACGTTTTCTGAACAATAATGTCCTTCACGGCATGGATGATTTCACTTTATTTGTGTCCTCAATAAGGCATTTCATTTAGCAGTAAAGAGAAAAATACACACATAGGCCTACAGAAACAAGGAACATGGCTTTCATCTTTATTTATTTAGTTTATTTCATTCATTTATAGTAAACATAAAAAACATGTTTTGTTGTTTTTTTTTGCTAACACAAAATGTCTTTGAATGAAAAGGAGCAGAAAGAAGCTATAAACTTATAATATCTGCCCCCCCTTTTTTTTTTTTTTTTTTACAATATTTACAATTCCGATATTTTAAAGTGACACACAGCGGACACACGCAGCTAAAAATACAGTATAATACAGATGATATAAACAATTCATAATATTATAGTAATTACCAGTAAACAACAGCAATTACTAAGCCTTCTCATATTTTTGCAACAGAGAGTACTTGACCCTATATTTACATGATTGAATACATTTTGAAGTTTTGATTTGTTCATCTAGACTGTTCCATAAGCCAACACCTTTAATTGAAATATGTTTCCTTTGTTGTTGTTCTAAACTTGTTTTTTTTTTTTTTTCAGTTTCTTTTAAATTATAACAACTTTCTCTTTTGATAAATAGTCTTTGTGGATTAGTAGGTAATGCTTTTTGATGTGCTTTATACATGACCTTTAACATTCTACTCATTGAATTTCAGGGTCTTTAGCTGCAGAAATATAGGATTTGTCGAATCTCTATATCCAGATCCGCTGATAATTCTTATAGCTCTTTTCTGCAGAAGGAAAACTGGGTTAACATAGGTTTTACAAGCACTTCCCCAAACTTCAATACAATAAGTTAGATATGGAACAATCAGTGAATTGTACAACAACCTTAGTGCAGTTCTGTTTAGTGACTCTTGAACTTTGTATAATACAGCTATAACCTGTGAAATTTTTATTTTTACATGATCAATATGTGGTTTCCATGTCAGGTGTTCGTCTATCCAGACACCCAAAAACTTATACACTTGTGCTCTTTGTATTTCTTCTCCTTCAGTAACTAACGACACATTAACAATTTTTTTCCTACTAGAAAATATCATACATTTTGTTTTGCCTGTGTTTAGTGACAATCTATTAGAGTAGAACCAGTTTTTAATTTTCTTACATTCATTCTCAACGACCATTAGAACTTCCTTAATATTATCTCCAGAATAAAATAAAGTTGTGTCGTCTGCAAATAAGATACATCTTAATAACGAAGACACAGTTGTAATATCATTAACGTAAATTAGGGAAAGTATTGGCCCAAGGACTGACCCTTGAGGCACTCCACAACTTATTTTACGCACATCTGATTTAGTATTATTTATTTGAACAAATTGATTTCTTTTAAATAACTGGTCACCCATCGGTGCACAACTCCTCTAATGCCACACCTATGTAACTTATGCAACAATATGACATGATCCAATGTATCAAATGCTTTTTGAAGGTCTACAAAAATACTAACTAAATATTGTTTTTGATCAATAGCATTTGAAATTTCTTCCGTCAGTTCCATTATCGCTGTAGCAGAGGAGTGGTTAGAACGAAAACCCTATTGGCTACTTGCTAAAATGTTGAATTTATTGATGAATTTATTGAGCCTAGCTGCAAAAGGTTTTTCCAAGATTTTTGAAAATTGTGGAAGTAGAGATATGGGTCTGTAATTTGACAATTCATGTTTATTGCCCTTTTTAAAAAGTGGAATTATTTTGGCTGTTTTCATTTTATCTGGAAATACTCCTTTTGTTAGGGACAAATTACAACTGTAGGTAAATGGCTCAATAACATCATCAATAATCTTCTTTATCAGTGACATTTTCATATCTGTACAGTCGGTAGATTTTTTATTTTTACATTTCTGTTAATTCCAATATCAACAAAATAATCATTGAATTCATTAGCTATGTCAGTTTTGTTGTAAATGTCCACATTATTCTTGGTAAAATACTTTGGGATCTTTATATTTTTTCGGTCTGAAGAACTGAGTTAATCACACCCTATGTGTCTTTATTTTTATCTAGTATCTTGCTATAATAATCTTTTTGTTGTCGTCTTATAATCCCGACCAGTCGATTTTTGTACTTTTTGTATCTGACTTCAGAATCTATTGTTTTTTCTTTTAAAAATATTTTGTACAGATAATTTTTTTTCTTACTGACATTTTTTAGTCCATTTGTCATGGGTTTATTTTTAGTTGTATTCTTGTTTGTGGCAGTTATTGTTGTAACTCTACAGTTCTTATCATAAAGTTTAATCAGTATTTATACTTATAAAGGCATCATAGGCAATATTAACATTATCCGTCTGGTGTATTTCAGACCAATTCTGTTTCTTTAAATCTTCTCTGAAGGCCTCTGTTGCTTCAGCATTTGTGTTTCTTAAATATATGTCATAATCATCTTCCTCAATATCACAACACAACTTCTCATATTTACCAAATACTGGGAGATGATCGCTCACATCAGTTATTAAAATGCCAGTGATCAATTTGTCTTGGACGTTTGTAAAAATATTATCGATTGTGGTTGCTCAGTGTGTAGTAACCCTTGTTGGTTTAGAAATCATGGGATATAAACTTATACTATTCATGGCTAATATAAATTCATCTGTTGGTCTAAGACTAGGGTTTCCTAAATCTATTAAAGTCACCGTACAAAAATACTAATTTATTTTTAGTTCTGTGAAACATTTCTATCAGATTTTCTGTAAATGTTTCTACACATGACCCTGGTGCTCTATAAACACAACTGACAATAATATTTTTGCTCTTTTCATTGATGATTTCCACTGTGATGACTTTCATTGTGTTATTTAAGATCATTGTCATGTGTTCAACCACCTTACATTTTAAATTCAACCACCTTACATTTTAAATTCAACCACCTTACATTTTAAATTCAACCACCTTACATTTTAAATTCAACCACCTTACATTTTAAACTGGCATCTATGTAGCGTGCTCCTCCTCCTCCTCTTTTGTTGGTTCTGTTACATAGTACATGTCATAACCCTTCATTTGAACATCATTTGCATCATCATTTTTCAACCATGTTTCTGTTGTTGCAATCACCTTAAATTTCCTACGAAGATGATCCAAATACTCTTTTATTTTTGTTAAATTACATTTCAAGCTTCGGCTATTGAATGTAGCCATATCTGTATCTTATTTTGGAGCTCTGTTATTTTAGAAGATTTTAACTCAAATTTGTATTTTTTACCCTCAGATCTAATTTTGTACATTTATCCGGATGTTTTGCGTGCACGGCTTTCCAGTCTTTTATCTGCAGTTTATCTTTTGGGGTCAGTTTTGTATTTTTGTTTCCCTTTTTTTTTTTCCCTGAAATTTAGTCCAGCTTTTCACTCCTAGGGAGGTCTCTATCGCTGGAATACAACAGGTTGGTACAGTGATTAATGCGGTATCTCTCACTTTAACCTCACAAGGAGGCGGAGAAATCTTGCCTCTGCATCCACAGAAATACACTGTATTCTCCCAACCTTTTTGGTATGAGATCCTTCACCTAGTGGTTTAGAATCTCCACTCACACGTCTTTCACACACTTTTCTTGCTTCGTTTTTTGCCCACGGTTTTGTACCTGCCAGTAAAATGATCCTTTTTTACCCGGTAACGGGACTCCGCATCCATCCCCTTTGCTTTTGCCCACGGTTTTGTACCTGCCAGTAAAATCTTCCTATTTTACCCGGTAACGGGACTCCGCATCCGTCCCTTTTTTTTTTTTTAGCTTTACAGCATTAGTACCTAATTGGAATAATAATAAATAAATAATAAATAATAAATAATATATTTTGACTTCAAAATCAGTGCTTATGTTGTGAATACCCAGGGCTTGTTGAGTGTGCCCAACCTGATTCCACTTTAGGCTCTTCCAGGTCAGTGGTTGTTGCTTGTTGATCATCTTATGGTTGTTCTGTTTTAAACTTGTCAAACTCTATTGGGTCCTTTATTACGTTAACAGAGCCCTTGTGGTCTCTGCTCCACACATTCCCAATCCTAGTCCATGTATCCAACAGCACATTATTCCTCAGCATACTGCTAAATCGTATGATGATAGCAGGCCTTGTCTTCTCAGATTTCCTGGGTAGTGAGTGGCAAACAGATATTGCCTCACTGTGAATGTGAAAGTTTTTGCTGGTGAGGAAATCCACCACCTGTTGCTCAAGTGACAGCAGTTCTTTCCTTGGAGCATCTTCGGCCGTAATTCGCTGTAGCTCTTGCGTGTGTTTGGTGACGGGTTTCCACACCAGTAATCACCAAATCATCTCTTCGCGTATATTGCTCCAATTCCTCAACACGTGGCTCCAGCGCTGATATCCGTTTGTCTTTTTCTCTCATCATACTTTTCAGTGTTTTCACTTCTCCGACGAGCTCGATGAGGCGCTCCTGCTGCGCTGTCAGCTTTGCCAGCTCCTCCGACATAAAATTCAGCAATGTTTTATCTCCTCCATGTCATCTGCAGTCTGCATGTTCTTTCTTTTGTGTGGATTGTCCTGTTTGTTTGCCATCTGGCGTCTTTCTGTGTAACTTGCTGCGTTATCACCGCCGCTTAGCCCCGGTTAGTCCGTGCGTAACCGGGCGCACGCAAGTAACACTTCCTCCGAGCGATCGCGACTTAATTTCACATGTTCCATTCAGATTAGTCCATGAAGTATCTGAGTGTGTTTAGGCGGTGATGGAAGGTACCAAAGTAAAAGTAGTAAAGTACTGTACTTAAGTAGAATTTTGAGGTATCTGTACTTTACTTTGATTTTACAGTGGATAGTTTTTACTTCTACATTTGAGAGGAGTATCTGTACTTTCTACTCCGCTACATTTTTGAACTGGACTGAAAAATAAAAAGTACTTTTCGTAGATTTGAGGGGTTATTTTTACCATGTACCAAGTTTTTGAGTTCAAGGTTTGGCTTTGAGCAAACACACAGGATTCATAAGAAAAATTAAGACATTGATTCATATTTTTACCACTGACCAAAATATATCATTTTTGAATCAGTATCACTAGGTTTAACACTTGTGTGAAATACTTTTTAACTTTTAACTCTTAAAGTACATTTTAAAACAGATACTTAAATACTTTTACTTAAGTTGATTTTTTGCTTTACTTTTACTTGAGTACGATGTCTGTGTAATCCCTCAGTCGTCCAGGTCTGATCCATAGCAAAACACGAAGTTTAAATCTGTCAGCGGGACTTCTCACCAGCACCAGAACTGAAGAAGCAGCCTGGATGAGCAGCGAAACGTCCTACAAAGATTTGTCCAGTTGACAGATTTAAACTGCGTCTTTTGCTTTACTTGAGTACCTTTTTACCTCTGTCTCTTTACTTTTACTTGAGTAAAACAACTGAGTACCTCATCCACCTCTGCCGTTGTAGGGGCAGGCTATGAGGACTCCACAGCCGGTTTGGAGAAAGAGGATGATGTTGTTTCTCCAGGGGGATACTATGAGTATGTGTGGGACATCAGCATTAGAGATGGCCCCACCCAAAGTGACCCCGAGTGTCTCACGTACTCTTACTCATCCCGAGTCGACACAGTCCGAGATATGAACTCTGGACTCATCGGTTCACTACTCATCTGCAAACCAAGTCAGTGGAATAAATGCATCTCGTAGTCTGAAACATTTACTTTAAGATTCAACCCTTTTTTTCCAGATGCCTTCACAGAGGATGGAGAGAGGAGACATCCAGCCTTTGTTTTGATGTTTGCCATTTTTGATGAGTCCCGGAGCTGGTACGGAGAAGTTGGGGAAAGAAGAAGTAGAGAGGGATTCAGGAAAAGCGACACCCGGAAGGAATACCACACTATAAATGGATACATCAACTCCACCTTACCTGGCAACTAACTCAATCTTCATATATGTTATACTCGTCTGTCTATTATATTTCTTCATTTGTATGTGTGCTGTTTGTGTGTAGGTTTGACCTTGTGCCACGGTCGAGGTAATGTGTTCTGGCATCTAATTGGTGTGGGCACAGCTCCAGACATCCACTCCATCCAGTTTCATGACCACACTCTGCAGGTACGGGGCTGTCAGTAATACGGGATCAAGTACAAAATGAAAAAATATTTGCTCTGAACTGTGTTTTTTGTTAGGTTCTATCCCATCGTAAAGTGACTGTGGAGATCGCCCCAATGACATACATCACAGCAGAAATGAAACCCACTTCTGTCGGTCACTTCCCTATCACCTGTAACATAGTGGCTCATCGTCATGGTGAGACAAAACATCAAATAATTATTTTTTCATTTTTTTATTGTGTATTATTTATTTGTATTAATTATTTTTATTTTAATGACTGTATTGTTTTCCTCTTAGCTGGCATGAGTGCGTTATTCACAGTGGAGAAGTGTCCTGATGTTGTCTCACATCATCTGCGTAATGCCAAATACGATGACCGTGACGACTATGATGATGAATATGACCAAGACCGTTTTAATGTCATCAATTTTGAACCCAAGAAACCAAAAGTGCAAGTTAGATCCAGCAGGAGACTGGCACCCAAAACTTGGCACCACTTCATCGCAGCTCAAGAAATCTTCTGGAATTATGCATCTAATCTAAAGCCGAGCGACAGGTAAGACATGGACTAACCACTGATAGTGTCACTGTTTCAGTGTAACTATTTTAATGTATTTGTTGAAACTGCACCAGTGAGCTGCAGTCTCCGTACTTGCCTGAGGCCCCTCACCATCTGGATTACAAATATAAAAAGGTTGTTTATGTGGAATATTCAGATGAATCCTTCACCAAGAGAGTTAATCGCTCCATCACACTGCTGGGCCCATTTTTGAAAGGAAAGATCAATGATAAGTTTCATGTAAGTATATTATTTAGTATATATTTAGTATATTATAAATATGAAATACTAAAGATTGCACATCATGCTTCAACTTTACGAGACGCTTCATTGGTGTTATCAGATCACTTTCAAGAACTTAGCCTCTCGTCCTTTCAACATCTACCCAAATGGTCTTACCAAAGTTTATCCACTGAAGAAAAATACAAATGGTATGCATCTTCTTTGACACCTCTGAATCAGCTGTATCAACATTTATTTGTGAATGGTTTTCCTCCACTCTGTCATAACCCAGAAGCAGAGAGGGACTTGCGTACAATGGGAATTCCCCCCAACAGCACTTTTGGATACATCTGGGAGCTCACGGCTGAGGACGGACCCTTAGATGGAGACCCCCCGTGTCTCACACAACTGTATCAGAGCACAGTGTCACCAGAGAGAGACTTGGCCACTGGGCTGGTGGGCACACTGCTCATCTGCAAATATGACGCCATGGACCTCACAGGGCGGTTGGTAAGTACACCAAAGCCTCTCCGAATATAAGGAATGCTCATTATATTGACTTATGGTTTTTTTTTGTCTTCACAGCTGAGTCCAGACACAGAATTAAGTTTAATCTTTGCTGTTTTTGATGAAAACAGAAGTTGGTGTTTTGAAGAAAATATGATTAAATCAAAGCAACTGACTTTAGATAACAATACAGACAGTGACTTCTACAAATCCAATGTTATTCATAGTAAGTTTTAATAATTATTCCCTATTTTTAATCTTATAATGTATGTGTTTGTTTATTAGCTGTAAACACATTTTTTTTAATCTCACTTCCATAACATTGATTTTGACTTATTTAGAAATGTATTGAAGTAACTTGTAAGTGGTCCTCTGTGAAGGTGTGAATGGGCTCATGTTCGGTGGAATGCAGTTCGGCGTATGCCAGAGTGATGTCATATTCTGGCATATTGCCAACGTGGGAACTCAAAGTAACTTCCTGTCAGTCTATTTCACTGGGAAATCTCTTTGAATACAAAGGTGTCTCCCAGTCAGTCCTGACACTCTTCCCGATGACTGCTACCACAATTTCAATGCAGGCAGAAGCAAATGGTACAGCACTAAATAACTGTAAACCGTTGTTCATAGCTTGTCTTTCTTTTAACTTACCAGCTGTTGTTTTCTTCAGGTGAATGGGAGATCAGTGCATTTGATAGTAGCCGTAAAGGCAGAGGAATGAGCATACTTTATTCAGTGTCTTCATGTGACGGTGGGGGCCTCCCTTTTTTTGATAGCGATGAAGAAATTTTTTATTTTTCAGATATCAAAGACTTTGGACCCAGAGGTTTAAGGCCCCTTAATGAGACTATCTCTGTTCGTGTGTGCAAGAAGACAATCAATGCTACTCAGTTTGAAATAAAAGGCACAAATAAAGCTTTAAGGTGCCAACTCAAAAATGTGACAGTTGCACAATTGGCTAGTGTGAAAGCAAGAAAGGAACAAGAAGACATTCCACTGGATGTTTTAGAGGAAAGCAGAGTTCAAATACACTCAGAGAATCCAAATGCGAGGTTAAAAAGAGAGACACATGGAAACTGGACAGAAGATGACCTTATGTCAGGAGAATTACCTGGATCCTGGGAGTTGGATGTGCAAGATTTAGAAAGTCAAAATGTCTCTACAGCTCTAAAGGAAAATAACCAAATATTTAGTGACATGAATTTGACCACGTTTGACCCTGAAGACAACAATGAGATTTTACTCGAACCAAAAGAATCGGTGAAAACAGGAAATCTTTTAAAAGAACTTCTAAATTATCCTCCAACAAACTTTGAGAACCAAACAGCAGACCTTGATTTGAAGTTCAAAAATAACACAGACATTAAAAACGCAACACATATTTCTCTGTCTGTAGATTATGATGATTACAGCCAGCAGGTACTGCAACATACACTCACACATATGTATTTTCTATTTTCTATCTGTACAAAAAATCTTTAAGACAACTTTTTATTTGCAGGAGAATGATACTGATACTTTTTACTCTGACTACTTGGACCTGCGATCAGGTGAAACCAGAGGAAGACACTATTACATTGCTGCAGAAGAAATCACTTGGGACTATGGCATCAGGAAACCTCATCAGTTTATCAAGCATAAGTAGGGACATTATATTTTCTAAAATGTATTGAAGCTTCTTTTTACCTACGTTAATACTGTCTCTTCCCATCTAGGGAGATGCGGCGTGGTATGCGAAAGTTCCTTCATGAGTATAAGAAAGCTGTATATCGAGCCTACAGAGACGAAAACTTCCAGTATCCCGTTCCAAGAGGAGAGCTGGAGGAACACCTGGGAATCATGGGACCATTCATTAGAGCCGAGGTCAATGAACTCCTCACAGTGAGTCCAGTTTCATTGTACATTCACCTGCTGTGTTTGGTCTGTAGGAAATGAGAAAGAAAAATGTAAGTTTTAAATTTTGTTTCTAGCATCAACTATCATCAGCAATGAAAAAAATGTCTGCAAATCTTTGGTCCTGTGGCAGCATGATTTACTGATAAATGCTCATACTAAAAAACACAAATTGAGAATACATTTTATGCTTTATGACAGGTTATCTTTAAGAACAAAGCATCGAGGCCTTACTCTTTTCACATTCAAGGAGTGTATGACAAGAGCCAAGGAGCTGGCTCTGGTCAAACTTACTTTCGCGACGCCCCTCCTGGAGTCCCTGGAGATCCAGTGGCCCCGGGAGAGAAAAGAACTTACATCTTGAAAGTAACGAAGAAACAAGGCCCCTCTGACAAAGAGCTGAGCTGCAAGACAGGAGCATACTACTCTACGGTGGATAAGGTTTGTTTGGGTCACAGTTCAGAAGCCGCTGAGCCACTGCCATGTCTCTGTATCACTTTCTTAAATTTGTTTTGTTTCTGTTTTGCAGGACAGAGACATTCACTCGGGGTTAGTTGGGCCTCTAGTTATCTGCAAACCTGGTGTTCTTCAGTCTAGGCTGAAAGGGGAGCAGAATGTGCAGGAGTTTGCTCTGCTCTTTCACTCGTTTGATGAAACTAAGAGCTGGTACCTGGAGGAGAACCTCCAAAAATACTGTGTCCCCCCATGTCAAGTCAGCCCTGAAGAGCCCTGGTTTCACACCAGTAATCGCTTTGCAGGTGGGACAAAAAAACATGATTTTCCATACAGTTTTTTTGTCATTTTCAATATTTAACATGTTCCTCTCTCTGTTAGCAATCAATGGGTATGTGGCAGAGACACTGCCTGGTCTGGTAGTGGCTCAGCACCAGCTGGTCAGGTGGCACCTGCTTAATGTGGGCAGTGAGGGCGAGTACCATGCCGTGTACTTCCACAATCTGCCCTTCATTGTTCATACTGGGGCCGACCATCGGATGGGGGTCTATCAGCTTTTTCCTGGTAATAATTACACTGATTGCTGTACAAACAGTGTTTACACAACATAAATTGCATACATGGTCAATTGATAGTAAAGAATCAGTTGTGAGACATTGTTAAAAGAATGTAGAAAGTATAATGTAATGTTTTCCTTCCATTTATACAGTTAAAACCAGAAGTTTACACTATATAAAAAAGTGCATTAAATTTTTTTCTCACTGTCTGACATGAAATCAGACACAACTTTTCCTGTTTTAGGTCAATTAGGATTACCAAAATAATTTCTGTTTGTTAAATGCCAGAATAATGAGACAATGATATTTTAAGTTTAAGTTAAAATACAGTTTTAAGTTTAAGTTTACATACATTAAGATTACGATGACTTTAAACAATTTGGGAAAACCCAGATGATGATGTCATGTCTTTGGAAGCTTCTGGTTTAACATTTGTGTTAATTAGAGAAACACCTGTGGATGTACTTGAAGGTACTCCTGAAACACGCTGCTTTGTGTAGCATCATGTAAAAGTCAAAAGAAATCAGCCAAGATATCAGGAAGAGAACTGTGGACTTGCACAAATCTGGTTCATCCTCGGGTGCAATTTCCAGATGCCTGAAGGTGCCACTTTCATCTGTTCAAACAATTATACACAAGTATAAACACCATGGGAATGTCCAGCCATCATACTGCTCAGGAAGAAGACAGGTTCTGTGTCCCAGAGATGAATGTGCTTTGGTCTGAAATGTGCAGATCAACCCAAGAACAAAAGCAAAAACACTGTGAAAATGCTGCTGAAGTTGGTAAGAGTCTGTCATTATCCACAGTGAAACGAGTACTGTTCTGACATGGGCTGAAAAACCACTCAGCAGGAAGAAGAAATTACTCCAAAAGAAACATAATAAATCCAGATTACGTCTTGCAAATGCACAAAGGGACAAATACCTCAATATTTGGAGACATATCCTGTGATCAGATGAAATTAAAATTAAACTGTTAATCCATTTCAAGCCTGAGAACACCACCCCAACTGTGAAGTACAGTTTAGTGCACTTAAAAAAAGAGATGTCATCTGGAGGAAAGGACATGCGGAAATACTGAAGACATCAGCCAGTAAGTTAAAGCTTAGGCACAAATGGGTCTTCCAAATGGACAATGACCAAAGAATACTGCCAAACTGGCTACAAAGTGGCTTAAGGATAATAAAGTAAATGTTTTGGAGTCGCCATCACAAAGCCCTGATCTCAGTCCTATTGAAGATTTATGTGCAGACCTGAAAAAGCATGTGAAAAGCCAAACTTGGCTCAGTTACACCAGTTCTGTCAGGAGGAATGGCCCAAAATTGTGAGAAGTTTATGGAAGGATATCCAAAACATTTGACCCAAATCATACACTTTTAAAGGCAATGGTTCACAATACTAATGAAATGTATGTAAACAGAAAGTAATGAAACATTGTTTTTTAAAAATCCTTCACTCTGATTCTGGCATTTAACAAATAGTTTATAATTTTTATATAATAGTTATAGTAATAGGTCTCAATATTTTAGCCAAAAATATCACAGTTTTTACCATTTTAAGTTCTGTTTGAGCAGAAAAGGGCATGTTATTGAAAATGACAAATATTGAGAATAGCATCTAATGTTTCTTTGCTCTATCATTTATAATGAGGTGTTTTTGGTACACTGGAGATGAGGCCTCCAACAGTGGGCACGTGGTTAGTGGAATGCACTGTTGCTGACTACCAGCTGACTGGTATGAGGGCGAAAGTACTGGTCTACAACCCAGGTAAGTCTAATATTGTGTGTAGACTGGTATTCATCCCATTATGAGCATGGAAATCATTCTGCACAGAGTCACATCTTGAGGACCATTTGCTTTGTTGGGACAGAAATCAGGTTTTAGTTTTACATATAGTTTAGTTTTTATATACTTTTGTTTTCATGTTAATTGAACACAGATATTTCCATTACAGAGACATGTTGTTATATATGGTGTTTAATACTTACAATTCTTTAGAGTGTGTTCTGCCATTGGGAATGAAATCAGGAAGAATAGATGATTCACAGATCACAGCGTCAAACCATTTTGGTAACTACTTATTGTAATTACAGTTTCTCTGTTTTAAGTGTTCAGTGATCTTATTGATTCTACAATTGTATATAGATGGATGGGAGCCTCGTTTGGCCCGACTGGATCAGTCTGGATATATCAATGCTTGGATGGGTCAAGGGAAGAGGTCATGGATACAGGTGAGACTGTTCAGACAGTGACAGTGACAGTAATAATACCAACAATGTATCTATTCTGGTGTGTCAGGTTGATTTGCTGAGGCCCATGATCCTACATGGAGTGAAGACACAGGGAGTGAGCGCGAAGCTGAGGGACCACTACATCACATCTTTTAATGTGTCCTACAGCATGGACCTGGAGACATGGAGCTACTACAAGGGCAACAGCCCAAGACAAGCCTGTGTAAGTACCCTACTCAGTTATTAGTTATAGCTGTAACATGCACTAATACTTTATGTCAATGGGCTTTAGCTTTTCTTGGGCAACATTGACAGTGTCAAAGTAAAGGAAAACTACTTCTCTCCGCCCTTTGTGGCTCGTTATATAAGGATTCATCCAGTGCGTTTTGAGAAAAAGCCAGCTTTAAGAATGGAACTACTGGGGTGTGATGTCAACAGTAAGCATGAGAATTTGACCTAATTGCATGGGTAATGTTCAGCACTAAAAGTATCTTTGCACATGCCAGGCTGTTCTCTCCCTCTGGGGCTGCAGTCCAGGCAGATCCATGACAACAACTTCACTGCCTCTTCAGTTTATTCAAAGCTGTTCAGGAGCTGGAGCCCTTTCCTCGCTCGGCTCCACCAAGAGGGCAGTGTCAACGCCTGGAGGCCTAAGGTACAATATCTGAAAATACACTCTCTTTCAGTGTTGATTAAATTCTTAAGAGAGACAGATAGTATTCAATTACATTCATTCAGTTTAGTTTTATTAAAAGTGTACTTCTCTGAGTAGTTTTCAGACTCCATACTTTTGCTTGTACTTGTGAGATATATTTTACAGTACTCCTACTGTAAAAGTTTTGTTCTACAAGTCTATGACAAACACATTTAAGCAAAGAGCACTAAAAAACAGTTATATAAACTGTAAGTTCACAGCTGGAATAACCATGTTATACCACAGCTTTGTAGGACAGCTTTCAGCTGTGCTCCAGATGAAGGATAATGCCAAATATTTCTATTCTATTGCTATTTTTTATTATATTTCTCTGAATTTGTTTTGTTTTCACTCTTTTTTTAATTATAGAATAACAACCCACATGAGTGGCTAGAAGTGGATTTGGGAAAAGTTCGACGCATCGCGGGTGTGGTGACTCAAGGAGCTCGCTCACTCCTCAAACAGATGATGGTCACAGAGTTCTCCGTCAGTGTCAGTCAGGATGGACACTCCTGGAGCAGTGTGCTGGAAGAAGACTCGCACAGAGATAAGGTATTCTGTCAGTGTTTTTGTTTTGTACTTATGTCATGACAATGATTTGGCTTTTAGAAAAGTTAGAAATGGGACAAAGAGCAGAGAGGAACATTGAGCAAACTGCTGGGAGTCTATATTTGAAAAGACACAATCAAAACTGGCACAAGCACTGTGCACTGTGGCCATTCACTTTAAAATAAAAACATCAGTTTGGTTGGATCACATGACTATTACTGTTTTCACCACCGTCTTGCATTTGCTTACTTCAGCTCTGACTATACACTCATACTTGAGCTATTTCGGTCATTATGTGAGTCACTCTTTTTTATAAAGGGAAATTTTACACGGGAGGCAGCCTCTAACCGGAAACATGTGCATTTTAAATGCTCTTCTCAATACATAAATCATACTACTCATGCTAAATTCATTCTGCAGATCTTCACTGGAAACACTGATTCAGAGACGGAGGCTCTAACAGTTTTTGATTACCCGCTGATCGGACGCTTTCTTCGGATACACCCACTTGGCTGGATCAATGACATTGCTCTGAGGCTGGAGGTTTTGGGTTGTGACACACAGCAGCTTCCTTTATAGGACAAAGTGTACATTATAAACCATCTACTGCTGCTAAGCTACTACCAGAGAAAAAAAAAAAAGTTATATTATTATTTTGAATAGCACTCTTTTGAACGTCAAGTTATTTTTTTTTTTGTGCTACACTTTCACACTGGATATTGTAAATAATGCAGACATTATGGATGTATGAAAGGTTTCTCTGCTGAAAAGTTGTCTTCTTTTGATAAACAATGTGTTTTTCTCTAAACTTCTTGAATGGGCATTTTTCCATGTTGACTGTTCTACAAAAACTTACCGTTTAGAAGTAAAAACAAACATTTTTGCTCTATACCTGCTCTTGTGTTGTCCCGTGATGTTCTGTTCTGTTATTTTGGCTTATCCACCTCCTCCAGAAACTGAGTTAATCACACTATTATTGTTCTTTGACATGTTCAAATATGCAGCATTGTTTGCATGTTCACAGACTGGGTTGGTCCGACAGCGGGAGGCCTAATGAAAACAGTTGTTGTTGAGAAGGTGTTATCAGTGTGTCATTATCAGAGGAACTTTCCAGTCGGGTGATGTTTCATTTGGAAAGTACAGTGCGAGGGACAGGACATGCTCAACAAGCCAGTCAGCCTTAAAACTCACCAATACAATGTGTTTACCTAAGAGAATTATAATCAATCCTGCACTTATTTGTCTAAATGTGCATTACTTCATGCAATCCATTGCTTTTGTAAGATATTCATGGTAATAGATGTAATAAAATTAGCATAGGCTTAGGGCAGATTATTCAAAGGAGCCAATGCGAAATATTTGCTTTATAGAGGGTTAAATACAAAGAAAACATGTCACAAATACAATGGCATCACATCTTCTATACATTTTACTAGCACGACCTCTACCGTTCATAATGTGTAATTACAGGATGGATTGGACTGAGCCCTCCACTATCGTCCTCAAGAAGTGTCTAAGCATTAAAGTAAAAAAAATAAAATAAAAAATCTATTCTGTTTTTGTTCAGTCCAGCTCCTTCAGTTTTGTCCAGTTGACAGAACTGAGTTTTTCTTTACTATGGATCAAACCTGGAGGAGGATTACACAGACACTGCAATATGTCTGTCTACATCTTTGAGCACAATACCCTGTATTATGAAGACCAAATTGGCCCGAGCCACACAAATTGGACCCTGTTGGTAGGAAACAGCCAAATTTTGAAGTAGGCTCATGAAATTCAGCAGTGATAGAGCTCCATGAGACAGACCTGAAGTTTAACTGAGCACTGGTCTATGATGAACAGGAAGTGGCCATATTGGATAGAGATGTTGTCACTTTTACTGCCTTTTTATAAAACCTATCTTGTCCTTGGTTTTGGTTTATCTAGAGACATAGATTTGCAAAAGTTATCACTGTTTCAGCCCAGAGAACTCAGATGTGGATCACTAATGCATGACCTCATGGACTATGGAGCACAAGAAAAGAGTACACTATAGCGCCCCCTACCATTGACATGAAATATCAACATTTGTACAAACATTGTGTATTATAATCTGTGCATGAGTAGATGCACATTAGTCCGACTGTGTTGAAACTGGAATCACTTTTACCTTGGCTGCCACTGATTACATTCATTTGTCAAAAACGAGGATCAATCCAAGTGCGCCACCTACAGGAATGCACAAAGTTTATAATGGGACGGGGAAAAAAATGACATTAATTAGTGAAACTTTGCAGAAAATTCCGTTGCGTGCCCCTGAGACCCATATTTTACTTTGTACAGTTTTGCCACAAGAGTTCTCCAAAGCTCACCATGTGAATGAATGGCACTCTGGCTCAAATCATGACAGGTAAAGACCCGCTAAACATGAACAGAAATGTACTGAAGCTGGCTGAGTGAACCAGCTTAGTGCAAAATAAATTTTCATAATATTTAACATAGTGCACACAAATTATGTCTACAGCACCACCTTTTAAGATGGGAGCCACATGTGCTTCGTCTTAAGCCAGTGAAGTTCACAGGAGTGATGGGAAACATGAGGACAAACCTAATAATACATAATTGTAGCAATACTCTATATGAAGTTGGCTGTGTTGGATGGCATTTCTGCTGCCCCTTTACATCTATATGAAACCTTTGATCCAACAGAGCTCACTCCACAAGCCATGTCTAGAGATGTTGATAATCAATAGTTTTAAAAATTTTTTGGAGATATTCTTCGATCGAAAAAGTCAATTTAGATTATTGCTTTATTATGCAAGAGGTTGTTTATTCAAAGGCACTGACCCCACCTGTAAAAAGAGAGTTAGGTAACTTTGGCTCTATGCAGTAGGGTGAAATCGGGTGAAGAGCAGATAGTGGCCTGGGCGGCTGTCAGGACGGGGGATGGCGTGTTGGCCAGTTGCATATAGAGGTGGTCAGGATTCAGGGGTGGTGGATTCAGAGGTCAGGATTAAGAGATGGCTGCGAGTTCATGGCAGGCGCATAGGAGGCACGTGCGCACGATGGCGAGGGCCATCATCGCCGCTTGCAGCTTTAATCGATATTAAGTCATAATTTATTGAAGTTTACACGTTCATTAAGTTTCCGTGTATATAACATTGTTTGGCCTTTGGCTACTGATCCACATCAAAATGGAGCCTATAGTTTAACCCTGGCCTCCTCCTGTTCTGCCCCAGAGACAAATCTCTCCTGTTCCGCTGTTTACCAACACTGCTGACCTACTTCTGCACTGATTCTGCACATGCTTAAGGATATAACCCAGTCAGGCAACATTTCTCATTCCTGTCCCTGGAATCCGCCTATTGAAGACTTAACAAAACAACCCTAAACTTGCAGTTGTGCTCAGGTCACTCCGCGCGCACAATGAGCGCCTGTGCGCAAACAGCGCCTGTGCACAGCCTGAATATGCTGCGCGAGAGGCTAATTCACTGGAGCGTGATCTGTGAGCGTCTGCAATCAATGACATGGCTATGAATGGCTCCCGGGCCGAGGTTAAAGAGGGCCGAGGAGTCATGGTAGGACTACAGCCCTGTGTGAACTCGTTGCCACGGTAATGATAAGAGCAGGCGCCTGGTGTCCTTGAACAACTGCCTCCTCTGAGCTGTTCTGCACAGAGGTTTGAGCTTTATGAATAAGTGCACCAAAAGAGAATGATGAACAACAAATGGACAAATGTTTTGAAATTACATCTTTATTGTTGGTTTAATAGAAAATTTTACTGTTTCGATATAGATAGATTCAAAAGATATTAACACAAATAATACATTTTCAAGCAGCTTGGCCTATTTCATTTGTAACGTCACTGGCCTCTCTAAAAGATTTCACAAGTAGGATACAGAGGTATAGTGATAAGTGATGAGTGGAGGTGAGTAGAGGCCTTGTTTTTACTAAAAGTAAAATTAAGAAAAAACAGCAAAGCCACTTGTCTCATGTTGCTGCAGCGTAAGGCTAGGGGTGTGTGGACAGACACAGTCAGTTTTAATACAGTGGGGAAAAAAAACAAAAAAAACTGTAACAACAAAAATACACCACAGCTGTAACATTTTTCTTGTTTAAACATTTACCAGATATGACCAATATTAACGTAATGTCAGTTTAGGTGTCATGGCTCAGCTTCATTCAGACTTTTGAATGGTCACACAATGTCACATTGTTTAAAGATAATATCAGATTTTAAAGTGTTAGATCAGAGGTGCAGAGAAATGGCACAGATCATTATTAAATTAAAATCAGATTACACGTGGCACAGTGAGTCAGCGTTTTTTAATTTTAAATAGAGTGTGCCCCTGTGCATCTCTGACCTCTACATCAAAACAGCTGGGAAAATCATTAAATGGCATACGTTTGACAGAAAGGCATACAACAGATTGTTCCCAAATCTAAGATAGGACTTGAACATAAGGTTAACACTATCCTTTTTGAAACAGGGGTCAGTCACATCAAGTAAATCCAGAGCAAAGCTCTGCTGCACTGTCAAGACAGCTCCAGGGAGAATATCATTCCCCAGTGATCTGGCTTTTTCACTACTTATAACAGATTTAGCTTACCCCCCAAAAATCTCACAATAGAATCAACATAAAATAGCAAGTATATAGTATATAGTGAAGGCATATACAGAGTACATGAATGTGGGTTAGTTGTCTTAGGTCATTCAGTGTTGTTGTAATGATTGCTTCCACAAAACATTTGAGCTCAAGCAAATGTAAAAAACTTTTGAATATGCAATGTTGTTTTGAACTGAGGTTATTGTAGTCTGTATGCTTGATTTCTCAGCTAGAAGCTGAGAAATGATTTTTAGCAATCAAAACAAAGTAATAGTAAGACATTTACAGTTGTGCATAGGACCACACAGCTTTTAGAGCCAATATGGCTATCGAAGTAGACTATATGTTCATTGAGATTACTCAGATTCTAGTAGTGTAGGCTTTCAGGTGAATTTACCTCAGTTTACTGCACAACCTCAGGCTCAGTCAAAGAAAGGAAAGGATTTATAAAGGATTAACACCAACATGAAAAACATAATAAAAAACGGGGTTGGTGACATTATGTAATTTTCACAGTTTCAGGTACTCTGCATTTGGGAACATATTTTTTAATCAATATAGTTATAGTTGTATTTAAAATACAACTAAGACCTGATATACATTGTATAAACAAACCACAGAAAAGTGTGGAGAGCATGAGGTTGAGTTCAACTGGTTTGCTGAGGACCATTTGATTATTGAGGTATGATTGTTTGTCATTGCCCTGTTTAGTGTCAGTCTCCTATAAACTAGGTTTGAGGTTTGTGTAGTTTTGTCAGTTGTCACTGATGGCACAGAATGCCAAGAGGACAATTACCAGAATGCAGTAGCACCTGAATAGTGGGTGAATAATATGACTCATTCTTCATGCTCTGCCCCAAACTGCACCTTAAAGATCCTACATTATCATCATGAATTGTTTCTCAGATATGACTTCAACCTAAACTAGACACAAAATGACTTATTTTTACCCCCATTTTGTTGTTTGACCCATTGTAGCTCTCTGTTGCACAGGTCCAATGTTTCAATGATGCAACTTACAAACAGAGGTAAGTGTTTATGATTAGTGTTTCACATAACTGCAGACAGTCCTCTGAGGGGAGGTAAGGATGTGTCACAGTGAGTGAGAACTTTCCACTGAAGCAGCAAATCAACTGCCTGAATGATTGGTGACAGGCCTGAGCAAAAAACATTTTAGAAGGCTTCTTTTAATTATATCCTGATGCATTGTTATTTGAAACTGCCATCTAGAACAAAGGCGCTAGAGTATTTATTAAAAATATATGCAGTAGCTTTAATAGTACTGCTCAAATATTAAATTCTCAACAGTTTTCACAAAATGTTTGTATTTAATACATTTTGAAAAGCTACAAGTGTAGGCTATGTGTGGGTATCTCTAGCAGACTTAAAAAAAAAATGGAATGATTAAAAATCAGAAAAGGATGCCGTTAACACATTAAAACAGTCAAAGTCTAAAAAGTAACTGCGACCATGATCAAAATGAATGATTTCAGAAGATTGCCCATGTGATGTTAATAAAAAAATATGGCTGGAGCTGTTATGCTTACATGTCAAATGTACTCCTTCTGTAGTAAATGGAGCTGGTACTGCATAAAAAATAGAAATGCATCCCTTCACTACTACATTTTAAATGCTTCAAAATGAGTATATAAAATCATAACTTTAAATGTTTGAAAAAGCTAAAAAGAAATTCAAGGTGATTACAATTAGATAAAATCTCTTCATTTAAATCCTCTTGGAGGTATTAGTTACTAAAGTTCCCACTGAAAACACATTGTTGCATTTCACTCTTGTGCTTATCTCATCTTATCTCCAAAATTTCCATATAATTCTGATGTGTCAAACCTTCCTCCCTTGTTTCCAGAGCACATACTTTCTGTACTTTTCTGAAGGCGAAGAGAACAAACAACCAATAAAAATATATTAGGGTGAGATGTTATTGGTCAGTGTGTAGTAGTGTAGTATGTCTCTTGTAAAGAGGATGGAAAATGCTGGTGACTGAATCCCTGTAAATACAAAAGCACTGATAAGCTTTAGTCTAGAGTTACAACAGTTATGTTCCATAAAATAGGCATTATGTGTGACCTTAGTGTGGTGTCACTCAGATGTGTGTCTCTACATCCGTGTATCCAGGCAGCATGTCTCCATTGGAGCAGCTCTTGGCCTCAGCTGGAGAAGCAGGGGGCAGCATGTGAGCGGTGGTGGACGTCTCCTCGGGACATGCAGTCGAATGGTTTCTCTGTAGTCGTCTCTGGACCAAGGGCACAAAGAAGAGCACCACACCACCCACCATGGGAGGGACCCCAGCCAGAGAGAAGGCCACCGTGTAGTTTCCAAAATAATCTCGTAACAGGCCTGTCAGAGAACAATTAATTATTAAAGTTTGCAAACATGGCACAAAAAGGACAATAACTTTAAGCATTTCACCACATTTAAAGAATAACCCACTTAAAACCACAAGATGTTACATGACATGTAAGGAATTCTAATTCTTACCTTCGTCCCTATTCTAGGATGGACAAAATGGAGGTGCTATTGTGTTACACCAAATCTCCAAACCATCACCCTTTGTTACTGTCTCAACTTAAAGTTATCAGACAGACGGTATACATGATGGAAAGGAAAAACACATTTCAAACTAAATACAAAAGGGGTCATAAAAGCGGAGTCTAGGGTAATACTGAGGTACTGGGGTATATTGTCTGTCTTCTTGAAAAATGAGTACAGTGTATGTTAAATTAAATGTCTGTCACATTTTGTTGAAATATATATATATATATATATATATATATATATATATATATATATATATATATATATATATATATATATATATATATATAATATATATATATATATATGCTATTATGCTATTACACATGCTACAACAGGAGGGTTTAGTGCAGAGATAAGTGAAGAAAAGTTAAAGAGTAATCAATCAAAAATAAATAAGTAATTACGACTCCCTCAAATGAAAAAAATGAAAAAACACTAAATTCTCACCGGCTATAGGTGGGCCTGCTGTCATGGGAAGAGCCATAAGTCCGAGAATGTAGCCTATTGCCTGTGAAGCCTGCATGGGCCCAACCAACTCAAAGGCAATCGGAGCCATCATAGTGAGAAAACATCCATCGCACAGTCCCAAGAACACACACACCACAATGAGTGCTTCAAACACAAAGCACTGAGGAATTAGCATGGACATCAGGCCCAGGACTATAAAGGACACCACCTGTAACAAAGAACAGCTTTTAACACATTAACAGAAGCTTGCCCTGTCTATGTGTAGTTGTTTGATAAGTTTACTTTTAATAACTAATCAATTCATTTGGTTATTTTTTTATTTACAGTATTTAATACAGGTGTAAAGATTTGTTTTGTTTTTTTTACTTTTGCCTCCATCGATAAAATTTATATTTTTTAATAAAAAATCTGTGCAAATGTATTGACTTCAAATGCTAGATTCTCATTCTGACAAAGAACCATTAATCCAGGTTCTATCCTGTCCCTTATGTGCTGCTGTTACTAATGCCAAAGCATGTGCACTGTGTACTTCAAAACAGTAAACTTTGAGATTCTTATGCCAAATAGCTTTATTAAAAACCTATAAAGTCTACTACAGTTCCTGCACATAAAAATGGGTAGTGAATGCTGAGAATCAGAGCCTATTAAAACTAAAGCCTTAGGGCATTCTTGTTTGTCACATGATTTTTTGTGTACATCTAATTTAAGTGCCTACATTTGGTGTACATTTTGTTCTGAACATTCTGATGTGCATTCATGCCAGCAGAGGCTGCTGGATTTTTTTTTTCTCAAATTTTATCTTATTTTCTCAGAATCCTTTCTACTGAGGTAATTGGTGACAACAAAAAGGATCTTGTCAGTCTCCTCATTGTACACACACATGTACATTGAATCCGCATACAGTGGACAGTCCATAACAACCCCAATTTTATGTGAAAAATTATAGTAATTTTGCAAATGCTGCAACTACAAATATTACTTACTAGCATGTTGTATAGGCCACACAGTACAATGTTCTACTGCATATAATTATGGAGTCAGTTCCTATTACTATGAATAATGTTTGCTTACCTGCATATATATTTTCTTTAGACCAGAAATAAGGTCTCCAATCTTTCCAAACACCAGGCGACCCACTCCTGAAGAAGCTCCAATGCAAACCAGAAGAACCCATTCCTTATCAGTGCCTTTAAACTGCTCCTTCACAAATTTCATCTAAACAAAAAGACATCAAAATATTACTGTTCTGTGCAACATTTTTCATAATAAATAACGTAATTTATTTTTTTTTAATCATGAGGGACATGATGAGAAGAACTAGTTCATATAGGTCGGCCACTCCCTGCACCCTCTGAAGTCTCTCCTGGACACGCTGGTCCATGTGAAATATTTGCTCTGCTTTGAAGTGATCTACATTCTTCAATGTCCATAGGATAGGCATGTTTAGGGACATAGAGTTAGCATACGGGAGAGATTTCCTGAGGTGAGCGATACAAAAGCCGGAACGATGTTTACATCTGGGCCTCGCCTGAAATAACAGGCCTGACAGAGGGAGGCCTGAGTGGGAACATCCGACATCTGGATGGATGGAGATCAACTTTACACACAGCATAGCCACATTTCACCAACCATGTCAATGTCTTCCCATAAAGCAAACTATGAAAGGTAAAAATATTTTATTTAAAAATTATAAAATTCAAGACTAGTTTTTTTTTTTAAATTTAGCATATTAAAGCAAATTTAAGGAGCATGCTGTTGTGGGACAGTGGTCTGTGCAAAATAAAAAAAAAAAAAAAAAAGGACTACCAAACCCTGCAGACTTGCATTTCTCCATTTTCACTGCAACTTCCTGAATCTAAAGGATTACATATCATACACCAAATACACATCCAAGTACTGTAGCTCAATAGAATGCAGGTGTTGCATTTACAAATACTGGAAGGGTTTATACAACTTCTACAAGGTCAGGAAATTCTTCAATAAAAAAGCTGTAGTTAAGATCTTGAGATTATAGAAGATAAAAGTGAAAACAGGTAATTTTAGTGATTACCTTGGGTTGAGTTATGTTAATGTACTTACCAGATGGACATATGGTACAAAGTATCCCAGGACAGCTGTGGCCACACCAAATGCCCACACTCTGTATGTAACGATGTGAAACACCCGCAGGTTGAAGTATTTTCTGATTCGGGTGAGAGTTTTGCTCCACCTGCTCGTATCCTGAGCACTGGACCCTGGCTGCGTCTGCTCTGTACACATACCAGGGGGACCCATGCTCCCCCCAGCAGGCAGCAAAGGTTTGAAGGACAATGCAAGTAAAGCTTGGACAAGCATAAAAATGCTCAGTATCTGAAATGTCTTGTCCAGTCCCAGAGATTCAACCACATTGTCCAGTAAAACTGGGAGGCCCATTGAGAAGAGGCTGGCACCAGCAGTTACCACTCCATTGACCAGCCCTAATCTCTGGCGGAAGTAGTGACCCAGGATGACCAGGGATGGCTGGAAAGCAAAAGAGGAACCACATCCAAATAGTATGCCATAGGTGAAATAGCGAAGAATCAGTGAGCTGCAGAAAAGAGGAAAAAGAATTAGCATAAAACCATGAACTACTACTACTGATACCGATTCTTCTACTATAATAAATATATAATAAATACTAATTACTCATAATACATACTTTGCAAATGATGTACTTAGCAGCCCTATAAAAGCCAGCAATGCACCACTGACAGCCGTCTTCCTGCAACCAAATGAGTCTGTGAACATGCTGACCACTGGTGAACACAGGAAGATCATTCCCATGGCCAAGGCTCCAACCCAAGCTGCAGAAAACCAGACAAAACAGATGAGTCTATTAAACTATTTTGGTTATTATTTAAATGTATATGTATACAGTTATATAAAGTAGTTACTGTTGTGTATAACTTGGGGCTCATTTAAGAATTTCAGTAATTGAAGCAATAGTTGTTTTTATATTTGAAAGGATGTAGAGTTCAAAGCATTCACATAGATGTATCTACTACATAATAAATCAAAATTAAAGTTGTTATTAAGTTGATAGTGGTGCAGCTTGTAGCCTGCGTTAAAACATAACTACAAGGACAAACTCTGTGTTCTATAAACAGAGAATAAAGTGTGTCCCGTCCAGGAGAGCAAAGGTAACTTTACTAACTGGCTGGGTTTCTAGACACTAGGTCACTCTACTCAATGCTCAGATGCACTGACATCAGAGGACTATGACAAAAAGGCTCATTTCGCTACGTGCACACAGCAAAGTCTATAGACCAGCATACCAGATTCATGCAAGTTTACATAACATGCTTTATTGTGGGTCTTTGAACAATTTGTGCTGCCAGTAATGGCCAGTGCATTAGTGAGCACAGAACACACTGTGCTGCTGTATCTTTGTATAGATTGAAGGGTGTAGTCCCAGGATCCTATAGTTTATTCAAATGGAACAAAAAGGGGAAATCTCTTAAGATATAGTTTATGGACAAAACAGATGCTTCCCGGCATTTAGCAACTTCCTAAAATAACAGCCTATTCACAAATGTGTATGCCAACCCCATGTCCAATCAGATTAACCCAATTTTCCTTATTAGCCAGTGGAGTTTGAGCATAGTCTGTTTTAAGCATCTTAGCTTAAAAGTATTTTGAACTCTTTGGAACACTTTGGGGTAAACTGAAATATTTGCATTTCTGGTCACTCCACGTTTAGCGGTCTAGATGGAGAAGTTAGGCAAAGTAAAAAAGAAACACAAGAACCTGTCTAATGCCGCATTTGGACTCATGGCATATCATCTTTACCCTTCTTCAAAATGGTTGTTTTATTCCTGCATATTAAATGGTGCATTCATATTAATAATATAAAATCAGCAACAAATAGTGTCTCATAGTTCATTTCCAATTAAATTTTCCACCTAATAGTTTTATTGAGATTCCTAAAGCTGGCCAGGAATTGTACACTCATTACAGGCGATTAAAAGTGAACACTTTGAAATACAGGGAAACAAATACAAACAATTTACAAACAAAGGATTTGTTGTATATAATGTTGAGTGGGATTAAACAAGGCTTATTTCTGTGACGGATGAAACAGAACAGCAAAGGAAGAAGTGCAACCCCTTTATTGGACAGGGCTTTAAGAGACTGTGGGATACTTCACATTATGGTTTGTCAAAATGTTCTGACCATCAAAACAATTAGCAAGCACAGGATGGAAACACACTACTATTCAACAATGAGCCACGATGTCTTAAGACCGTCTTGGGCACTACAACAATGGCAATGTTTATTTTTCAGAAAAACGGAGGTACAAGCCATTAAGTGATGGCCATGAGGAGAAGGATGTGACGTCTTGTTGACAGATTGTGTCCGAACGTTGTATAAACAGATTTTTTTAACTCATTCTGCAACTTGTTCCTTGTACTTAAAGTATAAAACATTAACAATGCGGCACATGACATTGTTTTTTTGTTTTTGTTTTTTTTATGGTTAACAATTGCAAACTTATTGAAATATAATTTGGCCTATTTGAAAAAATAATAATAAATAACAAGGGTGTATTTTTGTACTTAATCTTCCATGAAATGTTCTGTGAATGGACAAATATTTATTGAAACAAGTGCTTTTAACAGCAACACGGTTTGTATTGAAATACACAATTGCTTCTTTGTTCATAAAATGTCCCGTGCAGCAAAACATGAATTTCACTCTAAAACAGAATATAGTCCACATGGTCATCAGATAATAGAATAATATTACACGGTAGTAAAGGGAATGTGTAGTGTAGACATTGCAAAATGGATATGTATAACTATTTAAGTTTTATTTCCTAAGCCCTTAAAAATACAATATACAAAGTGTTTTTCTTGTTGCTAGTGACAGCGTGATGGTAAAGTTCAGCCTCAAGTCCTACTTTTCTACATCCTGTTCACTGTTAAAATGCATTGACTGATTTCACTCTGAGACAATTTCAATAGAGAGGAATGTGAAAAATGTCAAAGTACTCCCTGAACAGCCAACCTAATGCAGTGATTAAACGACACAGCAGACTAGACTGAACAAGAAAGAGAGAATTATCAATAAAAGACAGAGCATGTATTTTTGAAAAGACAAAAACATTATTTTTTTTCTTTTTTAAATGATTATGGTGATGACAATATTCAGATATTATGGAAATCCATCAGAAACACGTGTTACGCAGTGGATAAGGTTTAAGTATCGCAATGGACTGTAAAATTAACCACAAAGTGCAGAAAAATCACTTAATGCCGTCATTTTTGACCAATAGCTCAAACATCTACTTTTCCTATTTTTAATATGTTTGATTAGACTAAAGAACTGCTATAGGACCTATTGATTAAAACTAACAAATCCATTTATGGTATAATTCAGTAGCTTCCCTACTATGTTACTGTTTACGTTGCACATATCAGTCATTTCTATGGACACTCCTTTGTTATTTTTTGATCCACAGAAATTCCTATAGTCTGTGGAAAACACTTCAAAGACAACACAAATACATGTTGCAATGCAAACTGACCCCTGGTCTTCCATTCTAATGTTTTGTTTTGTTTTTTTCATGCTCTTACTTAAATCTATTTATGAGCAAGAACATCGAACAAATAGATGCAATATCAAGTAAGATATTTATATTTATATTTGATATTAAGAGCGCTATATGCCAGTTACCAGTGTTGCTCTCCTTCTGGAGAATAAATAAAAATAAGACATAAATATTAACATGACGGTGTCATAAGAAACTGTAAACTATATTATCAACACCTAATAATCATTTTTTTCATTTGTATCAAAATAATTGGGTTTCTGTTATTTGCTTGGTTCATGTGTTTGATTATGATCAGTAAAATCTCTTTTGTTCTGCCTTTTGGTAGAAAAAAAAGTCACAATTCAGCAGTAATATTCTATTTTCAATAAATAAAATAATGAGACTATGTGTAAAAGTAGTTTGCAATAAAATAAATAGTTTGGTTGTGGTTTATCATTTAATAGGTCTTCATCACTTGTGAGCGGGAAACACTTCGCAGGCCATGGCCTAAATATGGCTATAGGGATTTCATGTTAATAGGTTTTATTGTAATTAAGGGCCTCTAGGACTAGCATTAATGTCTGCATTATCACAATGTCTCATAGTGTTTTGTATGAAGCTAGATGTCCCAAGATAAACTCAACTCAAGTAGGATAACCCTGGTCACATGCTGTTCTGCTTTCCGTGGGAACTAGACAGCAATGCATATGGTCTGAGAGTTTTTTTTCTACTGTGAAAACTTCAGAATGTCTTTAAGGGTCATAATGTCCCGGACCAAGGACATGTGTGACAGAGGTGATCAAACAAAATACCTTTTACTGTGTTGTTAATGAATAGTAGACCCCCATGGAACAATTGTCTTGGCTCAGGTTAATTACTAGGGAAAATAAACAGTTGTGTGTCATTTATTTCAAATATAGCCCATGCAGTTTGGAGTGAATCAGCAGTGACACAAGCACACAGGTGTCATCTACCTTTAATTCACAAGTGAAGTCACACAGAGCCTGTTGAACTTGAATGACATGGCGCATCTTTAACACAAATAACTTGAGTATTTCAGTTATATTTTACAACACTATTACATTCTAGAGGTATTGAGTTGTTTATTTCACTGATGTAACAGCTTATTTAACTCCGGATACTCACCCACTTTGAACTGGGACGTCTTGTCCTCTGGATCTGCGTGTTCCTTTACCAACATCAAGTGAAGGATGCCGAAAGAATTTTGAATCCCAAATATGGATCCATTGCACCACGTTGCTGCAAAGACGACCAGCCAGCCGTAGCCTCCTTCAGGCGGGACAAAGCCTGTTCCGGGTCCGTGGCTCTCCACCTGGAGTCCGGACTCCGAGTCTGAGGACGGAGAGGAGATGGGAGGTTTGCAGCTGGCCTCTATGAGCTGCACGGAGCTGTCCTCGTGGGTGACTTTAATCTCACCCGCTGCTTGCTCGGTCTTGTCAGAATCCCGGGCAGCATCTTTGTCCGCCTCCTGAAGAGCCGGAGCCGGTTGGCCTTGGTTGTCTAGCCCGTTGATCCCCATGTTGTCTGGTCCACTGTTGAGGTTAATGTGTGCTCTTGGCGATCACGCATGGGATATAGGTCACTGGCATACGCACAGAGATTTGTACAGCTGATAATGTACAACACAAACCTCCTATAAGCCGCAGGAAACGAGCTGCAACTTCACTGCATGTTCTTGTTCTTTACGGGAGCGCTGCAGTTTACCTGCCCTACATACTCAGTGTAGGCTATTTTCGTGTGTTGCGCACATGCTATACTATACTTGGCTATAGCTCACAGTATTTACTATTGCAGTCTTCTCACAGCAGTGCCAAACCATCCGCCGTTTGTAAAGTCCTCTGCGCTTTTACGCGTAACAAATTTTCAGTCCGACTCGCAACATCTCTTGGATCAAAAACAAACATATGGTGAGTGCTCCTCCTCTTACGTTTTTCTCTGTATTGTCTCTGTAATGACAGATAGGTAGGCCGTGCGAATCCGAGGAGCTGTGTCTTTAAGCCTCAACAGAAACACATCCGTCACTGTGCCGCTGACGCCCGCCTCTCTCTGACGCGCGCACCAATGAGAAGGAGAGCAGCGCAGGAGGCGTTCATGCCTCTGATGAAGCCTGTGCGTCTGAAGCTGCCTAATAAGAAGTAAACGAAATACAATAATAGAAGTAAACGATCAGAAGTTAGGGCTAGGTAGGAATTTGACGCCTGATAAAGCCATTCTTCTCTTTTCTCTTTGGATGGCCAACACTTTCATTTAAAAGCAACTTTAAAAAAAAATGTCATTGAGGCATAAATTAGTTATAAGCTATGTTTGCAATAGTTTAAAATGTTTTGTAATAGAGAAAAAGGTTCAGTACTGAAAAGGTATAGGTTAAAGCCGTCAAAGCTTTGCAGTGGGTCATACCAGACTCTGCACTAGACTCTGCACTAGACTCTGCACTAGACTCTGCACTAGACTCTGCACTAGACTCTGCACTAGACTCTGCACTAGACTCTGCACTAGACTCTGCACTAGACTCTGCACTAGACTCTGCACTAGACTCTACAAGACTGCATCAGACTCTACAAGACTTTACAAGACTGCATCAGACTCTACAAGACTGCATCAGACTCTACAAGACTGCATCAGACTCTACAAGACTGCATCAGACTCAACTAGATGCTTCAGACATCACTACTCACTTGACTCTGCTTTGAATTTATCTGGACGCTGCCTTTAACCCAACTGTATTGCTGTACCCGAAAATAAAAATCTACAGAACGATCCCCGTGCCACTGCGCCTGTTCTTCATGCAACAGAACAGAAACTGACAGTCCCTTTGGGTTCCTAAAAACACGCCCAAATGCAGACTACTTGATTGATAATAAAGAGCATGTTAAATTGGCTCTACAAAGTATTTTGAATAATTACAGCTCTTCTCATAAAACATTCAAAGTTATTTGGATAGACCACTGCACAAAATGTGAGAACATGTTCGGTAGAGTACGAACCAGGGTTGCCAGAGGTTAACCCAGTAAACCCAATGTAATAGTACAATGTCACTTAACAATTCTTTCTTCTTAAAACCATGTTTACATAGTTAGTGGGTCCTATTGTTCCCTATGTTATTACATAAAATTCTGTTTATAGGAATGGTTAAACTCACTGCATCAGCAAACTTCACATTGGGCTCATCCCCTTTTATGTTTGTCAAGATTCAAGTAAGTAAAACTCCTTATTATTTTATTGTGTTTTGCACAAACACAAGTTGTACCTCCTTATGCTCAGTGAATATATTGGAGGGGCCATGTCTCATTTCACAGAGCTTCAAAGAGGCTGCACCAGCAAAGGAAGGACTAGAGTTTTAGTAGTGAGTAGGCTATTCAGAGATGACTGATATTTCAATCATCTATTCACCGTCAAAACTCCAGATGCTCTAGATGTTGTTTTAGGTTTAGTTCCAACTTGTTTCATTTGTGGTATCTGGCATGTATGAAGTTCATTGGGCTCAACTGTCTTGAGAACCAAAACAAAAAAGGGAAACGGAAACTATTTAACCAAAACATGTTTTCGTATGAATAGCCTAAATCAACATTGTATCAGTAAAATCAATATCATGTCCACTTCATATCTGAGGACACAGATATCATGTCCTGTTTCATGTTTCACAGATGACGTCATGTTTAGACAGATTTATTTTATTTTCACTGTCATAGTTCAGTTCAGTTTTCTCGACTTTTTTTTTTTTAACTTTATCTCTTCTGCTGGTCAGGTGCATGTCTTGACCAAAAGGATTTCCGGGTGAATAAAGGCAAAGCTGATGTTATAGATTTTATTATGTTCTTATTATATGTAAATTATTATGAACAGTGCACTGTATAGCTGTATTTGGGTTATTTCTCCACACATAATTTGGTAAAAAATCTGCACTAACCATGAAAAAAACATACTGGCGAATATTAGTCCCTGTAGAACAGCGGTTTGGCAGGAAGGTTAGGGATATTTATAGGGTTTTCAACAGTCACTAAACAGGGCTCAAATCAACAGTCACATTAAACAGGGCTCAAATCAACGTCACATTAAACACGGCTCAAATCAAAAGTCACATTAAACTGGGCTCAAATCAACGTCACATTAAACTGGGCTCAAATCAACGTCACATTAAACAGGGCTCAAATCAAACAGTCACATTAAACAGGGCTCAAATCAACAGTCACATTAAACAGGGCTCAAATCAACAGTCACATTAAACAGGGCTCAAATCAACGTCACATTAAACAGGGCTCAAATCAATGTCACATTAAACAGGGCTCAAATCAACAGTCACATTAAACAGGGCTCAAATCAGCGTCACATTAAACAGGGCTCAAATCAACAGTCACATTAAACAGGGCTCAAATCCAGATCAAACCAGGACCAAGTCTGAACACATCTTGGGTCTAGAGTTCAAAGCGCGGCTTTATCAAATTACAGAATTACAAAGTTAATTGTAATTCTGATTTATTCTTCTCTCTTAATTACAAAAACCTTGGGCATGATGGCAAAGGTGTTTATGTTGTCATTTGGTGTTTGGTTCCCAAGCAGTTATCCAAATATGTTAAGTGCCAAAGGGAGGGAGTCGCTGTAGAGTGGCAAGACTTGATTTGGCACAATGACTAATTCTTCTAAATGTTTGTTGGATAGACATAGGCTACATACATTTCTCATACTACTCGAACGTGTTGTGGCCATACTAAGGAGGAAATATGTTTGCAATATAAACTGCACAACATCATCACTCATTTCTGATGGCAACTACATGAATTAAACGTTTCAGGACTTTACTTGTATCCACCACTAGATGTCAATGCAGTGCAATATGAGCTTCTACTGGTGACGTAGACAGCTAGAGTCAGCAAGAGCTATTTGGTGCCTTGGAGGGATCTTAATCATATGTTTTATAATGGGCACAATTAAATTATTATTATTATAAATTGAACAAATGTGACAAAACACTTCTGTTCAAGTCTTCTTGGTTTCTTTAATTACAGACTCCTTTACATAGCAACATGTGTCTACTTCTTTCTTCTTTTCTGTTTGAATATGTTAAACAGTAAATAATAGCATAATGTTAAAGGATCGTGTACAGATTTTAAGTGGCCTGAATATCTGGACATTTGTCACGTAGAATGAGCAACACCATCACATCAGTTTCTAATTCTGATCTGAAGATGAGTCAGCCGTTTATTTGTTGTGCAGTAGTGTATATATAGCTGTTCACATGGCACAGGTCAACGTTACACGACTGCCCCGGGATTCCTTTTAGGTGAAGTTGAGCATTTCATAGTGCTTCCTGTTTGAATTAGAATTCTTCAAATCCTCTGAGAGGTGTGGGTACGGAGAGTGAGTGTGTCTGCGTAACATTAGTGGGATGTCAAGAGCCCCGCACATTTGTGGCCCACTGAAATGTGGTCATGATTTGGGTAATTACGAAAGTGTAAGAAGGCCGATAATTGAACGAGATTGGTATCATCTGAACAAACTGGAAATGTAAAAATACTCAAAAGTACACAGCACACTCACAAACTTTGAAAAGAAAAATACAGTTTATGGTGAGCATGCTGACCTGGTAGCAGAAAATGGGATTGTATTTTAATGAAGACAGTATTTTACAGGATCCAAACCACCAAAGCCATAACAGTCAGCATATCAGCGGTATGATCAAGAGCCAGAGCTTACCTGCTCTGCCTGGCGTCTCCTGTGAAGAAACTCCTGAGAGTACAGATCTGCAATGATAGAAGGGGACTAGTGACTCACGTACATGCATTAACAGGATCCAAGACACAACAAAATGTATTCTAAAGTTACAAGAATTCCTTCAGTTTTCCGTCTTTCTTCAGTAATAAATATTTATCAGCAACATACACAGCTGGCGGAGGTCATTGCAAACAACCAAAACTTGTTTATTTTAGATAGCTTACGCCACATTGCTTTGTTACTTAATTTTTTTTTTAAGTAGACCAAGTATTGGCTAACGTTTTGGGCTTAAAGGAAGACATTCAGAAAAAATATCCAAAAGACACAAATTTTAGAACGTAAATAGAATTTAAAAGCTAAATCAACAGTAAAGTCTCTGTCCTCGCAGGGCATTTCTTTTGGCCAACAGTGCTGAACTGTATCTTAAGATAAGTCATGACTTGTACCACCTTGTTACAGGTTGTGTAAAGTCCTCACATGACAGACATAGAACAGACAAATGAATGCAAAGGGGATAAATAGGTCTGAGTTGTATTAGCTGTTCTATTGACTGTATTTCTATGGTCGTGGAGAGAAAGTACACATTTACACTTTTGTCTAACACTAAAAGACCTAAAATGTTTATGAGGCAAATAAAAATACATGGTGCTGTTTTTTTCTAGTCAATATAATATTCATCTGATCAATATAATTTGTGGGAATATCTGTTTAATACCAGGCCTGATTAAATTTGTGATAGGTTACAGAAAAATACTGATCTCAAAAGCCATTTTAATGATTGAATGCACATACGAAAGTGTAAAATACATCTCCCACAATACAACTTTTCAGCTTTAACTTTTCAGTGACCCTTAGTAAAAATGCTTACTGTCGCCAAAAATGATACATGTACACACCCTTTAACATAAGTTTCAACAAAACTTTATTACTTTCTGTAAATCTACACAGTGATGGGAAGAATACTTTGAAAATGTATTTAGTTACAGAATACTGCGTACCTGAATTAAAATGTATTTTGTAACGTATTCTGTTACATGGGTTAATCAGAGTACTGTATTCTGAATACATGGAACCCTTTTACTCCAAGTTGCATTATATCAGTAAAAATATTACAAATGGCTTTATTTCTGTTGCATGAACTGTGTCTTATTACAGAAACAAAAAATACACACACACCCCCTCACTAATCTCACTAAAAATGTGCTGTAAAAAGCCAAAATTATATGATAAAGTACTGACGATGTATTCTTTGTAATTTAGTCACTTTCAAATACCTGTCCCACAAAACAGTTCCTCAGAATTAGTATTCTGAATACGTATTTTCTGTATACGTATTCAGTTACTTCCCAAAACTATCTGAGTAATATGATCAGATATGGCGATGGAGATAATTATAATCAGGCAGAAGTCTGGATGCAAGCTGTTTGAGACACATTCTTACAAGGAACTGAATGAATCCATGGCCCAAGGCTGTCTTTGCAATGTGGGTATACTGGAAAAAAATTGTCCATTTGCCAGCTTTTCAACATAAGAGGATTGGGCAACACAAAGCTCTTATCGTTATATCCAAACTGCCACAATGGGGGTTTCAGGAGTTGTGGTAGACTTGTCTGCATTCTCCACCTCCCCCACTCAAAGGGGCATAAAATACACATACTATACTGACCTTACGTCCCAACCAACACCTGCAAACTATTCAGGAAGTCTTTAACATTCTCTGGGCAAAGTAATCAAAAACACACAACTGTTCCTCTTCTCTCAGATCACTCACACATTTTGGACATGCACAAACCTGCCTCCCGCTGCTACCAACTACATTAATGCTGAACAACCCGGAGGCACATGGTGTACCCCTGCTTCAACACCCGCCAGAAATTCTGACAAACAAATAAAACCTATTCCCAAATGTTTGGTTGGCTGGGCTGATGGGAGTGAGTGGTGAGGAGAAAGAAGAATGGAGTGGGCCCATAAAAAAGAGGAGAGGGTGGGGGTGTGGAGGAGGAGAGTCTGAGCGGAACAACATAAGACGCTGACAAACAGAGAGAGTAAGGAGACATCGAAGAGCATACGAGGACTTCAAACTAACTACAGCCCACAGCATCAAGCAGGTAAAGACTTTTCAGCACTTTTCACAGATTACTGCTTGACACTGATTCATTGGGTTATGTTATGTCCAGGGGAAACTTCTAGCCATCACTTTGAAATTCAATAGTATTGACAATATTTGAATTATGTAGGCTATTGCATTATACCAGAGTTTATGCTTTCAACCCAGAGTTTATGCTTTCAACCCCATTAGGGGACCCTTCATTCATGCCGGGTTCCCACACAGCAGACTGGACGGGTGCCAAAAAATGGAGGTGCTGTTTTGGCCACCCCAACAGCAGGAAAAAATCTCCCAGCAGTTTGAGTTTATTTATGTGGATGAGATTATTGCAAGAGACAACACAAGTTTTATAATGATTTTCAGATATCAAAACGGCTTTCACATCCATTTGTGAAAGATTTGTGGGTAATGTTCTCTGACTTTCTTTCACATCGTGTTATTCTGAAATTTTTAAAATGACCTTTCCAACTATATATGGTCAAAGTGAGCATATATTTCTGAGTAATTAACATGTTTGTTACTAGGTGTGTTATACAGACTAACTATTTTTGTCGCCATGATTAATTCAAGATTCATGTCTCTTTCGACAGATATGAAGTCACTATGCACGCATCACCCATTGCTTCTGCTTTTCCTGAGCACCTTGGTTCATTTCAACCACTTCTCCACCCAGGCGGCCTCTACTTCTCCTTCTGTCACTCCATCAGGATTCTTGATTTTGACTGTTAAGGGCTCACACGACGACTATGACGAGGACTATGAAATTCCAAACAGTCGTACCTCGGTTAGAACCCCCTAGTGTACCAGGAGCCCTCACAGCTCTGCGCGTACAACCCCTGTCTGGAGGATCAGCCGTCATGTGCTGTTCTTTCCCAGCAAACTGCTTGCCTTTGTCCTGGGCTGAGTGGGGCCTCTGAGCCACCTCATGCTCCACGGATTCACAGTCTGCTCCCAGTGAAGGAGGGGCCAGACAGAGGGAAGATTGAGGTACAGTGGTGTGCACCGTCCTCCATTGTCTCTGGATATAGAGTGCTTATTGAAGGAGATACAGAACAACCCCAGGAATTTAAAGACAGCAAGAGGAGAAGTTTAATTGGATACCTTGAAGTTGGGACTAAAGTATGTGTGGAGGCAGTGAACAAAGCCGGACACAGCAGCCCCTCTGAGTTTTCCTGTAAGCGCTATGAGCCCCCAACATCTTCGGATCACAGTCTGATGGTAGGACTTCTAGCGGGCGCAGTCATTCTGTTTCTACTCCTCATCATTGGAGTGGTGATCCTCTGCAAATATCGACCCTGTCAAAAGAAAAAGAGAGATGCTGATGATGGACTAGGAAATCCTTCTTACAGTGTGGGAGGAACCCTATGAACTACCGATAATGGGACACTAAACAGGCATTTCATACAATAAAAATGTGGTTAACAAATCAGAGAATGAAAATGCAAACTTATGTTTCTGTTTCAAGAAACTGTGTGATCCAGCTTATTAACAGTCAAACAATCCTAATTACTAGTATGGTATAGTATAGTATTTTTGTTTTTTTTGGAGTAGAAGAATCGGTTAATTTGCAGGCAAATCAACCCAGGCAGGCACTGTTGTAGACTTCTTCCTCCTTTATATTTTTTGTACAAAATGTTTTGGGGTTCCTTTCCTTTAAATTAAACACGTTCCATAAAAATAAAGTGTGTTTTTTTTTGTTTTTTTTTACAATAAAATTTTCATTAATGATCTTGATCTTTTTTTTAATGGTCCTATATTACGAAAAAATTGACTCTTGTAGCTTTAAGCCATGTCATAATGCTGTTAACTCCTCAAAAACAGACCTGGAGATGTGTTTTGTTTCATTCACACATGTTTGAGTAAACACTTTATTGGTCTGTAACATCTCCAAAACTCAGAAATGCTCTGTTCCACCTTGTGATGTCATGATGTGGTATTTTTCAAGCTAACAGCTACTTTATATCTTCAGTTCAGTACGGAAAGGCAGTTCTAAAGTCGAAATCCAAATGATTATAGTGAAGGTGTACGGCATTTAATTTTATTTTAACACAGTGGAGCACTTCTTGTATTACTACATGCCATCACAAGGTGGAACAAAGTATTTTCAGTTTGAGAGACAAACACAGCCTAAAGTTACAGGGTTTTGTGTTAAATGTGTGAATAAAACATTATAATGAGGAAACATTGTAACATAGATCAGAAAACAGTGTAATATGGTCCCTTTAAGATGTTCATAAAACAAGGGCATAGCGTATTGGCCCAGAGTCAGATTACTCTCTGCAAGTCCCACCTCTTCCTTGTTTTGTCACCTAACCGCTGAATGAATCCAGTTTTTGAATATTTACTGCACATATCTTCAGACCGTGGGGTACCTGTCAAGCGAGATGGCAAACACAGGTGAGACTTCATGTTTTGGTTGGTTGACTGTTTGACTCCTGTTAATCCCCAAACTAATATGTTGAAAACTCTAGTAGCTACAGATAAGCCAAGCTAACTTTTTAGGAAAAAGGTCACAGAATAATGACTGCGATTTGTGCAAAGTGCTGAAGATGTTTGGATAGTATGATTTTAAGTGTTATTTAGCTAGTGTAAAGATGCCGGCTAACCATGACTCAGCAAACTAGTGTCGTTCAGGAAGCTGTAATTGTTAGAAACTGCCCAGGCAACAGGCAGTAGGGGTTATGTCAAAACAAACCCTGTTGTCTAGTAACTGTGTGTGTAGTATTCACTTGATCTTTCACACTCCTGGTAAATAGTTTCACATTTTAGAACCTTTCAGAGCCATATTGAAACACAGTTTGTGAGGTAAAATAAACTGGTCTTGATGCAGCTTCAGCCATGATAAGATCAAATTAATTTAAGTGATTATTATGTGAACGAGCAGACAGACTTAACACACCTTTCCTTCACACGTCATCAAAATGGTATGTGATGGCAGATGGCATGCATACTAACCTGTGAACAAAGTGTAAACTAGACTCATTAAAGGGCTCATATTACACTATTTTAACATATGTGGAGTTGTGTTTTGTTTCATTCACACATGTTTAACACACAAACCCTGCATATTTAGGCTGCGTTCTTCTCTCAAACAGAAAACACTCTGTTCCACCTTGTGATATAATGTGGTAATGCAGGAACACTGTGTTTTTAAACTTAATATGACTTCACTAGAATCATTTGGATAATTTTAACCCTGGAATTGTCAATCTATACTGAACCGAAAGTTAACTTGAAAACTACCACTTCATGACATCACAAGGTGGATGCAGATGGACTAATAAATCAGGGTTACTCAAACATGTGTGAATGAAACGAAACACAACTCCAGGTATATTTTTGACATTATAACACAGCTTAAAGCTCACAAAAGCTCAGTTTTGCATAATATGGGAGCTTTAAGAAATGTGTCTAATTATATGTCTGTCTTGCTAGGCACCAAGGATATTTCCTATGATGAACTCAAAGAGCTTCTTGGAAAGAGTCCCACTTTGGTCCTGATAGATGTAAGAGGAAAAGATGAATATAATAACGGACACATCTCTGGATCAGTGAACATACCATGTAAGAACTTAAACTAACTGTTAGATTTGTTATTCATGTAGGCCAGTTTCTTTTGAAGAATGTTACGTAATTAAAAATAATGTTTTGTTTGCTCATTCCTCTGTGATTTAATACATTCTTCAGTGGACACCGTGGAGGCAGCCTTGTCCATGTCACCAGAAGAATTCAAGGCCAAGTATGGAGTGACTAAGCCACAGACAGATGCCACCGAGTTGGTTTTCCACTGTCAAATGGGCAGAAGAGGAGCAATGGCCACTAATAAGGCCCATGAGATGGGATATATAAAGTGGGTCTATTGTTTATTCTAGCAGTAGAGCTAGAATGTTTTTGTAAAACAAAAGTAAACCCTGCCTTGTGTTGTTTGTACTTTCAGTGCACGCAATTACCCTGGGGCATACAGGGAATGGTCTGCAAAAGAAGGAAAGTGATGGAAGAGTCCTCTTTGTCTGTTTAATGAGATTAATTGGTCTACTACTTTCGTCTTTTTGTGTTTTACCGTTCAAGCCCATGCTGTTTTTCTCCAGAGTTTTACACTACAACTGTAAGAAAAAAATAAAGATACTGAATTGTTCTTTGTCATGTTTTTAACAGCAGGTTACTCCACCAATATTATGAGTTTACATATATGACTGACAGCACAGGGATCTGAAGAGTTTAAAAATACAATTTATGAGTTTTTTTGGGCATTTTTTTTGGGCATTTATCTGAACGATAGAACATGACAATGAAAGTAGCAATAAGGATTGAGTTTTTAGACTCGATAGAATATAAATCTGCATTACTCTGGAGATGTTTTACTTTATGGCTAAAGCTAAATAACTATGAAAAGTATCACCAAGGATTTACGTGGAAATAGTCCAGCCTCCTGTACCTGGAGCCTCCTGTAGCTTCCCGTGGCCTACTGGAGCCTCCCGTGGCCTCCTGGAGCCTCCCGGAGCCTCCTGGAGCCTCCTGGAGCCTCCTGGAGCCTCCCTCCTGTAGCATCCTAGGGCCTCCTCTAGCCTTCTGGAATCTCCTGCACCCACCTGGAGCCTCCTAGCCTCCTGTAGCCTCCTGTACCCACCTGGAACCTCCTCTAGCCTCCTGTAGCCCCCTGTAGCCTCCTCTAGCCTCCTGTAGCCCCCTGTAGCCTCCTCTAGTCTCCTGTAGTCTCCTCTAGTCCCCTCGAGCCTCCTGTAGTCCCATGGAGACTCCTGGAGACTCCTGTAGTCCCCTGGAGCCTGCTGTAGTCCCCTGGAGCCTCCTGTTGTCCCCTGGAGCCTGCTGTAGTCCCCTGGAGCCTCCTGTAGTCCCCTGGAGCCTCCTGGAGTCTTCTGTAGCCTCCTGTACCCACCTGGAGTCTTCTGTAGCCTCCTGTACCCACCTGGAGCCTCCTGGAGTTTCCTGGAGTCTTCATCCGCGGTGGACACATGATTTTCCCGCGCTGTGAGAGAGCACAAAACTACAGTCTCCTTCAACAATGTCTGTAGAACTTAAAGAGGTAAGTACCTTCTAAAAGACACATGATAATCATTAAAATGATTCATAGTGTGTAGGCTAACTGCTTTGAAGCCAAAAGCTTTAATTAAGCTAACTCAGCGTGCTACTCCAGGTGCTTCGCTTGCTCCTGTTAACGACCAAACAAACCCAAAAACAAGGACAAAACAAAGGAGGACTGCTCATCCTCATCTGGACCCAAACACGGCCTGAAACATGGTCTGAAACACGGCCTGAAACATGGTCTGAAACATGGTCTGATGTCCCCAGTCTCTGCTCTACAGGTAAAACAACACGAGATCCCAAAAAACACGTGTGGATTTGAGATGGACCGGTCCCCATGAGAAACATCTGTTCAATACGACGTTTAATCTAGTCAAATTTATTTGTATGTCACAATTCAAAGTGCTTTACAGAATAAGAAAGACATTAAAATCACAATACAACAAATCAAAATATAAATAATCACAAATAATCATCATAAAATTAACATTAAATGGGAAAAGTGCAGAATAAAAAGCTTTATGTCACATGCACAGATAAACAGAACTGTTTGAGTCTGGAATTAAACATTAACCAAGTAAAGACCTGGTTTAGTCCTGGTTTAATCTCAGGTCCTGGTTTAGTCCTGGTTTAGTCCTGGTTTAATCTCAGGTCCTGCTTTAGTCCTGGTTTAATTCCAGGTCCTGGTTTAGCCCTGGTTTAGTCCTGGTTTAGTCCCGGTTTATCTCCGGTTTAGTCCTAGTTTAGTCCTGGTTTAGTCCTGGTTTAATCTCATGTCCTGGTTTAGTCCCGGTTTAGTCCTCGTTTACTTCTGGATTAATCCCATGTCCTGGTTTAGTTCTGGTTTAGTCGTGGTTTAATCCCAGGTCCCGGTTTAGCCCCGGTTTAGCCCCGGTTTAGTCCCGGTTTAGTCCCGGTTTAGCCCCGGTTTAGTCCTGGTTTAGTCCTGGTTTAATCTCATGTCCTGGTTTAGTCCCGGTTTAGTCCTGGTTTACTTCTGGATTAATCCCATGTCCTGGTTTAGTTCTGGTTTAGTCGTGGTTTAATCCCCGGGTCCCGGTTTAGCCCCGGTTTAGCCCCGGTTTAGTCCCGGTTTAGTCCCGGTTTAGCCCCGGTTTAGTCCTGGTTTAGTCCTGGTTAGTCCTGGTTTAGTCCTGGTTTAGTCCTGGTTTAGCCCTGGTTTAGTCCTGGTTTAGCCCTGGATTAGCCCTGGTTTAGCCCTGGTTTAGTCCTGGTTTAGCCCTGGTTTAGTCCTGACTCTGGGACCAGCAGGAGGCCGGTCCCTGAAGTCCTCAGAGCGTGAGATGGTGGCACTAACATGTGGGAGATGTTCTTTGGTGCTGGTCCATGGAGAGACTTGTTCACAAGCAGAGCTGCTTTAAAGTCTGTTCTCTGAGCCACAGGATGTATGTGCTCGTACTTCCTGGTTTTATAAGTACAGTTGTGCAAATTTCATATGTTGCTGTTCAAATTGTTTTCTTCCAACATTTTCATATTGGTAAACTATCATTCTGTAGTTGCTGCTGCTGGGCCTTGGTGTGCAGGGATTCAAATGAAGGAACTTTACCCAGGTGTGAATATGACACCAATTGTGAGGAAACTAGACATGTACATTTACATTTGTGTGCGTGTGCTTGGCATTAGCCTTTGTAGATGTAATGAAAAGACTACATCCCTGTCCCGGGCCGTGTCCAGAGCCTGACATAGAAGACCTGTGTGCCTTTACGGATTTGCATGGATCGCTCCATGTATTCCTGCCCTTCCTGGTACACTCGATTATTATAGTTTTTATTATAGTAGATAGATTATTATAGTAAATAGATTATACTGATTTAGTACAAAATGGATACCTTTTATTTAGTCAATGTTTTTTTGTTTTTTTTTTTGTCCAGATGAAGAATGTTCACCTTTACAGATCAAAGTGGCAACATCAGATTGAAACATTTCTTCACACATTCAGCATGACCAATGCAGAGGTACAGTTACAGTATTTAAATCTGTGTGAGTGAATATACAGAAGGGTTATGCTTTCACAGATTGAAATTCATCTTCGAATTCGAATTGACCACAAACTTTTTCAACGAGATTTTAGGTATGGCAATCCAACTCCAGCTGGTCATTTAATTTTTATGTGAGACATGTGATTTGTTTTATTCTTGCAGAGTGAAAGATTACCTCAGAGTTTCACTATCCAGCCAAAGACCACTTTACTTGGACGTCTCAGTCAATACACAGTCAGAAAACCTCACGATAGCATAAGTGACTACATAACTTTTGCTTTGCACAATTGAAAAAACCCTTTTCTTTTTTCCTGTGTAGCCATTTAGAGTCTTCTAAGAGTGGACAGCGTTGCCATGGTGGGCACCCTGACATTGGCGACAGCTTACTTCTCAGTATTCCTCCCAAAGCCATGGAACAGGGTCTTTTTGGGACTGTCACCCTTGAGCTTGTCACACTGCTGAAACCGTGTGTTCTGCAGTATCCAAATGTGCCAACACATCTCACTCAAATAAAAATATCCTTTACTGTATCTAGAAGATTTTTTTCTATTTTAAATTTGTCAGACATGATGTGTAAAAGTATCTAGAGAACTCCTTAACTTTGTGTTGCCAGGTGTTGGTTTATAGTCCCAGCAATGTTCCAGATACAAATCCATCTGCCTTTATGCAAAACTTCCCCACTCATCTGAACTGTCAGGAACTGGGTCTACAAAATGACCATCTCAGTTTCCAAGGTAAAGAAAATGGAAACAGCCTTTTAAGTATACATGAAGCTCTTTAGTTCTTTGCCAAGAAAATCTATACTTATTAATGTACTTGTTGTATATGCATTTTAAAACATACAATTGTGCACTTTATTTTGTATGTAGTGAAACCATCTGTCTTTGATATAAGAGAATCCGCGCCCATCTGGCCTAACGTTTACAGCCTGTATTTAACAAGACAAAGCTATCTGCCAAATAACATATAACACACAAATGAGTACCGTAAATCCCTGCCACAAACATGGACATGTGCTGTAGTGTATGCTAACAGTCCAGCATAAATGTGATGAATAAACACTGTCTTTACCAGAAGTCATACCCGGTGGTGGCACTGTCTATAAAGTGGAACAAGTTAACCCCCCTGAGAGTGGTGAAAAGTTAAATCTGTTCTCCATTGACCAAAGTGTGTTGCTTTTCCTGCTTCTGCAACACACTGACCCCTTTACATCTGAGATCTCTGACATTATGAGTAAGGGACAGCTGGTTTTGAAATCTCAATATTCTGCTGGGAGTTTAGCTGACTGAGAGTGTGAAGTTTTCGTATTATTTTTAACAGCTAACGAGGTGCTGTTAGAGCACCACCTAGAGGATATACTAATCTACAACAAGCAGGCTGTGACAAATGCTGTGGCAAATGAGCTCAAAAAGACAATGACAGCCCAGAATAACAGGAAAAAGGCAAGTCTGTGCAAACAACAGAAGTGAAGTATTATATAACAGCTACCCTGTTGATTTTGGGTTTGGTTGCAGGATCATGGAAAGATGCATTCAGCATGTGAAGTAATCCTGAGTTCAGCCCTCAGTATCATTACTTGCAGCAGCAATATGGACTTTAGAAATGCTTGTATGGACGCCATGAAGGTACGTGACAATAAGACATTGCATAAACTGGTTAAAGTAATTGTAATTGTAACTGTGCTTAATTTGATCCCTAAGGTGCGCAGCACCCAACAAATGGCGGTGGCAATGGGTGAGTCGCTGAAGAGAGTAATCTTCTGGAAGTTTGCCCCTAAAAGAATATGCTGCTCAAAACAGGTATGTGCAAATTCATAAAAAAGCACAATATACTTTTTTTGACTTGTACAGTATAATATTCAACATTTGTGCAGATTGGACAGCAACCTGAGAAGAACAAACACATCATAATAGAAATGTAAATGATAACAACAGCTTGGAATAAAATCTTTACTCTATTTGTGGTGTTTGTTGGGTGTGTAACAAGTACAACCTGAAGAACCTGACAGTGAAGCAGGACACTTCATGACACAAATCTGGAATGACACATATGTCACGTATCTGAATGATAGATTGTCCTTATGTGACCTTAAAGCTGATGTGTACAAATAATAATAATTCCCCTAGTGTCATGGTCACTTTTCAAGAAGACAGTCAGAGTGATTCCTCATTTATCCAGGAGAGGTGCATTGTATGGTACATTGTGTCAAGAGGTTTCTGTCATTTGAGAAAGGCTTCTGGGTGGATGCTGAGGAACATTAAACATTAAAAATTGTCAAGCATTGACATTGTCAAGAAGACTACCTTTTGACTGGACCTTTATTAATGTTTGAGTGTAACAATGTTTATATAATATTATTATTATTATTATTATTATTATTATTATATTTTATTGCTGTTGTTATATTTTTTGTAATATTATTATTATCTTTTACAAACCAAATACAGAACCAGTCAGACTGAAGTTATACCGTCCGTCCACTGGGAGGCGCTAGAGTTTCCAGGCGCACTGACGTTTTCCGGTGAATCGCTTGTTACTTGTGACGCAAATTCCGGCCGCCAACTCGGCCTCTGTTTTTCGCGGCAAACTGCTCCTGGGGGTTTGTCATTCACTCTGAATGTGCTGTGATATTTTTAAGAATCAGCATTTGTAATTCGTGTTATTAAAACCACTGGGAGTGCGCTGTCGTTGCTGTCGTTGCTGTTGCTGTTATGTAGTTACAAACCGACGTAACATTGGATTTTGTCTTTCGGATACTTTGTTTTGAGTTGATCTTTGAGAGATGTCTCTGGTGACTGCAGAAAGCTTGAAATCGGAGCTGGACATGTTTGACGTTGCTTGTCAAAGTGACACAGTTCTGGACAAGAGTAAGTGCTGCCACTGTTTGTTTGCTGCAGTTTGTTTGCTCTGGATGGTCGTGGCTGTGTCTTTGTGGTTGTGTAATGTCCCTTTGTTTTGCAGTGATAGAGCAGTGCATTTGTAACAGAATACAGGCGGATGAAATGGTGCTGGAGTGGGTCGCCTACAGCACCACAAAGAATGGACTCAAACTCACTGTGGAAACACTTGAACAATTTGAACATGAGGTGACTAGAATGTTGCACAAGCTTACAACACTCCAACAACAAAAATATATTTATGTCCGGGATACATACTTTGTTTTCAGATCCTGAACAAAAAAAGCAAATCAAAACAAAGTTCTAGAAGAGAAGAGGCGCTTGGAAGAACGAGGGACATTCATTCGCTGCAGGAATTGTATCCTTTATTGTTCAGCCATAGCATTTCACATGTTGCAGTTTTCACAGCTGGTCAAGCCTTAACTTTTTAGAATCAAAGTGGAAGAGGAAGAGGACAATTTGCTTGATTCCTATTCTACTCCTGCTAAGGTAAATAATAATATGTACTCTTATCAAGCATTTGGTGTTTTTTGTTTGTGTTTTTAAACATACACTTTTTCTCTAGGGCTCTCAAAAGCGTGCATTGACCACCCCTGAACAACCTCAGTCCAAAAGAAGTGCTCTGCTTGCCAGTCCCGGCCTTCTGTTGTCTCCTGCCAGCTTCTCTCCCAGGTACCTTTCCCTTCACAAACAAGTCAGTTATGACCTTTCCCTTATTTTAATCTTATCATTTTATTCAGCAGTTTAACACCATCACAAAAGTACAGCCAGCGAGGAGGTAAGGGGGAGGTTGTGGTCTCATTTGGACTTGTACAAGGCACACGCTGGATGGGCAGAAGCTCTCCTGGTGTCAGAGTGCAGCTGGATTTGCTGGAAGGGCCAGAAGTCACACTCACAAGCAGCTACAAGTTCATGTTTCAAAGACTACGGGATATTCCGTAATGGTAACAAGATTATGATCATTTTGTATCTCCAAAGTAAGGCCACATTCAAACAAAAGATTTTGCAACTTGCAGTGTTGACTGATAAGATAGAGGAGCTGGGGGAAAGCCTAAAATCTCATTTTAACATTGAGGAATTCTCTCCAGTTTCTCTTCCTGCCCAGGTGAATTAGCAATTTAATTTCACTTAACTTTCTCTTTTATTAGCTCTTATAATCACACTTGTCCTCTGTGTGCAGGATGCTATAACTGTGCTTGGTCAAATATGTTGTGACAGCAATGGGAAACTAAACGCTCATTCAGTTTTGCTGGAGGCAGGACCAGAACAAGGAGGTCAACAAATACCTGTCGACCTATCAGAACTTAAAGAGTATTCTTTGTTTCCTGGTCAGGTGAGAACATCTCAAACTCCCAACTCTTACTGGTGGTTTCTCCTTTGCCTGAGCACTGAAGTCTGTGTGCTGCAGGTTATATGGCCACCAACAGTAACTGAGCAAGCCAAGGACCTGGGCAATAGATTCACCCAGAGTCTGACCGAGAACTCGGACATAATAGAAGTTTTGCACTGATTTTGTTCAAACTGATCAAACTTCAACTTCACCTTTGTTCATTTATTCAATAGGTTGTTGCAATGGATGGAATGAACACAACAGGAAGAAAACTGGTTGCTTCCAAACTTCATGAGGTTGGTTTCTTGTACAATTTAAGTACTACTTTTTTTTCTTTTTTTCTTCCTTGTTTGGATGTACTTTGAACATTTAAATGTTATTTACTGTTTTCAGGGTGTCCCTCTACCATTTTATACTCCAGTAAAAGTGGATGAGGGTAAGTAAAGTAATGAGACGGCTTATAAATTTTATATTTTTTTAATATATTTGACTTTTTCTTTATTCCAGTCTCAGAGCCTCTCAATGTTTTAGTGGCATGTGGTCCATTCACTCCATCTGATACGTTAACATACGATCCTCTACTTGACTTAATAAATGTAATTACAAGGGATCGTCCGGACGTTTGCTTACTGGTATGTTGAATTTAAACAGCTTTTTTTTTTTAAAAATTCTGCTTCAAATGTATTTACCTGGTTTATTTTTTTTAGCTGGGGCCTTTTGTGGATTCAAAACATGAACAAATTGAGGTAGATGTAAAATTATAATTGTTCTTTTATACCTTTTTTTTTTTCATTTGCAATTAGCTGATTTAGTTCTTATGTAATGTTGTTTTCTAGAAAGCCCTGGTGACTGAAACTTTTGAAGCTGTTTTCTCGAGGTGTATAGAAAGCATTGTGGATGGGACCAAAAGGTCAGTGTCAGTATGGTTCTAATCATGTAATAAGTATGTCATTAGTTTAGGTTTTGATTTTCTCATGTCTTTGCCAGTGTTGGCTGTCGCTTGGTTTTTGTGCCCTCCCAAAGAGATATCCACCACCCCTTTGTCTACCCACAACCTCCGTTTACGCTGACAAACCTCAACAAGGACCAGGCTCAGGTCAGACCCCATGAAAACTTTTGACCATCCCCTTTTTATTGTTTTTGTTTTTCACTGGACATAGCTACACAATAGAACAAAGACTAATAATTATTCTGTTGTCCTCTTCTTTGTAAATGTACATATATTGTTATGACAAAATTATAATATTTGTAGATGGAAAGAACTAGGACCAAGTGCTGCTATGTTTTTGATCTTTATAGAGAGTAACACTTGTTCCTGATCCCTGCACTTTGCTGATTGATGGTGTAACTTTTGGCTTGACGTCTACTGACATTCTGTTTCACATGGGTGCTGAGGAGATCAGCAGGTATGAAAATATTGTGATTAGTTTGCTATAGTTGTAATAGAAAATTGTTACACTGCTGTTTGGTTTCAGTGGGGCTGGATCAGATCGATTCTCACGCATACTAAAGCACATACTGACCCAGAGAAGGTAGGAGGAGCTGATTAATGTGGTGTTCAACTTCATGTCACATGTGTGTTTGTTAAATTCCAGCTACTATCCACTGTACCCTCCTGTGGAGGAGGTGAATATGGACTATGAGAAATTCCAGAGCTATGGTCAGATGCCAGTCACTCCTGATGTTCTCATTATTCCTTCAGAGCTGCGTTACTTTGTAAAGGTACTCCCATAATACTGTTAACTACACATACCAAACTCCTCCATTGTCCAAGTTACATAAGTGCACTGATGTAAAGAAGAGATTAACACTGGTACTTAAGATGCATTTTAAATGAGAAACTTAATGCCGCTTGAAAAAGCTTGATTTCAGACCGTTGTACTTTGTGTCCTTAGGATGTGGTGGGCTGCGTTTGTGTCAATCCTGGACGTCTAACCAAAGGTCAGGTGGGAGGGACCTATGGCAGGCTACTCATTCAGCGCAGTGCCCCATCTGAAGAAGCAAAACGAGTAAGCCCTTGTTTGGCTGCTCAGGTAGTAAAGATCTAAAAAAAAAAAAATCTTGAACATCATGCCCAATAATAATATTGAACCACATGGCACTGTCTGAATCAGTGGACTATGTAAAATATGTACAAATAAACCTCTTAACACAAATAATATGTGACTGTATATTTGAATGTATTTTATTCTAGACCTTATTCTATTTATACCACAAGAAATGCCAAAGATACAATGTTCAAGGTAGTCTAATGTAAGAAATGGAATGATACTTAATGATTTTTGACCTTTGAATATCACTGCTCCATGGCTTCTTTTATTAGTCATAAAAATCATCTGATTCACTGGAGTCACTGTGATGATCAGTTTGTCCATCCTTCACACTCAATATTTCCAGATTGTAACGAGGTTCTGTTCAAACAAAAAGTCATGAGAAAACAAGACAAAAAAAGATGTTTTAGAGAACATGAGTAAATCTTACCCTTTGGTGTATCATCTGTTTTTGGCTCTCTAAGAAGAAATGGTGTCAGAAAGATGCAACAGATTTTTAAAATCCTGCTCAAAATTACCTTTGTTTTTGTGTTTGTTCTGGAGGTGCAAGAAGGTGCTCTATATGGTCTCCATCAGCTGTACCATCAGAGTCTTCATATTCTGAGGATGTTTTTTTACTCTCCTCATCCTGATGTTTTACTACATGCTCGGGGATGACATAGATTATTTTACACCTGCAACATGATTTTAAACCACAAACACATGACAATTTCTAACCACAAAAGCTGAGCCATGGTTTAGGTGATAGTCTGACTTGCCTGGTCTGGGGTGAGATTATACAGTCCTCCGAGTCACTATCCTGAGGTCCGCGTGCAGTGTCTTGGTTGGACTTGCATACCTTAATATAGTCCTCACCACCATCCCTCTCTGATGACGCACTGTCCTCAGAAGGATCAGAGGATGAAGAGCTTGATCCAGAGATATGATCACCCTCTACAGAGGAACATCTAGGAATATCTTGATCTTTCTGACTGGTTTCTTTGTTATCTCTGTCCGTTTGGTCTGAATCATCTTCATCCTCCGGGCTACTGTGATCAGAGAGGCTTTGTTCCTTTTTTTTCAGTGTTGCTATTTTCTTCAAATTACTATTTCTCTGTGGTTCCTCCTGTGACAATTCTGACAACTTGCCACTGCATTCGTCTACATCACTCTTATCAGTTTCACTGTCACTCACAGAGCTGTCTTCTTTATTCTTAGTATCTTTAAAATCTAACCCATTCTTATGTTTCGATTTCTTATTGGTAAATGATGCCACATCTTCGGTTTCAGAAATGAACACCTTTGCCTTTGAACCAGAGGTAACTTCTCTTGATGATGAGGACCTAAAAAGGAATTGTTGAAATGTCATGTTTATCACCTGTAAATGAGTCCTATTAAACTCATTCCCTTAAAAATGAAAAGCTTGATCCACTTACTTGTGAGAACTAAACTGGTCTTCATCTGAGCAGCTGCTTTTGCTCTTCTTCTGTGTGCTCTCCTGGCTTGATGCTCGACTACTAGTTTGGCTTCCTGCTTGATCACTGGAAAGACGGACTGTAACCATAAACAGGTAAAATTTAGAGAACTGTCACTGTCTTACGATTATTATTTGTAACTGGTCAAACCTGGTTTTACATCAAGGTCTTCTGAATGACTATTTTCTTCTCCACTTGTTTCACTTAAGCCGCTGGGAGGTTGCGTTGGCTTTGTCTTAGTTTGTGCAGTCAAAGGGATGAGTTGATCTGTGTAGGGCTCATTTGGAGGACTGGTGTAATTTGTAAAGGGATGTTCCTGTAGGGGTCTGGATGGAAGGAGATGTGGCTTGAACAGATGATGTGGGAATGAAGATGGTGGATGTTCTGCTGATTTTGTTGGAAATACTGCAGTCTCTGTTTGATCCTGAGTCTGCAGTTCAGGAGGAATAGACAAGTCTTGATATGCTCCAGTGTTTGCTAAACTTTTTCCACAGCCTGAGAATTCAGATGTGTCAAGTCATTGTTGGGTATGTGTAAAAGACAAATAGATATGAGTTTTTAAGATTTTCTTTTAAGAGAGAGAGGAAAAAACAAACCTTGACAAAGTAAAAGGTGATAGTTTGCCTTTAAATTCTGCTCTCCAAACAGACGTTGCCCAAACATAGTTTATTGGTTAATAATACAAGTTGAGTTAAAAACAACAGTTGAGTGTTTACATTAAATACAGATTTTTGTCAAAGTGACCCAGCAAAGAGACGAAAGAAAGAATTGCCTTTTGTTTGTTTGTTTGTGTGTGTGTGTGTGTGTGTGTGTGTGTGTGTGTGTGTGTGTGTGTGTGTGTGTGTGTGTGTGTGTTGTGTGTGTGTGTGTGTGTGTGTGTTTGTGTGTGGAATGTGTGTGTGTGTGTGTGTTTTTAAGGAATGCAAGGTAAAGTTTGAAGTTACTTTGCGTGACCATTTCTAGTCAAAACTAGTGGGGCAGAGTGAGGGATCCAGGCAACAGATTTGGTTAAGACAAACCGTCCAGTTGAAATTCCAATGGGACAGATATTTCCCAGGGCAATGTCCAAATTATTCCCATAAATATTTTCTTTTAATGTACCCTGACTCATCATAAGTGCCCAGTGTTTGATTTCAAACCAGCCCTGTGTGGAGGAGTTAACTTTAGACACACATACTTTTGGACAGGATTATTTTTCAGTTTTCAACCATTTGATCAGCATTTATCTCCAAAAATGGCTGTGGAATTAACCTTTAATCTCCCCTATTTGGTTATATTCTGTTGCTGTTCAATTTTTTTTTTTTCCCTTGTATGTAAATAAAATATCTCTATTATTTTCAAATTACGCCCAAACTGACATGCATCTTAACTGTTTGTAAATTATTTTCTGAGGTTTTAACACAGTCTTCTCATATAGTGATCTCTATCCTTAAAAGAACACTTATTAGTCAATCACACAGTGTCAGATTGTAACAATATGTGAAGGGAAATGGCTGAAAATAGAAAAATGTCAGAACCAATATTTGTTTGTTATCATTAGGTCAGGATAATTTAAACTAAATTTCATAATCCTGTAACAAATATGTCTAAGATTTCCTCATCTCAGATCTTACAGTGAAGGGGATTTTTTTTTCCAAGCTATAACTAATGCTACTTGGCTTTAATTTAATTGTATAATTTGTGATGCATACCTTCTCTGTTTTGTGATAGAGCTGGTGATCCAAGTGAGAAGAGCCCGCAACATAACTCTCGTATTCTTTCTGAAGGGGTAAAATACATTAAATAGGGCACCATATATACCATTGTGTGCAATTTAAGTGATCATTTAGGACCTTCATTTGCATTTAAAACATTTGATTTATATTCTCTTGATAGGTCATTCAAAAATTGTTTACACTGATGTGGTTCCCAGTCAGCAGAGTCATAGGCAAGGTAGGGGAAGTGTCTTGCCAACACAATAGAACTGGGACTGCCAACTTTTCACTCTACTTACCCGTAACATTCTCAGGGAAGCAGTGCGCTCCAGCAGCTCCCTCAGTGTGTTCTCTGCCTCCTCAAATTGTTGCAATAGTTCCCTATTGTGCAGTTTGGCCAAGCGCTCCATCTCTCTCAAGTCACACAAGCGTTGTTCTAGATGCTTGACCCTGCTGTAAAAAAACTATATTCATGTTGCCCACTTTGTAAGAGAAAGTAAGACAGTACTTACCTCATTTCTCTTGTGGTTTGGTGAAAGTATAATTTTCCTGTTCAATGGACTGTAACATGTACTCCTACAGGGGATAAAGAGATTACTCAGGATTAAGACTGGGTTTTGGGGGAGGGACTAGATCTACACATGGTCAGTTGCAAAGGGTTTATCAAGTTATTTATTAATCCCAATGTTTAAAAAAAGAAATTAAAAAATAATAATAAAGTATGCTCACATCCCTTGGCTTATGTTATGGTTTATTTTGCTCTTTATCAACAGAATAAGCAAATAAATCTTCAGCATTGGCTTTTTTGAGAAGTGATCCTAGATTTTGTAAGTGACCCAGCATTACCCCAAATATTTTCGATTTTAAGCGGAACCATAATTTTACGTCTTTGTTCTACGGGGCTGTATTTTCTTGCGACACTCACGCACTGGCCACAGGGCTGTGTTGCGGGGTAATCTGAGAAACCTCCCGTTTTCTTTTGTTTTGTAGCTTTTCTGAACAGATTATTGTCTGAAAATATTACGTTTGAAATCTACACCTGAGTTAAGTTCGGGCAAAAGAGCATGTATTAGCCAGCTAAATGCTAATGGTTCGTCCATTTCCCTCTTCTAACACTAACAAAGACAGGTGGAGTGATGACCAGTTTGGCCACTAAAGTGTTTTGCGGGGCAGAGAGAATATGCCGTCATCTGCCTGTGATGCTCAACACGTTTCTAGTTTTCTCCATCACTGGGGAGGTGAGCTACTTGGTTTTGGTGGAGGCTCCGCTAGAGGCAAGCTTGAAGAAGACTGCGTGGTCCTCCTGGTGGAAAGCAGTCCACTTAATTGCTCAGTACTTCATGCTTGGCAACATCTGCTGGAACGCACTGCTCTTTCTCAAGACCAGCCCTAGTATAAAAGGAGTTTTCTTGGGAGAAGGCATGGGACAGGGTTGGAGGTAAACATTGTGTAACTTATTTAAACATTAAATTAATCATCATATAACAATTTCCTCTTACATCTTCAGGTATTGTTATACATGTGAGGCCCACACACCTCCCCGCTGCTCCCATTGCTATGATTGCAAGGTGTGTGTTCTTCGCCGTGACCACCACTGTGTCTTCTTTGGCCAGTGTGTGGGTTTCCAGAACTACCGTTACTTCCTGAGCTGCCTGCTTTTTATGTGGTCAGGACTACTGTACGCCACACTGATGAACGCTGAGGTCTTCATTGTAATACTGAAGGAAGGGGTGACTGTTCATAGTATTCTGCTGCTCTTGATTCCTTGGATTATGTTAGTATCAGGTGAGATGATTTGAGATTAAGTGTGATCTTCATAACAGATGCATAGGTTTTTCTTATTTCTCTGTAAAACATTAATATCTTTAGCATAAAATGGTCAGAGGTGGGTAGAGTTGCTAAAATATTACACAAGTAAATACTGTTACTTCAAAATGATATTGCTCAAATAGAAGTACAAAGTAGTGGTCCAAGAAATAAAAAAAAATCTTTGGGAAAATTAAAGTAGACTAATAACTCCATCATCTGATATATAATTTGGCATTAATGTAAATGGATTAACAAAACATTAAACAATGCGAAAACTCTGATCCACTCAAAATGCAATGCAAATGATTTAATATGGTCAGCATAAAACATTTATCACTATTTAATAGTAGGAGTAAACACAACTTTAAGAGTACTGTTACTTCAATATAAATATTACTCAAGTATGAGGAAAAGTACTCTGAGATGTACCATTTCTTTACAAATGTCACTGAGTCCTACCCACCGCATCCATTTTAAGTACACAGATTATTAAAAGTTCTGTTTTGTTTTTTCTTTCAGGCCAAGTCTCAGCAAGAGCTTTTGCTTTTGCATTTATTGCTGACACATGTGTGGTGGGCTTCTTGTTGGTGTCCGCTTTTTTCTTCTTCCACATTTTCCTGATGATCAGGGGACAAACAACAAGAGAGTGGTACTCCTCACGGCGCCCCTATAATCTGGGACTCCTTCGCAACCTGCAACACAATTTAGGCCATTACTGGTACATTTGCTGGCTTTGTCCACTTATCCCTTCACCAATGCCTGGAGATGGCATACACTTTGAGGTGACAGGGTCACTGGAGCCTACCAGATAATGGAAATTACAATTTATTATATTTAAAATGGTTTACACTAGATTCAAGCACTGAAGAACTTAGTTGTAATTGCACCTACGTTGCACATCAGTTTGTTCATCCCAAACGGTGTTCATTGTTTTTATTTGAATTGAATGTTGCAGCACATAAAGTACTGTGTGCTTTGGCTGTTTATGACTATGCTCTTTGCCTTAAAACTGGTAGGCCTATAGTTTTGTTCAAATTTTTGAAAATGTTTTTATTATGTAATTGCACTGCTGTGTTTTGCTAATTTTAATTATTGGTGTGTGTGTATATAAATGAGATCATAAAATATGTGTTTTGTCCTTTTTGTCCCCGTTTTAAAAACATGGTGATGGTGATGACGTCATCACACACTCCTGTAGATTTTATTTGGTTTTTAAGTGTTACTCTGATATATTATCTACAAGCAGCGATAAATATTGAACAATAGGATTATAAAAATTAAAAAAAAACATTGGTGAGTGAGAAAAGGTTAGTTTTACGTGTGATTTTATTAGAGGGACTGTTATTATTAGGGTGTTTTGGCGATAACGTTGACATTATTAGCATACTTGTTAGCATACCTGTTAGCCTAAGTTAACGGTCTCAGTGACACCTTTTTGTAATGTGATATCACGTTACAGATAAAGTTATTTCAGTGACCTGGTGACAAAAGAAACAGAATGGATACTGAGGAAGAAAACGTGTAAGTAATAAACACATGTGCGCGTGTTTTTACTGGTATTTGTCTATTTTGTGTGTGAAATGTGTGGACATGCGTTTAGGACAGCACAGGAAATGCTGGAGAGAATAGCCCAGCTCGACCACAGCACCAGTGTCCTGAAGGACCAGAACACAGAGATGAGGAGCTGGCTGGATGCAGCAGATGAGGACATAGCCATGCTTCGATCTGAGAACAGTTTTCTCAAAAAACAAGTGAAAGAGTAAGCATTTCATGTCATTTTTAAAGAAAGAAAGAAAGTTTTATGATGAAGGTTTTATTCACCTTTTGTTTAATTTTCAGCCTGGAGAAAATAGTCAGCGATGCTCAGAGTGTTGAATCAGAACCAACTAAATGTCAGCCCGATTACCTTGATTTAAAAATGAGAAATGAAATGAAAATTCAGAAGTTGGTAAGTTTGGTCTGGAATATTTTTTTTTTACTTAAGGTGCACTGGGTAACTTTTCTAGTGGAGGGTACCCTGGTTATCTTCATTGAGTTGTTATACTTTGCCGAGCAGCCTAGAGTATGTCCTACAATATGGTATTAAACGTATCTACCTCCATGGAAACTAGCAGGCACCACCTGGCCAAGTTAAGGGTAAGATCTGTGGAGAGGCGACCCGGCTCACTGTAAGAATGCATGTTTTTCATAGAATCATTGAGCAACAATAGCGCATAATGAAATGCAAAAATAGACAAGTTTAATGCCATGTTGTAGAAAATTCCAGGTGAAACAATGAAGCAAACACGCCACCAGAAATATTAACATTGCATCACATTTTAAGATTGGAACATAATTAACAAAATCTAGTTGAATTAATGAACTAAATTTAATTTAAACTATTTCAGTCATTCATACATACATTTATATATTGTCTAGGAGAAGGAATCTGCCTCTCTGAAAAAAGAAAACAAAAAGCTCACAGCTGAGGTCTGTCAACCTGCAGTAAGTGCATTTTGTCCAGTTAGTCAGTTCTTTTAATGCTACAGCTGTCGTGTGAAATCCAGATAAGGAACTTGCAGCAGCTACAGCAGCAAGATGATGTGACCCTGAACAAGTTAAAAGTTTCACTTCAAATACTTGAGGTAAAGAATTCAGCAATAAGTTTTGTTACCACTCAGTCAGTTCTCATTTCTCTCTTATTTACTGTGTTTACTTTGCTTGTGTTTCTTCAGTCTGAAATGGATGAGGCTCAGTTAGAACTACAGCAAAGGGATGAGGTTCTTCAACAGGTCAGAGGCATAAAGAGGTTTTCTACCAAATAGGCCTACTTAATTTACCTTTTGATTAAAACTAAAACATACTAATTTGTTTGCATTTGTTTTTCTGCATTTTATAATGGCAGAAACACCAGGAATTACAACATGTTAAGGAAATGGTGGAAGAATATTCAACCATTATAAAGGTAAACTGTCAGTCAAATGTCAAAATGTGAAATGCACTGTTGGCACAATTAATTGTAATATTTTTATTCAGGATCTCAGGCTGAAAAACCAGCAATTAAAAGAGGAACTTGAGGCTGGACAGGATGAAGTGTCATTGTAATGCATGGATTTAAAAGTCTTATACTCTACATTATAAAAAGGTGACACTTTTTAATTTTTTTACTTTCCAGTGCTGTTGCTATTGACCTTTTGGAAGCAAAGGACAAGAGTAGCAGTCCTGCTCTGTCATTTGCAGAGGAGCTGAGGCTCCTGGATTCCTTTTTTCATACCAACATCAGCATATCAGATGTCACACAGGCAAATGTAAGACCTTCATTCACCAACTTGACTCAGAACAATTCAGGAATGTGGAACCAATGTGGCTTTTATCTGTACCTGGTTTACAATATTATAACATTATTGTAATTTATTTAACACATGTCATTTTGTAAGGATGAAGTAATGTCTGAAAAAGCCCAAAAGACAACTTGTTTAGTTACACACGATTGCATTGAGAGGTATGTCAGTATACAAAATCTTTTATATTTCTCATGATTCTAGTGGAGTATTTTTTCTTTCCTAGTACGAATGAGAAGAATTTGAGCAATTCAAGCACTCTTATGCCATGTAAAGAGGACCTGAAGCCGCAGGCCAGTCCTGTTGTAGAGTCTTCAAAATATTCCAAGTAGGCCTGCTGTATTTCTTTCATTACATAGTTCTTTGTACACTTCATTTGATATTAAATGGTTCTATGCTGTCATGGTAAAACTGTAGTAAAATTACACTTCATAGACATGCAAGATCCCAATTAATATACATTTTGTGTATTTCTTTAAGGTGTGTTGGGATCCTGATGACTGTCACTCAGAAAGTTCTCCTGTTCCTGGGGACCTTTTTCCTGTTCTTCACTTTGGTCTTTACTACTTCAGGAGGTTTTACTGCAAACTCTAGGCCCTTCTCTTTAAACACAATCTGGAGCAGTGTCCGTTTTTTGTTAGAGCCCTATTGCACCGTGCATTATGGGGGCATGCCCCCAGTGTGATCTAAGCATAATAAAGTCTTATTTACCATGATCCCAGAGCTGTCTGTTAAACATACACTGTACAAAGTGTCTACAAAGGGTTTGGATTTGAATGTATTTATCCATTTTACTGAGGTTTTGCTTTCCGCGCGTCTCTAAAGCCCCACCCATGCAAAAGCGCCTGGTCTTTTTTTTTTTACAGTGAGAACAGCCTAGTCCCTCCCCGATGGAGAAGCCCTAATGAGCGGTGTGATTCAGAGCCCCAGAGCTGAACAGTGTGCAGATTTAATGCTGCAGCTGATTGAGCGTGTGTATTTGTTGAAGCTTGTTGTGTAGATGGCGCGCGATGGGTGAGGATGCTGCTCCGGAGATGCTGATGACGGCCCGATGACAGCGCTCGACTCCCTGGATGGATCTTACAGCCTGGGATCATTACAGCGATAAGTCGGTCAACATCCGTCCAATTTGAATTAGGACACGTGAGCAGCGACATGTTATGAACCGAGGAACAGCTTTGGTTGGGGGAATGGGGCCACCGAAAAGACCAAAGCGAACTCGTCTCCTTTTGCGTCTGTGCATCTGCGGAATCGGTCTCCTCACAGCCGCCCTAACCGTGGATGTTACAGGTGTCTATATGAGCAATACCAATCAGTGATGCCTAACATTAAGTTATCTAAGCAAACATTAGCGTTTCTAGCATCTGAAACGTGTTTTTACAGCCCTCCTGTATCATTGTAGGTTTGCCTGTAGGACGTAATGAAAATGGAAATATCCTTTGGACGAAAAGAAGCCTTTATGAAGAGAAAAGTGCCGGTAATAAGACTCTGAGTGGCCTGTCTAAATCTGGTAAGACACTTTAATTTCCATCATACTGGGACACCTGGAACTGATTCATTACCAGAGAAATAGGCTAATGTTTTAATTTGAGGAGCTCTACCTGTTTGAAATATAAAAATACCTTGTGTGAGTTATAGGTCCCACATGTTTGTTGGTTCATAGTTTTTAGAGATACTGTTGCTAGGAAACTAAATTGAAAAAGTTGTTGTGAAAATGCTGTGTGCATACCAAACTGCTCACTGAAATGATGACTGTTTGATTCATACAAACGTGGTGAGAAAATCTTCCCATTTCTAGAATAGATTTCATGCATTGCAACATTTTTATTGTAATTTGGAAAATGCAGTGAAGTGTGTCCAAACAGAATCATGTGGCATAGTTATCATTCAGGGAATTTGCACAAATGTGTCATTCTTCTCCACTGGTCACCCTTCTTCCTCCAACTTCACAGTAGAAGTAATATTGGACTATCTCAGTCTTACATTACTTTTATTTCTCACACAAACCAGGCACACAATTGTTAGACGTACAGTACATATCCCTGTTTAGAGACATCATCAAAGAGTTTGTGATGAAATAGTTGCATTCAGTCTGGCATCATTTTTCACTGTTTCACTTTATTATAGGACCTATATTAAACGTATGAGACTAATACAAACTATCTCATAGTTATTTGATGCTATTCATTCACAAAACCAGTTTCTAGAATGTCTGAGAAACACTTAATCTATATCTCTGCCCTGATGATGATTTAATAAAAGCTTTTTTTTTGTTGGGTTTTTAAATGTGGCCTGATCCTCAGCAAGAAAAGCACCTGTGAAACCCTTAAGATTGCAACTGTAAAGACACACAAGTAACATTCCAGTAACCTGTCTTTGAAAAACACTTAATAATCAAAATTTTCTTTCCACTTTAATTCTGTAATAACATGAACTGTAAATAAATCTCTTCTGTGTATTGTTAATATTTAACTCCACACATTCATGCAGTATTCATTTGCTCTTTCCCCAACTCTTTTTGTCAATCGTAGCTATTACAGAGTTTCCAGATGACATCTTTTCTTTGGAGCAGCGGCGTCATGGAGCTGTAATGCTTCATGTTCTCTGTGTAAGATGCACCTTTTTCTTTATATATATCCACACAAAAATACCCTGTACCTGAGCACAAAAGTACTCTGATGTTTTTACAGGCGATTTACATGTTTCATGCTCTGGCCATTGTGTGCGACATTTACTTTGTGCCATCTCTGGAAAAAATATCAGTGGTACGTAATAATAGCACAATCAGTATGTCGATTGAAGCAGAGTTTTCCCTAATCTAACTTTTGTATTACAGTTTTTTATGAACTGATGATGATATTTTCTGTGCCCTAGAATCTTAATCTTAGTGAAGATGTTGCTGGGGCGACCTTCATGGCGGCTGGGAGTTCTGCCCCTGAGCTCTTTACCTCTTTGATTGGTCAGTATGACGTGCTCCAATCACTTACAAACATAGACTAATGACCGCTCATTAAAACATCAGCCGCATTTACCTTTTATCACCGACATCACTTGCTGTTGACTTGATTCAAATTATTTTAAGTGTACACAAGACTCTGACCAATGTGCAACCACCCAACTGATTTCATTATTTCTCTGATCATTTAGATATTGGGGACTAGTCACTGTTTTTCTCTTATATTGTGTTTGGACTTTCAGGAGTATTTATCACCAAAGGAGATGTAGGTGTGGGAACCATTGTTGGGTCAGCAGTTTTTAATGTTCTGGTGATCATCGGCCTCTGTGGCATTTTTGCTGGGCAGGTGCTTAATTTCTTTCTTCTATATTAGAAGCAACAGTATGTTGTTATTAAAGAATGAACTCTTAAATTTATTTTGTAACTATGTTCTCCTAGCCCATTTCTCTAAGCTGGTGGCCTTTATTTCGAGATTCTGTCTTCTACATTTTGTCCATAATTGTGCTCATCTTGGTAAGAAATCTTGCACACCTAAACATTGCTTATGACACTGCATATGATTATTATTGCCATATGACGATTATAGCACAATTTCTCCATATTAAGGCTAAAATATTGGGTTTAGTTATTTTTTCTTGTTTGGCTGTGCCCACAGGTGATTTATGATGAAAAGGTTCTGTGGTAAGCTTTGGGTTTATCTCTTTCGTTGTTGTTTTTTTAAATTAATAATGAATAAATAATCAATTGTAACATTTCACAGGTGGGAAACAATTATTCTCATTTGTATGTACGGAATTTACATAATAATCATGAAGTGAGCATTTTAACTTTGTTATTTTTGGTGTTGCACTGTAATCCTTGACGGCATAAGCATGTTATGTCTGAACTGTAGGTTCAACAGGTCGCTGTGTAACTTGGTCGAGAGTCACTGTAGTTTGGGTCAGCCATGTCTCAGCACTTTGAGACGGACAACTGCTGTTGGAAATATAGGAGATTGTGACAATGACATGGTGCCACTAAAGCCAGGTATAAAACACATTTTCTGTGTAGATTTTTTTTTTTTTTTTTTTTTTTGACACATTTGCCTGTATATGAATAAAAATTTATGGATTTGAAATATTTAATAACAATTTACCAATGTTATTGTTCTGTAGATTCATGTGTGGTGGCCAGCCAGGACACTGGGGTGGTAATGGTCGATGAGCTTCTGAACGTGCACCCTCACCAGCTCTCGTTTTCAGAGGCAAGCCTTCGTCTTCTCATCACCCCGCATTTCCCCCCCTTCACCCGCCTGCGCATGGCAGGACGCATGGTCATCAGCGAGGTACACTGCACGCTGACACCATTAATAATACCCCTCTTCATGTATTTCTAGATTGGTGGGTATTAAAGTATCTATAATATTAAATATAACTGTCCACACCCCAGACTTGCATTATCTGGCCCTAATGATATTTGGAAAAATATAATTTTGATATATTTTACTCTCTCTTTACTCTCCTAAAATACACCAAAATATTCCAGTCCACTCACCCTGTTACATTAAAATCACATTATGGATTGTTTGCCTCTCCATCAAAACACTTGTACACTACTATACTACTGTGTATACTGATTAGTCTACATTGTAAATCGTCTAATTCCATAAAGTTAGGCAAGCAGGTGTTTGTTGTTGCTGTCTTGCCTTCCTGCATGTGCTCTTGCATTTTGTGCTGTTTGAAATAGCACTGCAAGTACTTTCTTGTTCTCTTCTTTGACCCTAATACATGCTGTCTAAATGCCCTCGGGTCAGTATGAGGGCACGCTTGGCTGCTCCTCTCACTCCTGCTGCCCCTTTGCACATATCAGAGCCCCATGCTGGTATCGCCTCAGTGCTGTGGTTTTACTGGGTTTGTGTTGTCTGGCTCTGTACAGCGGCAGAGACTGATTCAGGCTCGAGGTGGACAGGAAGAAGGAGCTGCAGCAGGTAAGGAGGGAGCTAGCGGGCCGTGGGGCCGAGACAGCAGAACAGTGACTGAGAGAGACGAACAAACTCTAGAGTGTGACACCATCAAAGAAGAGAGTGGAGAGGCACAAGGGGCTGCGGAAATTAAAGAGGAAGAGGAAGATGAAGAAGAGCAGGAGGGAGGAGAGGACCAACATTCTGCTTTAAATCCATTCTGTTTTCCTAGTAAGGAAACTAAAAAGTTTGGATTTCTACAATTAAAAGAATTTTTAATACCCCAACATCTTCATGTTTCAGGTGGCTTGTGTGAGCGTCTGAAGTGGCTGCTGTCCTGGCCAGTGACTTTCTTGCTGTATTTCACTGTACCCAACTGCAACAAGTCCCGCTGGGAGCGCTGGTACCTACTAACCTTTTTGTCCTCCACTCTGTGGATAGCCCTATTTTCCTACCTCATGGTCTGGATGGTAAGCCCCCTACACACTGCTAAATTGGATAAACAAAGATGGTGATAGCTCATTCATATGACTGTACTTGATCTAGGTGACCATCATCAGCTATACATTGGGAATCCCTGAGGTCCTTATGGGCATCACCTTTTTGGCAGCTGGCACCAGTGTGCCTGACTGTATGGCAAGCTTAATTGTTGCAAGACAAGGTGGGTTTTAATTAAGCGATACAAGACATGTCTCTTTTATTCAAGGATGTATTGTTGACTTGTGTAGGTATGGGGGACATGGCTGTGTCAAACTCCATCGGCAGTAACATCTTTGACGTACTGCTGGGGCTGGGTTTCCCCTGGGCACTGAGAACTCTCATAGTCAGCTACGGATCCGTGGTGAGCTAATAATCAACATGTTTAGGTCAACCTATTACCACAACAACTTGTACCAGAAACAACCAGGCAAATAAACAAGTAAACCTAGGGTGTTTGTTTACAATCAAGTGACCTGTGAATTTATGACCTTTTTTCCAGGTGAAAATAAACAGCAAAGGTCTAGTTTATTCAGTGATACTGCTGCTGGCCTCTGTCACTCTTACTGTGAGTACATTAACCATGCACCTGAAATCAATATCGAAATGTACTTGTGTTATCTAATAACATTACCTTCCACACAAGGGCATTACTGTGGCTGCACCTTTGTGATTGTGCTGTGTCTGTAGGTCCTGTGCGTTCATTTAAACCACTGGAAGCTGGACCGGAAGCTTGGGCTCTGCCTAATGTTGCTTTATGCCATTTTCCTTCTTTGCTCTATTGGCTTTGAAAGGCTGTAAAGGACAAACATATTTGTACATTTAAAATCTTTAAGTCATGTTTGCTCAGGCACTCTGGGTAGCAGAATTTGTCTTTCAGTCATAGCTGCTTGGTTATTTCAGTAAATACAGATTTTTTTGTTTATTCTAAACCTTGTGGTGACTTAATGTGACTGTTTTTCTACATATGTGCGCATGTGCTACCTTGACTTTGTGAAAATCTACTAATGCACTGTTTAGTATTGCATATGTATCTGCAGTATTTTTCTGCATTAAATTTGTATACTTCAGTGACTACACAACATATACAATATCTTTGGGTGTAATTGCTATTATAAATTCTTAGGTTCACTATGGCCATCTCATACACAGTATTTTGTTGTCACATCTCTCCCTTCATCTGTTCCCTTCTGTTTTAATCATCACTGAAAAAAGTTAAACATTGCTGTTGTTCATTCAGTATGTTTTTTTGCCATTAGCTTAATTAAAGAAAATCTAATTGGCCTGTACAATTTAACTATACAGATTTAATCTTGTGTTTGTATTTATTTTTGTTATGTAGATCTAATTGGCTAATGCAAATGAACAGTAATTTACAATAGTTAATTGATCCAATAATCATTTGTTCATTGACCATTTCTTGCGAATGTGCTGTGCCAAGTCAACACAGGGGGCAGCACTGGCAACAACCTCACTTGACTCTGCCCAATAACTCAGCAGAATATGATATGCCATGTGCTCCAGCCTCTGGATCATCTGTGAAGCAGCAACATGACCAAGACCTAGCCAGACCAATGGCTCTCCATGCTGAAAGGTAATTTAAAAAATAAATAAATAAATAAAACATTTAGACTTGTGTAACTGGAGTAACAAGTTTGTATAAAGTCATGCAATGCACAACCATGGTTTGTCACCAAAGGCACCACTGGCATGATGTTGTTACTTCCAGCATCATTGATTGTTGACTCTTAAAAGGTGTGCACATAAGTGCTACTTGTTTTTTGGGGGGGCTGTTGTGTTGGCAAACGGTGGTGTGGCACAAGTAAGTAGGTTTCTAGTTTTGTGATTATTGTCTCCTTGTATAGATGGCAATTAATTGTGATATTTGGGTTAAAGGAGCTAAAGGAGTACAAACCCAGAGCCCCCTGTGAGAAAGGTGCCTGTCCTGCTGAGCAATGGCTTTAGCAACCTCAAGCGAGGGTCCGTCTAATGGAGGAAGAGCGGAACCACCTGCAACGGGAGCGAGAAGTGGTGGCGGCTGGAGTGAGTACAGGAGGACTGAACAGCTAGATTGTCTGCTCCCCAGTGACTACTACGGATCATACCATCTATGCCCCAAGGGAGCGGAAATCTTCAGAGGAACTCACTGTATTGGAGAGGATGATTTATCACAACGCTAATTGCACTATGTTAGAAGTTAGAGCTGATGGTGGGGTCTTAAATGGAAATAGCCAGGTTCCTACATTTTGTGCAGTGCAGAGCACTGGTTTACCACCTCAGGTTGTTACTTCTTCTAGTTTGACTAACTCACAACTCACTAGTTACTAACATTACTCACTATTGTTACTAACTATTGTACTAAGACAGCAAGAGTAGCTAGATCAGATCACACAAGCCTTGTCAGTTAGGCAACAGCCTTCAATGCCTGGATATCCAGGTCCTAGCAGTATAATTTGAAGCAGCAGAGAATGCCAGGCCGGGCAGAAAAAGAGGAGGTGCCTTCTTAAACCGTGGGACCAAATCGTCCAGAAGGAGGCTGTCCAATATTGTTGTCTCTGGAGGTTTGATGGGGGTTTTTCAGTTCCTACTGCCTGAAATTCTGAAGACAGGTGTTGCAGGACCGCCATCAAAACCAGTGCACAGAAAGAGCAACTGATGTGGTAAAGTAGCAGACTTTCTGGACAGGGATGGATCAAGACATAAAGAACTGGTGCCAGCAGTGCAAATACTGTGCAGTGGCCAAGTGTACCCAGCCTAGACTCTGTGCACCCATGGGCTATCTCCTTGCTTCAAGGCCATTGACTTTACTGTTGGAACCAGCCTGTGATGGAAAAAAGCTGGTAATGGTGATGACAGATGTATTTTCAAAATTCCCTCAAGCAGTCCCTACCCATGACCAGAAGGTGTCTACGGTGGCGAAGGTTCTGGTCAGAGACTGTTTCTATCGTTTTTGGAATGCCGGCCCGTGTAAATGCTGACCAGGGGCGAAATTTCAAAAGCATTCTGGTGCAACAGTTTTGTGAGCTATATGGTGTCCAGAAAAGTCTCACTACACTACACTTATCATTTGCAAGGCAATGGACAATGCATAGACAATGCATAACCTGCTTTGCTGAGTTCTAGATGAAAAGTGCAATTGGCCAGAGCACTTCCCACAACTAGTTTTCCATTACAACACCACTGCCCCTCAGTGCACCAGCGAGTTGATGTTTGCCGAGGAGCCAAACCTGCCGATTGATTTCCTGCTTGGTCACTTACTGGAGCCCACCACAGGTTGAGTGTGTGATGGGTGGCAGAGCATGGAGGTGGCTTAATGTAGCCATGGACATGGCCAGAGGTCACATGGAGTCTGCAGCCCAGAAGAGAAGAGAGGCATGATGGCAAGGTCCTGTTTGAGCCTCTTGAAGTGGGGCAAAAAGAATCACCTTTGTGAAGTTGGCCCTGGACAAAGAAAGATTGAGGATGCCTGGGGTTCCATGGTGTATCAGGTGATCAAAGGTCACAGTCCTGATGGTGTGGTCTATTCAATTGCTCTCCATCGACAACCCCAAGTGAGACAAGTTCACCGCACCTAATTAAAACCTGCTCTGCCACCCTCCGATACCTGCCTCACAGTTTGGCCATCAGGTGTACCTGAAGAGACGAGTGAGGAAGAGGAGGATCCTGGGTCCCGGTATTCTCTGAGTTATGACTTTTTCTTAATACTTATTATTAATTGAACACAAGTCCATAAACACAGAGGACAAGTGTAACAATGCAAAACATGCTAAGGATCACATAGGAATACATTTTTTTACAAAATAAATAAGTTATATCATTGCGAGGACATTTTAAAATCAACTGGGAGGTTCTTTTAGTAATAAAAAAAAGAAAAGAGGGCTTATTCCCTCTTCATAACAATGTCATACAATGGGTGTGACATTTGCTTAAAAGCAATACAGTGTTAACAACAATTTCTGAGTTGTTCATATGATATAGAAATTAGAATGAGGTAAATAATCATGTTTAAATTCCCATAAGTGAATGTAAACACACTATATCTGCCATCTTTTCAAACCGTTTTAACTGAAGCCTAGAGGCCACAGGTTCAGTAAATATTGAAATGTCCACTTTACTATATATTTTATTAATTGTGTACTCAGGACTCTCTTGAAAATGAGAAGCAGTCTCAATGGACCTCCTGATAAAATAAAAATAAATAAAATGTAGCCAACTTCTGACATCTGACCAAAAGACCTGGGACGCAATGATGTCATTAAAAGTTGGTCCAAGAATTTGTCTCCTGAATTACAAAAAACACAAGGTCCAAGATCAAACTGAAATCTTCTTTTAAGAAGCAGGCCCACAGAGTAGATATGCTGTATTATTTTCAAATGAGTCTTCTTTAATATAGTTGAACAAATGTAGTATATGCTTCATTTCTCATTTTACTGCCATAATTTTGATTTACATTTTATTTAACTAATGTTAGAATAATATGTTTATTGGTATTTTAGTGCTTTTATTATGGTAGTCAGGTGGGAGCTGTTGTTTCGTTTGATTCCACTGGATCATGGAGACACACCTTTTGAGTGTAGCATGTCGGCTATTTAAGCCAATTAAAGTAAAAATAAAATTAATAAAGATGTATTTTTTTGTTTTGTTTTGTTTGTTTGTTTTTGTTTTTTTAGTTTTTTTGTTTGTTTGTTTGTTTTTTTATGTATTTTATTATTGTACAGTTCTAATTGTAATTTATGGAAATGATTTTAGTTCAATGGTGGCGTTGGTGGCATCAGTGCCATCAGTGGCCAAGGTGGTCAAGATTGTACAAGCCACAATAAAGATGAATCAAGTCATCAGTAAAAGACACCTCTTGACTGCGAACTCAGACCTGCGTGATTCTCAGCCTCCTGGTGGTGGCCTCGTGTCAACAAGACTCACTAAACCCATTAAAAGTGGTAAGAACAAGAAATCTCAATGAACTTTAAGATATATGTAAAACATTTGAAACAGAACATTAGATTTTAGATTTAGATAGTGTTAAGGCTGCAACACGTAGCCTGGTCTTACTGCACGGTCCCGTTGTGTGTCATTGCTGATCACATCTGTAACCTCCTGAACCCAATACACACATTGTCCTGGATGTTCACCTGCACAATCTGTTCTACAGCATCGCCTGTGTCCAGCCCATAAACACAAGCAACGCACTGTAACTTAATCATTTTTACACACTGCGATGCTGTCCTGCTTTGATGAAGACAAATCCCTGTGAGACAAGGGACATGTGGTTTGCCCCAGGATTGTCTTTTCTTGCCGTGTAAACAAAGACAAGTCCTGATGCATTAGTTTTAAACTAACACGACCTGTAAAACCAATCCAGGCTATAACTTCAGCGATGTACAAACTTTTGGGGATCCACGTAGTTTCTTCCTCTTAACCCAGTCCGGGGTCATCCTTTTCTCTGTTCTTTTGGCAACATTCCTCCACAAAATAAAAAGAGCAATAGGCTGCTGTCATTCTGTCACTGCTCAGTGCTCATATAAGTAGGTGAGTGTGGGGCATCAGGTTTAGTTTACTCACTGTTTAACCTATTCTGCAGGTTATTGCAGAATAAATCAATAGAGTAAAAAAAAACATGTATTTAAATACAAAATGTGTACTTTTATAATTAGTTTATTTTGATCAGAATTAGTTTGATTAGAATTAGTGTATTTTGATCTTATGTCTGTAGGAATAGATAGAGTTTTGCTCAGTGCAGATCCAACAACCAATGGGCCAATGAGCTTTCTGACCCTCCAGAGAGCTGCTAGAAGCACCCCCAGCCCCCCTTGTTCCCGTGGTTATGGCTGTGGTGTTGGCCAGCATGCACACGGCTCTCTGCACTCTGGCCAGGGTTCCTCCAGAGTTCCTCCAGGGTTCCTCCAGGGTTCCTCCAGGGTTCCTCCAGGGACCACAGTGGGGGGCTGGTAGTTGATGCCCACCTTGAGACCTGTGGGACACCAGTCTACAAACTGAAAGCTCAAAGCAGCCATTGGGTATTTCAGCCACTGTCAGCTGCTCATGAAAAGCCTTCTTAGCAGAGATGCCTAAGGCACAGGTGGCCACAGGGAAATTAATCCAAGAATACAGCACTAAGTTGGTCGGAATGTCTGTGAGATCCACATTGAGAGCACCACCAGGAGGACACAATCGGAGTCATAAGCCTGTTCCAATTGGTGTAGGTCGGGCGCTATCAAGGTTTCTATGGCAGATGTTGTAGATGGCTTCATTATTGAACATAAAGGCACAGATGAAATGCTCCAGGCTGCTGTGGGTGGCTCCACCACAGCAGTGGACAGCAGCGGAGCAGGGTACATGGAGAACTCCAGCTTGGACTTCTTGTCATAATCGACAGGGAGACGCTCCATCAGCAAAGACATGAAGCCAGAGACAATTAATCCACGAAGGCTGTGGAACACCAAGAAGCCCTGGAGAGCAGTGCACTCTTCTGCCTAATGAGAGATACGAGATAATGAGATATGGCATCATGCATTTAACATAACCATACAGTATGAGCATAAACTAAAACTATTCAGAGAAAAAAAGATGTGCCCACTAGTTTTTGAGTCCTATCCAACATAAGATCGATTATATAATTTCAAACTGTGTAATGCCATGAGCATAGTTGCTAGCAGCATCTTCCTTTCCAGTAAAGAGCTGCTTGAGGTTCATCCAAAAATACATTAAATGTGAAACGGTAGAAGCCATTTTAGTAACAACCAAAGCACCAACAACCCACTTTTAAAAACTGCTTTAATATATATCTGTCCTTATTACAGTTGGCTCCAGGTCCATAAACAGGGCTCTGGGCAGATCTTTTCACGCTCCCGTTTGACTGAAAAAGGTGTCAAAACAGTTGTCTCCTCCTCCCTCAGTCTTTTCACTGGGCATCTGTCCATCAGGTTGAATACCATGCTCCAGACAGTAGATCTCCCAGCATGCATTTCCAGTCTGAACAGCAGCAAGCCCCACGTGGATCCAGATGCACTCACGCTGAAACACAGATCATACTAAATGTGAAATATTGTTAGAGGCAGCAGGAAAGATATTTACAACTTATGTCAGTCATAATAAAATAGGAATAGTAACATTGAGCTTAGATAGTAAAGGCAGTGATATTAGCAGTTAGCACTAGCGTCACAAGTATAAAAGTGTCCATAACTCTAGACCAAAGTTTATAACTCATTGCATTGGTGTAATTATTATAAAAAGTTATTACTTTGAAGTGTATTGTTGATGCAATTAAAATACAATGCAATACATGTTGCCCCTAGCAACAGTCACAATGAAAGCGAGATGTTCTGTAGAGATGGTCTATTGTGGAGAGTTGTTCTGTTCTGGGGAAATGTTCTGGAGGGATGTTCTGTTCTGGAGAGATGTTCTGAAGAGATGTTCTGTTCTGGGGAGATGTTCTGTTCTGGGGAGATGTTCTGTTCTGAAGAGATGTTCTGGAGAGAGGTTCTGTTCTGGAGAGATGTTCTGGAGAGATGTTCTGTTCTGGAGAGATGGGCAGACGGCTCTGGGCATGAGCGGCAGATCATGCACGAGGTCAGATTTTTTGAAAGAATCATATTTTGAATTCATATTCACAGTTATAAAAAAGAAAAAAAAACAGAGGATGTAATGAATCAATTCATTTTCCATTGATCCACTAATAAATACAATTAAATCAAATGTAAATGTTCACACTGGTGTTTCCAGTGCATTGTTTTGATAGTTAGAGCATTCATTAAAAAGGAAATGCATGAAGTACTAGTATTATTATATGACTGTCTGCTATTTAACTAATTTCAATTCAAATGAATTTAAAATATTGAAGTAAAGCGCAGTGCCAGTGCGTCATGTGCCATTTTGCGTCATTTTACATTCCTTGTGGAGGTTGTGGCTGTAGGTGGAGGTTGTGCTGTTTGTTTTTATGTTTCATTCTTTGTGGTTGTAGGTGGAGGCTGTGCTGTTTGTTTTTATGTTTCATTCTTTGTGGTTGTAGGTGGAGGCTGCTTTGGTTTGTTTTTTTTCTTCGGGAAAGTGAATCTGGGTTAGTGACGACACTTCCCCTCTTTCCTTGGATTTACCTCCGGGGTTTTTTTCACCTCCTGCCCGAGTTTTCGTGGAGTAAACTTTACACTTTTTGTGTCTTGTTTTTGTGAAAGGCACGATGCCGTCTCCCTCTCGAAGGCTTCAGACGAAGCCTGTGATCACCTGCCTCAAGACTTTCCTCGTCTCCTACAGCCTCATTTTCTGGGTGAGTTTGTCCGTGTTTTTGGAGACAACAGAAAAAAGCAACAAAGGACGAAGCGACGATAGGACTGAGCTCAGAGGCGACTCTGATCTGCACAAACTGAGGCACAAACTGAGGCACAAACTGTGATCTACACGAGGCTTTTACTCTGAGCCAAAGTGCTACGGATAAAAACAAACTTTATTTAAATGTTCATCGCGGAAGGTCAGGACTCTATTTGGGCTGACGTGTCTCTTAAAGAAAAAAAGTGTCCCATTTGACTCTTCTTATTTGTGTTTTTGCTTGTTCTCAGTTGTAGTTAAACGTCGGCCTCCTGCGCATTAGGCCTGTGAGTTTAGTCTTAGTTAAACTGCTCCAGTACACTTTGCTGCTCTGTATTCACTAGTGTCATTAATCTTTGCACTGAACTCACAGCTGCAAACACAAAGTTCAGCTCATTGCTTTTATCTGGTAATTTATGGCTCCTGGAGCTTGTCCTTATGCCTCCCCTGAGCCTAATGACTGAAGTGTGAAAAAAGATGCAGGGATAAAGTATTGTAGGTCTGATACAGGTGTGGTTTGAAAAGGACAGACACATCTCAGCTCTTTTCTGGGATAAGAAGTGTTGTTGGTCGTGAGTACCAAAGACAGCCCTGTGTAATTTAATTTCAAATGAAATGTGTAAATTAATTTGTTTGTTTGCTGTTCAGAACATGGCCATATTGATGTTGTTTGCTCTTCCAGTTCACTGGAGTGATCCTGTTGGCTGTTGGCGTGTCGGGGAAGGTGAGCTTGGCCTATCTGTCTCTGGCCCCAGAGGAAGGCACCAATGCACCATATGTTCTCATTGGAACTGGGGCAATCATTGTTATTTTTGGGCTTTTTGGATGCTTTGCCACATGCCGTGGTAGTCCATGGATGCTAAAACTGGTGGGTGAAAAAGTGAAACGATAAATGAAGCACTGGACCAAGTTGAGTGACAGTTTTCTGCTTTTATTTTTCAGTATGCCATGTTTTTAACTTTGGTGTTCCTCGCTGAGCTTGTGGCTGGGATTTCAGGATTTGTTTTCAGACATGAAGTAAGAACTGCAGATTAACACCATTTTATCAAATTATACAAATGTATTTTAACTATATTTTTGTTTTTGTATTTGGCCAGATTAAAGATATATTGGATAGTGCCTATACAGATGCAGTGAAGTCCTACAACACCACAGACACTAGAAGCACTGCTATCGATACCATCCAGAAAACTGTAAGTGCAGTTTGTCATTACACTACTGATGTGAACTCTATCTGTGCACAGCCTTCTCCTTTTTAAAAATGAGAAGACTGTGAATGAGATTTTTACCAAACTTTATCCAGATAAAGCTGAACAGGAAGCGTTTGAGCCTGGTGCAGTTTTCAGAAACACTTAAACTGCTCCTATCAGTTTCATGTATTTACTGCTCTGTCCTAAAACATCTTCTTTTAGCTTATGGCATGTTTTGGAGCCGACCAGTTAAGACCAGTTAGACCAGACCAGTTAACAATTATTTGATTACTAAAGTAGTTGCAGATTATTTCAATAATGGACTAATTGCCATTAATCAGTTTAACTGCAGCCCTAGTGCAGTGTAAACCAGACTACTGCACTTGTAATAGCAGTGTAAAATTACTTTAAGGTGGCATAGAGTTTGTTAGCACTCCTGTGAATGAATATGTGACTTCCAATGAAGTCATATATTTACTTCCCTTCTGTTTGGTGCTTACTGTGTGGGGTTTGCATGCTCCCCACATGTCTGCATCAGCCTAGAGTGCCAGTCCCTCTCACTTTTTTTCTTTTTTTTTAAAGCATGAGGGCCTGGTGCCTTCCTCACAGCAAATCAATTCTTTTACAAAATCAGTGTGGAACCAATCGCAGCCATTTATCTGCAGTGTGTCAGTCGTCTGTGTGAGGCTTCCCATCAATAGAAGTTGCAGAAGTGGCTTCACTCTTAAAACTTTTTGTCCAGTTGACAGAATAGAATTTTTCTTTTGCTATGGATCATACCTGGACAACTGAGGAATTACACAGACAACCATCAGTACAAATCTGAACTCAGTCTAACTTTTCAAGTTAACATAATGGGTAAATACCCAGTAGATAAAAAATTAATTTTTGTTTTGTATTTCTCATCGGCTGTAGTTATTTAAAGTTTTTGACTGTCACTTGTCGCTTGTTGTGTTTGTTGATTATTTTTGCAGCTTCATTGCTGTGGTGTCGGTAATTACACTGACTGGATTGGCACTAAATACTTCAATGAGAAAGGCTTCCCTACAAGCTGCTGCAAAGACATTGCCAACTGCTCTGCAGAAACTTTAATGATCCCAGACAAAGCCAAAGCTATAGTGTACCTCGAGGTATGTATTCAAACACAGATCACAATGATACTACAGCTGCAACAGCAAGTTGGTATTTTCTTTTGTCCTAGGGCTGTTTCCTGAAAGTGACCTCTGCAATGGAGTCAAACCTGGGAATCATTGCAGGAATCTCTTTTGGAATTGCTTTCTTCCAGGTCTGTTTGAAAGTATTTTTATCCCATATCATGTTGTTTTTACATTGTATAATCAAGCATTCAGAAAGTACTACTAGTACAGGGAGTAATTCTCTTCTCCCCCACAGCTCATTGGGATTTCCTTGGCCTGTTGTTTGTCTCGATACATAACCAATAACCAGTATGAGATGGTTTAACTGTGATCTTTGACAGGTGAGTTGCATTTTCAAGATTAGGCACGTTTAATTCTATGACAATAATCAATATAAATAATTTAAAATGTTTTCATGTTTTTAGGTTGTTATTTGGATTCAAAGAAACTCCTGTGATTTTACGCATCTGTCATTTTAGATAAAGGGATTCCTTTGGATGCTGCTTTTTAAAATGCAAATTAGGGAAAGGAAAAAGTCTGTGAATTGTGTGCGAGACCAAAAACGGGGAATTAGAGGGTTAAATTCCAAGAGGGATATATTCAAAAGGCATTACAATAGTATTTGTGTTTTCCTCTGTGATATTTTCCTATGTGTCTGAATTAGCTTTGCTATGTTGTTCTTGTGGTTTATTTTCACACTTTGTTAATTTAACTAAGGAAAAACCTATTTAACTTGAGCAACATTCAGTTATTTTCTCTGTGCTGTTTTGTTTGAGATAACCAGTCCAATATTAAGTGCTGCCTGTTAGAAATCATGTGCCTTTCTGCTCTGCTCATATAGTTCATTTATCAGTGTTACAGATCATTTATTTTTTTTTCTCATCTTGTAAAATACTTGAAAAATAAAAACAGACTCAGACTTAGACAAAGGGTACCAAAATCAGCTTGTTCTATGTGTGCCTGTGTTCCTCATTGTACATATATAATCTGTTAAGTAAAATAAGTTGCAAGACCAATATGTTGTTATCCTTTTGATGTCAATGATGCATCCATACTTAGTTTTTTATTTGAGTTTTAGGAAGTAGTTAAGGAAATGTTGACCGCTTAATTTAGCTTTTTCCTAAAATAACCTATTAAATAAACTTTTGACTTTAGTATATTTGAGGTTTTCAGACATTTCCCTGTTTATTATTATACTTTGCCATGAAGTATCAATATATCTGATACATTACTTTAGATCTAAGGGAAATTCACAAATGTTTAACCTGATTATTTCTACTAGCGACTAGACTCATTAACCTTTTGCATTTCAACACAAATCTACTGCCTCCATGTTCTTCTATCATTATTACTAGGCCTGACACAATTATAAAAATAAGGCTTTGGGTAATGAGGCATCAGATTTTTCGTGTTGGCCACCAGAGGGCAGTGTCGTACAAGAAACAAACCGTCCAGACAAGGGGGCAGTGTCTGGATAATCAAACAAAAGGGAAACCGTCATCTGACAACAAAAACTACACATTATGCTGTGGATTTAATGTATAAATCCGCAGTTTAGGCGCCGCTTGGAGGAATTTCGATATCTGCATGTGCTGACCATATACAGTCCGATCCTGACATAAAAAGAACCGGAGCGGAAAACGTGACAAGTGCAACGGGTTCGGCTGCGGTCAGAAAGCACCCTCCTCTACTCATTTGTTTGATTGACAGCTCGGATGATTGGTCAAGGAGGATCAGACGCTGGTAAACCCGGCCATATATTCTGCGGTGGCCAATCAGCAGGGCGAGAAGGCTGAAATGGGCGTGGTTATAGCGTTTTGCCCCGCCCTCATACCGGCTGTTCTGTATAAAACCGATTGCGCCCATCCGTTAGCTGAGGAAAATTTCGGCTTTCCTTCCTGGTGGGTGGCGTAAGGAGCTTGGATAAAACGGGAGTTTGAAAGAGGGCGTAAAGAAAAGGTCCAACCTGCTTCCTCGTGGTCCAGGTGAGTCCTTATAACGTTTGTGTCAGTAATGACTCATTAGTGCTAGCAATAACGGAAAGATGCTGCGTCTGTGTGAAGTTAGCGCATTCAGGCCTGAATGTTTTGAGTTCCTGTTCCTGGTTATAAACCAGCAGTAGCTGCATTTATGTGTATTTAGCCTAATGTAAATATGCACCGTGGATAACTGAAGCCATAGCCTGCTTTAGTGTGCAATCTTGCTAATGCGTCATGAAACCTAACATGTTTAGCACAAAATGAACGCTAGCTAGTTTTATTTTTTATTTCTATTTTTACTTTATTTTTATACATTTTAGATTTTTTTTTTTCCTGTTGATGTGCATGTATTAAACGCAAAGTGCATAGTACAGCTGCTAAGTTTTATTCTTTGTGCAGATCGTCCACCAATCAGCTCTGCCTTAACTTCACCTGCCAGCCAAACTGTAACCAAGCGCAACTTAAGCTTTTCAAGATGATGCAAATCAACAGCGATTCCGCCTGCAACAAGCACTCCCTCATCAACGTCATGCACCGCTTCATCGCAGCTGCCAATAACATGGATGAGACCATCATGGTGCCAAGCCTGCTGCGAGATGTGCCACTGGAGGAGCAGGTGAAGAGCGAAGTAGAAGCGAACAATAATGAAACGCCTTGTCCCAATAAGCAACGGGACATGTACGAGCACTACCTGCTGCTAAAGTCCATAAAGAACGACATGGAATGGGGTTTGCTCAAGAGGGAAATGAGCAGCGGTGCCAGCTTCCTGGAGATGGCAGTGAAACAGGAGGAGCAACAGCAGCCAGTGACTGGACAGCTGCCTCTAGAGGACAACGCAGATCTAGAGCACCAGTTTCATTACCATCTCAGGGGACTTTTCGGGGTCTTGTCCAAGCTTACTGTACAAGCAGATCACCTCACCAACAGATACAAGCGTGAGATCGGAGGAGGAAACTTCATGAGATAATTGGCACTTCTGTCTGGACTGGTTTGCACTTTGGGTTGTTATGAGAAGGCTGTGTTCTTCCCAACCGGTGACTATATAGATGGATAACGCCAACCACTCAGAATTTTCTAATTGAGTTGCACTCCCACCCCATCCCCTGCTGCTCTTTCCCATTTCCCAGTAAACTTCTTTGAAAACCAGTGACGCCTGCATGGTTGGTTTTGCAGCAGTCAATGTCAGTGCTTGGCAGAGGTTTGAGTCAGTCCAGATGAAGCACAGCTAAAGGCTTTATTTTTTTCATATTTGACAAATGTCACCCCACTGTGGCCATGAATAAAGGGAGAAATGGGAGAAAGATGAATGCTGGTTGTTCGGTCCCTCCTCTTGTAAAGGTTTTAAAGCTGAGCTGATGGCTCTGAGCAGTCATTTACACAAAGTGTTGCTGTAACATGGCGTGCCTTGACTTTTTGTATGTCATCTTCATGCCCTGTTCAGTTTCCCTCCGTGTGATTCCAACCGTTTTGAACTTTTAAGGTATTATAACATATTTTTAACCGTTTTATATTTTAAACACATTGCAGTTAACTGAAATAAATAATTGAAAACCTATTGCCTTGTATCAGGTCAATGCTTAATTCTCTTGATTGGCTAGAATCTATATGTGTTGCCTCCAATATAGGACACCAGAGGTAATCCTGGTGCTGAAGGACTTAGCCTGCTTTAGTCAAAGCCCTCTTTAATAAAGGCGCCCAAGTCGAGCTAACTAAATGGCCATAGTACATTTTGATTTATGTAAATGTGTAAGGATATGCAAATCTAGTGGGCTGATCCCAGAAACTGCAGGTGGGGATTGAATTGTCACTAAACTGCAATGATTCAGATCTTGTCTCTATCGTGACATGTTTAATGACCTGTATTCTAGATGAGAACCATATAATGTGTAATTGGTGTTATTAAAATTAAGGGCTTTTTTAGGGCCTAAAAAGGTTTGCATGTCTGACCAAGTATTTGCCTGAGATGCTCCTCCCTCAGCAACAGCTCCATCATGACCAGCCAATCCGGTTGCATTTTTTTTTTTTTTTTTTTTTTTTTCCTCCTCAGTGATTAAGAGATCACAGTGAAGGGCATCCAGGAAGTGAATGAGGGCAAATGCTTCTGAACATTAAAACAAATCAAAGTGCAAATATGCCCCAGTCTGTTAATATTTTTTAACAATAGACCAGACAAATGGATGCAATTCAAAGTGGCTTAGCTGGTCACTATTGGCCCACTGTGATAAACTGGGTCAGATGAATCGGGAACAGCTGGTCAGTCGATGCAGACTGGACCCTTCTATTATTGTAAGGGGAAAATCTACAAAACTAATCCCAATTTAATTTACAGTATACTGTACTGAAGCATGCTTTTTCCAAAAATGTTAGTAAACATGTAGGCCGACTATGAGTACCATTTAATTTATTACAGTGAACTCTAAAAAACTGATAAATGTCTAGTCTAGTCAAGTAGGTCACAAGGCATGAACCATGAGCTGGGGTTTGCAAGATGATAAAATAAATTCACAATGTATTTAATCTAATGTAGTTTGGTCAACGATTAAACTAATAAACTATTCTAAACCTGATTTTACACATTTCTGCCCTGGGAGCAACTGGAATCGGAATATTTGATTTGGGGGTCCCGGTCTCAAACGTTTGAGAACCCATAGTTTAGCTATTTCACAAATATATCAAGTATGTTTCTGAAATGTGCATATTTCTAATATTTGGTTTGGTCTAGAGACTGACTGAGCAAATAGTTAATCAGCCTTCTGTGTGTGAGAGTACACATGTCATACTGAATATCTTGGGAGCAGTAGACTATTGCAACAGAATGTCTGATCTGATGTGTCTGGAGATTAGGATGTGCATAGTGTGTCACTCTTGTGTTCACAGTTGCAAAGCACATGCAGACATAAAGTTTAATCATTGACCTCTTGATAGGGGGGACCTTTGGTGTACTGTACATGAACTCTGTGGTTGGCCTGGTCTCACCTCCTCAGGAGCCTGAGCCATGTGTGTGACTAAGAAGTGCACTATCCCTATCGAGTAAACTGCATGAGCAGTGCCCACACAACCACTGCTGCGCTGTTGCTCAATGGCTATAAACTGTCCGTGACAGAAATAAATCTCATGACTTTATAAGCCAGGTCGAGCTAACCTGATGCAAGTGCTGACGTGTGAGGACCAAGATCTGCTCAGATCAACAGGTTCAACACACACTGAGACCTGGGCCACACCTTCAGTATGTTTGCACCACTTCTAACGGAGGGGTGACACCTCTGTGATCCTTTAGCAAACATATGCACTGTGTACTTTTAACATTGTTTCAGTAAAATCAAGAGAACTGTGGCACTGTGCATCCAGGCGAACAGGAACACAGAGGAATCGTAAGCAGTGAGGAGGTGGTCTGTCTGCATTGTGCTGTGGGCTGAGGTTGCTAGGCTAACTGGTCTCATGTGGAGGTTCTTGCAGTCTGCATGAATAGTGCCTTGTACTACAGCAGTAATAAGAACCAGCATGCCCACTCATATCATTAACATTTCTGTTCAGTGTCTCCTCAGCAGCAACATGTTTGCACACAGCCCGACTTAAGAACCCCTTTGGTTACACATATAGTACTGACAACCAGCCAAGAATTATGTAAAACATTTTCAATGTTGTACTCAATGTGCTCTTGCAATCATACTCTGTAGTTTTCACTAAACATTACATAATATTATTCCATTTACATAGGAAGGGTACAAGAACACTGCACAAATCAATTTCAACTGCCACACTAATGCACATTTTGTCATTTATACAGTCTCTGCTCCAACCAGTGCAGCGTGGAAACCGCATCTGTCTGCTCTCTCTGCACTCTCATCATCAGCTCTTTTGTCTCGGTGCTGAGGAGACGGCTGGGAACACCATGTTCTCGCTCAATCTGGGAGTTTCAACAGACATGGAGCTCCTAGTATAGTGTAGTAAAAGCTCTAATTGTTTTTGGAAGACTGAAGACAATCACCTCTGTGGGATAGTGAATGCTGCATGGTAAACAATAGCTTTCAGATGCTTGGGAAATTCAAAATAACACTATAATAAAGAAATAAAGCTAATATATAAATCTCTTCTTGTTTTGCTTGTGCCAAAATGCCGAGAATATGTCCCAAAACTGCAACGATCAATTTGTACCTTCTTTGTGCCGAGTGAGCTGTAGGAGGAATGTATACAACCCCTTTGAGGTTATGTAACAGGCCGGTGGGCGTGTGGTCCAGCCGGAGCAGCTTACAGCCTGACACCAAGTGTCTCCCCCCCTCCCCCCTCACACACACACACTGTCAGTATCCTTTTCTGCAGATTACAATATTTAGGTCAGTCTTCTCCGGCACATACATTGTGAGTAAGCATCTGGTCATGAGGTCAGTATGGCAGCAAAGGGAATCACAACAAGGGCCAACAACAAAGATATGTGACATTTTCTGACTGTCTTTCTCTAAAGCCTTCAAATCAGGCTAGAAATGTAGGGGTAATAATGACCTCAGACTTGAACTTTAACAGCCACATCAAATCAATAACATCTGCAGCTTTTTACCATCTAAAAAAGCATTGCAAAAATCAAAGGTATACTGTCAAAGCCAGACTTGGAGAGACTTATCCTGCATTTGTCTCCAGTGGGTTAGACTACTGTAATGTCCTGCTCACTGGCCTCTCCAAACGGGCCTTAACACAGCTGCAGTACATCCAGAACGCTGCTGCTCGGGTCCTGAGTAGAACCAGGAAGTACGAGCACATAAATCCTGAGCTCAGGTCTCTGCACTGGCTCCTGTAGCTCAAAGAATAGACTTTAAAGCAGCTCTGCTTGTGTACAAGTCTATTCATGGCTTAGGTCCAAAGAACACCTCTGACATGTTAGTGCCGTATGAACCATCTCGCACTCTGAGGACTTCAGGGACCGGCCTCCTGCTGGTGCCCAGAGTCAGGACTAAACATGGAGAATCAGTGTTTCAGTTTTCTGCAGCTAAAACCTGGAACAGTCTTCCTGAAGATGTGAGACAGGCCTCGACTTTGACAATGTTTAAATCCAGGCTCAAAACAGTTCTGCTTATCTGTGCATATGACTGAAAAGTTTTTATTTTTATTCTGCACTCTTTTGTTTTAATGTTTTAATGTCAATTTTATGATGATTATTTGTGATTATTCATGTTTGATTTGTGTAATTTTAATGTCTTTCTTATTCTATAAAGCACTTTGAATTACCTTGTGTACGAATTGTGCTATACAAATAAACTTGCCTTGACTGTCTGAATCAGTGCGTTAGCAACATAAACAATAAACTTTTATACCTTTATTCTCCTACACAGGAGATTTAACCACTCAGTTATGGGTCTTTGGTCGGCAGCACTGCTTTTCACATGCCTTTTCAGGTTTGCCCATAAACTTTCAATAGGATTGAGATCAGGACTTTGTGATGGCGACTCCGAAACATTGACTTTATTATCCTTAAGCCACATTGTTACCAGTTTGGCAGTATTCTTTGGGTCAATGTCCATTTGGAAGACCCATTTGTGCCCAAGCTTCAACTTTCTGGCTGACGTCTTGAGATGTTGCTTCAGTATTTCCACATAATGTTCTTTCCTCATGATGTCATCCATTTTGTGAAGTGCACCAGTCCCTCCTGCAGTAAAACAACCCATAACATGATACTGCCACCCTCGTATTTCAGTTGCGGTGATGTTCTCAGGCTTGCAAGTTTCCCCCTTTTTCGTCCAAACGTAACGATGCTCCTTATGGCCAAATAGTTCAATTTTAAGTTTTTTAAGGTTTTTGTCCCTGTGTTTGTGCATTTGCAAACTGTAATCTGGATCTGTATGTTTCTTTTGGAGTAATTTCTTCTTCCTGCAGAGTGTTTTTTCAGCCCATGTCAGAACAGTACTTGTTTCACTGTGGATAATGACAGACTCTTGCCAGCTTCAGCAGCATTTTCACAGTGTTTTTGCTTTTGTTCTTGGGTTGATCTGCACATTTCGGACTAAAGCACGTTCATCTCTGAGACACAGAACCTGTCTTCTTCCTGAGCAGTATGATGGCTGGACATTCCCATAGTGTTTATACTTGTGTATAATTGTTTGAACAGATGAAAGTGGCACCTTCAGGCATTTGGAAATTGCACCCAAGGATGAACCAGATTTGTGCAATTCTTTTCCTGATATCTTGGCTGATTTCTCTTGACTTTCCTATGACGTTACACAAAGAAGCAGTGTGTTTCAGGAGTGCCTTCAAATACATCCACAGGTGTTTCTCTAATTAACACAAATGCTGTCAATAAACCAATCAGAAGCTTCCAAAGACATGACATCATCATCTGGGTTTTCCCAAATACTTTAAAGTCATACTAATCTGTAAACTTCTGACTTTGAAGAAAGTAATGAGAAAATGTCTAAAAAAGTCCATCTCTCATTATTCTGGCTTTTAGCAAGTAGAAATTATTTGGGCAATTCTAACGGACTTAAAACAAGACAAAATTTTGTCTGATTTCATATCAGACAGTGAGAAACAAAAGTGTATGTGTCTTTTTTATATAGTTTCAAGAGTATGTACTGAATTAATAAGGCCAAAATGGTTTATAGATATCACAGAAGTAATTGATGTATATTTAATATTATGAAAATGTGGAATGTTTCAATGCACTGTGTGTGAGGTCTTCCAATCATATTTACATATAACTATAAAATAAAAATAACATGTATAATAACAGTACAATGTGCAAATATACACAGCTCCCGTGTGTTAGAAGGTCCTAGGACGGTATTTGGAACAGAAACACTGACCAAGTATGAAATCCTCTCAAACATAAAGTTCTAGTGCTGAAGTGAGAGGAACCCTTGTACCTGCTGGCAAAGAAACACTGTTTCCTGGCACCACTTTGACTTTAATCAGAGCAGTGATAACTCTCAGGGCGGGCTTTTTACTGAAGTCCTACCCACAATGTGTTACAGGAACGTGCCCATGGCTCCATTTTATCTAATCTGCATGGTGAGGGCAGGACAATGGCCCTGCTGTTTAACCGCAGAACAGATCGTAGTGTCTCCAGAGATGCTGGGGAGAGTGATAAAGCACAGTTAAACTAATATCCTTCTTTTACTGTTTGGTTTCCAACCTCCATTACAAAGTGATGATAATCTCACATGTGTTAAAACTGTATAGATTAGGGGTCAATGGTCTTTTGCTGCTCATCTCCTCCAGTGTTTCACCTTTGGGTTTATCAAAAATATAAGAGAAATTGACATAAAAAAAAAACCAAAAAAAAAAAAAAACATGTAACAATATGACTCAAATGTATAACTATTAATATGACTTTATTTTGTAGTAAAAGAAAACTTCACATTTGTCAACTGGACAAAAAGTTGTAGGAGTGAAGACATTTTGCTGCCCATCCAAGTTGCTTCTTCAGTTCTGGTCAAATTACTGGTGGACACTGCCGTATATCTGTATTGTCCTGAGAACAAAAGAGTCCAGCAAAGAGCAGCAAAACCACTTCACTTCTACAACTTTTTGTGCAGTTTATTATGGATCATATCTGGACAACTGAGGGATTACAAAGATGTCTTTATTTTATAATTATAATTTCTACATTTTGTACATTTTGCAGACATCTCATAATAACTCTTTGATTTGCTAATAATGATATTGATTAAAAAAATATAAAGCTTTGTTGACTGATTATTTGAGTCTCAGTATGTCTCAGAGAAGAGAAGTTTAGTGTCCAAGGCCACTTTTGTGATGACTTGACTAAATCAAAGTAAATGAAGTGCTTTATCAGGCCCATTACAAAACTCATGTATTTGTTTACAGCCAAGCACAGTGTGATGGTGTGGGTCAGTCCAATAGCAAACATAAGTAACATCACTCTTATCAGACTAGATAAGAGGTGAACTTCACCTTTCGACATCAGATGGTTGAACTATCTATTTCCATTCCACAATCTAAACCACACACCAACTAGCTCAGCCTGGTTTTATTTACCATTGTTTCTAAAGTTCAAGTAGAAGTGATGTTGATTTGTACTGCAGCAGGTTTCAGACTATAACATGTGTTTACAGCAGTGTTGTGAAGCAAGAGCTGTCCCATGTAACATCAAACTGGTCCTGTCTGGATGTTTTCTCCAGGGATATATTTAGATATGTCGAGGGGTTCAGCCAGAGAGAGGCCTAGCAGCAATTTAACCATGCAACCAATGGTACTTAACACTAGCACTTGAACCAGATGACTTAGGGGTAAATATATGTGGTAACTGGTGAAGAAAACAGGATGAAGTCTCAAGAGGATGTTGACGAAACCATAGTGTTAACAACAAAAGCCTCTCAGGTCTCATGAGAGGTAAATCTGCTGTCTCAAGAGCAGCAATGCCGAGACTTTGAAAGACATTTCGTGCGGCTATGGACGTCAAGATTATTAGGTTAATCAACAATTATTCAGGTCACAATGTAAGAGCTAAAATAAATTTAGAAGAAACAAATATTTCAATTTAATCCCAACTCCAAAAACATAAACCATAATTTAAAGGTTTTTTTATTTATGCAAAAGAAAGTAAATGAAGGATTTCACTTTTGTTTTATGTTGTTTCTTCTCACACGACACTCAAATTTTATATATCATGACATCCCTACTTGTGGCACATTTTATATTCTTATTTAGATTAGTTGTTTTGACAGAGAAAGGGCAGTATCTAGGCTGCACTTAAGATGCAAGCGAGCGGGACATGAACATTACATAAGCTAATCCAACAGTCATTAAGAAAACAGACGTCCTCTCTGAACTCGCAGCAACACACAAAAGCCAATTTTAATGACTTAACACTATTCAAGAGCTGTTCCCCCAAGACAGTGTTGTGCAGGTTAGACGGGATTCACCTTTCAACAGTACTGGATGTTGTTAGGGAAAACATGCCGCACCCTTCTCTCCATATTCTATCCCCATATACGAACAATGGGGAACTCCACTAGACTGGCTGGCCTTCCTGTTTCCATGTCAGTCTGTGAGTAGACCCAGCACAGACTTGCCCTCCTTTTGGTCCAATCAGAGGCGCTGGTCTGGAACAGGGGTCCAATGATAGGCGAAGAACCGCAGAGGCTTGGTGAAAGGGGAGGGTCTAGTAGAACTGAACTTTCTATTATGCAATAACTTTGATTTACTGGACACAAAGAAATATGACCTGGTAGCCAACTGCACTGATGTGGCTAATGTGACTAAGCGATGTCTGGTAAATGCTGCGTATGAATACACAATGAATGGGTGAATATATATTTGGATTATAACCTCCCTTTGAAGTGAATGAACTGCAGTAACCCAGTGCACTATAAAAAACCTGCTGCACCATGAGGCCCTCCGTCTGGTTGTCACGTCTCACAGCAATAAAATTAAATAAAAAGATAATGCCATTTCTAGGTCAATTAGGGCGAGTGGCTTAAATTACACATGTCTCAAAACGTTTACCTTTAGGGTATTTGTTTGTCCTAACATGTTCGATTATGAGTCTACCTCTTGGTATTCAGTCCAGTGACTCAGCCCATTCTACAGTTACAACAGCTATTTAGAAACTTGGGGAAGTCATAAGCTATGTTCTTGTCATACCCTATCTATGGATTTCAAAATGATGAAATATTAGGAGTTTCCATAACAAATTGTAGCAAAACATGAGAGGGAAACAGTCCTCAAGATGTTGCATATAGCAGGAAGCTGGAACCTATGGATATATATTATATTGATTGCATTAGAAGTAACTATAGTATTTAATAAAATTAGATTGCTATTAATTCTTTAAGCAGATTTCTCTTTTGCTCAAGTAATTAGGTAATGACACAAAATAAGTTTGCAATTTCACTTTACCCCTTAATGTAAAGACATATGAAAATGTCTATAGTCCGGGTCTATTACTGGTTCCCTCTAGAGGAAGAGTCCTGAGAACATAAGAGTACATACATTCACATCTCAAGTTTCTCCATTGTTTCATGATTATGATCGCATTTCACTGTACTGCCGAGAATGGCAGGACAAGACTTGTCTGTGTGTGGAAGTACCAAAGTACAACTAGCATAACTATGGTTCACTATTAAACACAACCTGCTTAAGAGTTGAACTTACTCACCAGCATGAGTTTCAATATTCAGATTGTTAGCTATGGTTTAAACGTTAAGGTAAACACATAGACAAATGCAGCCTAATAATAACACTAATACACATAGGATAAGCTTATTGGATTCACAACCATGCTTTATTCTTGTTGATTTCTTAAAAAAAAATCAAATAAAACTTTGCACTGTTTTTCAGTCGGCTTTTTTCTTGCTTTCTTCAGCTTAACAATATTTTCTTACATCTTTAGTCTCTTCATCTTAAATACTTAGTTTGTGACTTCAAACCAAAACTTCATTGATTGTCAACACAAAATCTTTTTCAGCACCAGTACACTAAAACTGTACTTTTAGCCTTCTTGAAATACTGTTTAAACATAGGAGCAAAGCGACTCTAAAAAGCACATTTGAAAATGAAGCACCAACCATACAAATGTCTCTTCAATACACTTGTCAGGTATACAAGAGGTCAAATATATTAAAGACTATTAAATAAAGCACAACAAACAAAGTAAAGAAACACTGCAACACAAAGCACTCCTCCTTCTCCAAACACTTGAGGAGATGGGACAGTCGCGAGGGCATGTGCACTGGACTGCAGAGATCCACAGGAACTTTAGAGATCAGAACCAGAGGAGGACTGTGCCACACCTCGCAAACATCACAATCACACACAAAGGACTGAGGCCTCTCATTCTGTAACATGTGAGGACAACATAATGTTCCCTAATGTCAAGGACTTAATGAGCACAATTGAATGAAAACCAAAGAGGCCAGTGAGTATTGAGTTTGAATTCTATGCACCACAGGCCCTTCTTGCAGGGCTCATGTCTCGAAGGCAGACAGCAAACCTCCGATCAGCAGTCTAGCTCACTTAGCTGGCCTTTAAACAAGAGTTCACCAAGATAAACGGCTTGGATTATATCCCATCAAAAATATCACTTTCACACAGGCCCAAACAAAAGTTCAAAACAGAATCCATCCCTTGCCACAAGAATACATTTATAAAACCAAATGTGTTAACCCTGATGGCAAGATATGCATATACACTCACATGTACAGAATTGTAAAAAAGGTTACCTAATGGTGTATTCAAATATACCTATAGTTAGGAACCTGAAAGCTGCTTTCCAGTACTGACCACTCCTATGTGCAGGTCCTTACGTGTTGTGATCACTTAATCACCTTCTGGCAGAGGTCAGAGGTTATAGGCGGGGGTCAAGTCATTATGGTGGGTTGGGATTAAACCAACCTTGAACAGACAAGCTTGCTTTAAACAAGTACTTGTAAAAAATGAATGGAGTTGTCCGTTTGCTGGTTGGAGGCTACCGGCTGCGTAGTTTCCCTGTGTTAGTAAATTTGTCCTCATTTGGCTCCTCCTCTTCCTCGTTGTCCTGAAGGATATAAATAGAGGAGCCCAGTAGTTTCTGGAGTTCAGGCACACACCGCACAAGATCCACATGTCCTTCCTCATCTTCCTCCTCCTCCTCATCATCAGTGTCTTTGTTCTGACCTTTGTGAGGTGATGCCAAAGCAGGGCTCACCTGGCTCACGGAGACCTGCTTCATGAGCTCTGCATGAGGCAAACTCACCACCTCCAAGTGCGGGAAGCGAGCCCTGAATATTCTTGCTGACATCTTCACACGTTTTAAGACATCAGTCAGAAGGAACCAGTTGCAGAAACTGATGGAGAAAGGAAAAAGAAATGTCAGAACATACATAAAAAACAGTATGTTATTATATTTTCTAATCTTTTATATCCAACGGGATATATATTTCTTTAATACATTTTTGAGGCAGGTGGAATTAAAAAATGTAAATGTAATAATCGCCTGCACTGAGTGTTCCAAAGTATTGGTTACTCCATGGAATCAAGCGAGTGATGTGCCACCTCCAGAATGTTATGCGGTGTTGCTTTAAGATAAACTATAGGGCAATATGACATAGTGCTGACACATTTTTCAGAACAAACTAGACAACAATGGTATGAATGTATTACTATTTTTTCCAATAGTGAATAACTGAAGCTGTTATTTTTTTGCACAGGAAGTAAACCCAGGTCAAAGTCAGACGGGCCTGGAAAAAGCTCAGTATCAAAATCCAAACTAAAATGTATTGGCCATGTGTGGTTATGTGATTAAGGTACTGTGCCTGCATGTGTCATGTAGACTCACCCCTGTGTTAGTGACACTTGGATGTGATAACACTGAAGCAGAGGCTCGGAGGAGAACTCAAACACAAGGCAGTCTTTGTCATGGTCCTTCTCTGTACTCACACCCGTGTCCTTTTCCAGATCCTGGTTTTGCTCCGACAGCAGGAAGTCCCAGCATGGTTCCTGCTCTGTTTCTATGAGGAAAACGAGTTTTACTTCTATTTTACTAAGAGTTACTTTAGAAGAAGGCACTTTAGAAGATTTGCAAAGCTACAAGTGCAGAACTCGACTGCCCTCTAGTGGACATCATGCAATATTCAAACTAATGACTAAACTAAAGCTTCTCATGATGCTCATAATGTAATCACACACTTTATATTTTTTTGGTTACTACATTGAGCTATCACAAAAATAGGCTACAGTTTTGTTTGGCTAATTAACCTCCCAAAAATGAAAAAATACAGGGTTTCTTACCAAACAGAGTGCTACTGTAGAAATCCCAATGTAGACCTGGGTCGTGCTCACTTCTGCCTTGCAAATCAGTAAAGTATTCTGTATAAAAACATGTTAGAGAAAATGAATAATAATAAAAGCATGTACTTCATTGTAGAAAATAGTGTTAGGCCCTTGCCTGATAGAAAAGTCTTCATGCTTGAGCTGTGTGCCAGTTTCACTGGGGTCTGGCCGGAGTAGGTGGCCAATGTTGGATCTGCTCCATGATTTAAAAGCAACCAGACGATTGCCAAGTTATCACTAGCCACAGCATCATGGATAGGTCTGAGAAAAGAACAAAGCACTTAGTGCAGTAAAGAGCTCAGTAAAGTATTAAAAAAACATGTTACAACCCCTAAAGTTGAACTTAAGGTTTACTCTAAGGAAAAATTCCATCTCTACATTTGATCCATCCTTCAAACAGGGAGCTAGGGCAGCCTGTCAGGAGCTATGAGCTGCTGCAACACAGTTCTCAGGGACCCATCTCAAGGTCTTGAACCTGGCTTGGTCAGGACTACTAAAGCTGGAGGATTTGACCTATGCATTCATTTACCTGTGCATGATTTGGGTTGATAGGAGACACTGGAGTGCCCAGAGGAAACCCAACCAGACATGGGGTGCAACATGCTGATTCGTTTAAGTTTAATTCAATTTTATTCATATAGCATATTTAAAATACAACTTAAGTTGTAAAACAGCAAGAACAAAAACAAATAAAGACAAATATACAAAAATACTAATTCTGCACAGACATGTCCCGTCTAACCCTAACTCTGACCAAGGAGTCAAACCTCAAACACATTCAAGTATTTTATTCTTATTGTTTTATTTTTCTGAAGTACAGGATCATGTGTTGACAACTTCCTGCACTCAGGGTTCAATGATTTAGGTAACAGACACTGTGTTAGATTATGTTCATGTTTATTTTAATTTGATCTTTTAAGCAGTTTTATTGTACTAAGTGCAAGAAGTGAGTGTAAAAAGTGCAAGAAGTGAGTGTCTCCAAATTAGTCAAATTTGTGTCACCTGCATGCTGCTATCAATTGATTACCATGATATAAAACTAGGAAGAAGAGCCTATACACAGCTTTCCATCTTACTGAACTGAATGAAAAAGTCTTACCGTGTCCCATCCTGAGCGCTACAATTGACGTCAGCACCGTTCTTAAGCAGCATCTGAACTATCTGGACCCAGCCTCGAGAGGACGCCTCATGCAGCGCTGTGTAACCGGCATTGTCCTGACGGTTCACCTCCCGTTGGTCCTTTTCCAGACAATACTGAACTACATCCTGAACATTGAAAGACAAACAGAGCTTGATAGAAATATAAACACTGCTTCAGTATTAGTGAAGCATTTACTCTATATATTATTAAATTTTTTTCAATCCTTCAAAACTCACTTGATAACCCAAACGAGCAGCACGTTGCAATAAAGTCTCTCCAGCATTTTTGTTGACAATGAGCCGGCGCACCTCCGGAGGAATGGCCCTTTTGGGGGGTGTCTCTGAGGCACTGTGTTTTCCTGTTGAACCATTGATATTAGAAGGTGGTGATGGCAAACTTTTAGGAGACACTGGAGGGCTGATTGCTTTTTTAGCTTCACTGCAGTCTTCATCTGCCACGCGTGAGCCGCTTCTTTTTCCCAGACTACGCTTAGGATTTATCTAAAAGGAAGATGTACAAGTTATGAATAGTACTTCCCATGGAAATTAATTAAATGCTCGTTCATGTCATGGGAGTAAGTTTCAATTACCAGTGAGCAACACTGAATGAGCTGCCCATTTGCACAATATATGACAGTGGGCTGGCCACAAGGGGGCACTACAAACTAAAACTTTCACAGACTGTTGAATGGATTACCTTGTGTTCATCAGTGGGACACAAGTGCTTGCTTTTGAACTTCCTCTTCCCTGAAGGCTTGTCTATGCACTCTGGAGAATCCTCCCGCTCCTGGTAGCACACTGACCGAGTCAGTGAAAGTCTTCGGGGTTCGCGGCTGGATGAAGGAGGATTCAAACACTTCTGCAAATCTACAATGTTTATGTTTTAGTTTCTTTATAGACAGACAATGGCCAACATAATACTGCAGGCTACGTTTCCATGGACAGTTTAAGTTTAGGAATGAGTTACCTGCTGTGTTGCCATGATCTTGACTGTGCAGATCGGACTCATGTCTTTGCTCCCCATCATCCAGTTTGTCTTTGTCAGTGATGTAATCCCCAGTTTGATACCTCTTGTTTTTGCAGCGTTGCCGTTTCCTATTAACAGGACCCTCTGTGTTGGCGCTGGTGTTCTTGCCTTTGCCCTGAGCCCCTCGCTCTGGCAGAGGAGTTGAGCGTGGGCGCCCTCGGGGCCGACGAGCTACCTGTGGTGGGGTTGGAGGAGGAGAGGCCGGAGGAGGGGGTGTTGGTGGTGGAGAAGGAGTAGCAAAACCCCACAGATCGAGTCGAGACTCATCTGCTCGCCGTCGCCCTCTCCTCAGTCTGGGAACACACAGCTCAGTCGCTTCAACTTCTTTATTCGCTCTGATCTTTGTTTTTTGAAGACGATAGTTGCCATCTAAAAGTCAAAGAAAAAGTTTGATTTACTCAAAAGTCTTGATGTGACTGCTCCTTCTTAAATATTAGAGAAAGGCTCAGTTACCCATGCATACGCTAAATGGCAAATAAACAGATGAATTTACTTGGCATGTATTAAACAAGAGCATTATAATGAAAAATTAATAAACCTAAAAAGGTTTGTGGGTAATTTGAGGAGTATAAAAGGAGATCCAGGATAGTTGCAGAGCAAGAAAAGTTGTACAGTGTGTCTACACTGTAAGACTTTTCTGAATGTTTCACTCACATTCAGAGAAAGTGGCACAAATATACAGTATACTGTACATGCCCAGATCAGCCATTGGTTCTGAATTAGATATGGGGCAAGGAAGCCCATCCATGAGATAGCACCATTGGTTGAACTACCTACCTGACCTAGGTTACTTCACCTGCCTTGCTTCCATTTAGGCCTCTCATGATAATTACTTTATTGACTTATTGGTCAATAAATGAAAAATGGAATAAAAGCTTAAAAGCTGTATTCACACTCAGTTCATGCAAGTCAATGTATGTCAGTAGGTATGCAAATCCAACAAGTGTGTGTGTGTGTGTGTGTGTGTGTGTGTGTGTGTGTGTGTGTGTGTGTGTGTGTGTGTGTGTGTGTGTGTGTGTATGTGTGTGCATGCACGTGTGTGTGAGCGTGTGTGTGTCAATAGTTGCTTGATGTAAATCCCTCTGAGAGACTACTGCAGGTAGAAAAGAGCTATAGAAAATCACTTGATTCTGAATGTTTGTGGGTGAATTCTGCATCACTGAGCCAATGACTGCATTTTGTCAATAATTCCAGCAGCTCCATGCACTGTTCATTTTATTTTTGAAAAGAAATGTTTACTTAAGTGGCATAGAATACCCAATGTAAAAATATTTGCAATTTGACGGACATTTGCAATGCATCTCTATAAAAGACAATAAAAAACTTTAAACAAAACTCTGTAGTGTTAAATGACTTACCTGCTTTAAGGCAGGGCTGTTCAAATCTTTTGTGACTGCTCTTGACCAATGGTAAGTCATCTCCAGGCTGAGAAAGTTGGTTCGCCAACAGACTTTGCTGCAATACAAAATTGCTTTGTTTTTTATTCATGCATTGCAAATACAGTATTTAGGGCTAGTAAAAAAAGGTGCAGTGTATAGTATATGTTGAACAAGACAAATATAAATTACATATAATAACAATAAAAATACAACATAAAATCAACCCCAATAGAATATAGAGCTTGGCATATGATCAATTTTCAATTCATCAAATGTCAAACCAATGAAGACACAATAATGGGATAAGTTTGCAGACCCAGGCTTATTGGGTTGTTCCTCGGCTCGCTTGTTTACTTTTCTACATTGTTTTTGCTAATGTATCTATGGACGTTTTGCACGTCAGGCCAGTTTCTGGCCAGTAACGTAAAGTTTTTGACGTTCAATTCTGAGCTTTATAAGCAGATCATATAAAACATACCTTTTTACTGGGTGACACTTTTATTGGCGTGGCATCTGAGTGAATTTGCTTCTTTGCGTTTCCGGTGGACTTCTTTGAGGATACAACTGGTGAATTTAGTTTCATTAATTTCTTGGGACTTTGCTTTTTTTGTTTGACAGGTGTAGCTTTAGTTTTGTTTGGGGATATATCATTGACTCCATTTGATTTCTTCTCAATGCTGTTGCCTCCCTCTTCACAGTAGCCAGCAACATTAGCTGCAACAGACCCCTCCAATTTTCCAGGAGTTGAAGTATCTGTCAATCCCCTGTCCTTATTCAGTATCTCCCCCTCCAAAACTTGGGCCAGTTTACTCTCCATCCTGTTCCCAGCTGTTGATGAATTATTTTCAATGACTTTAGATTTGACAGTAGGATTCAAGCTGGTCTGCTGTGTTAGTGGTGTTGTGTGTTCTTCTTGACTGCTCTGTATCTCTCTGGGATCATCCGTAGGCTCAGTGGCATTTGTCAACTTTTCAAGTCTCTTTACTGCCTTGGTTAAATGAGGTACATCATCCCTTTGAGAGGTAGAGGGCCATTTCTCCACCGACCATACCGGTGGAGACTCCAGATTATCTTTACATTGAATATTCTGATTACTTTTAAACTTTTCTAGACTGTTGTTTTTTCTAGATGTAGCAGGTGTAGGCTTAGCATTGCCTTCACTTGCAAACATTGCTGTATCCAAAGACTGTTGCTTTACAATAGAAGCAAGATTGGACAGAGGAGACTGAATTTGTTCCCATTTATCATCTGAGCTGGGCAGGCTGTAGTCTGCATTTTTAGATTCATCAATGGCTAAAGGGTTCTTGTTCTTGGGAGATGCTGATGTGTTTCTTCTCGGAAGTGTCAAAGGTTGCTGTGAGAAATCTTCTGGCTGTTGCCAAGCAGGACTGACAGTAGGAGGGTATGATACAGCCATTTTGCCACTTCCAGATTTAGGGATCTGTTTATTTGCAGAGCTAGACTGGGTCGCAGTTAAGTTAGCTTTGGAGAGACACTTTGCTGGGATTTTTGTGCTGGTGTTTTTGACATGTTTGACTCTAAGTGTAAGTTGGTCACTCTTCAAAGAAGATGGCTTATGTTCCTCTGAGGCCATATGCTCTCCTTGGTCAATAATGGAAATAAATTCCTGCTTTGCAAAACTTTGAAATTCATCAGCAAAGGTCCCTTTGCCATCTTGGCCTCTAAGTGTTGATGCCAAAATGGGGCTTGCCACACCTACATATGTGCCTGGAATATTTTTGATGGGGTCTTGTGAAGAGCCTTTTGACCAACAGGGTTTGGCATCCAGAATATGAGGGTTCTGAGGTGCCCTTAATTCTTTTTGATGAGACCCATTTCTGTGGGTGTGAGGTAAAAGTGGATACTGCACAGCTGAACTAAACGATGAAAAAGTCCTCTTTGAATTGACAAAATTGTCTTGATTTGATTCATCTTTAAAAGTAATTGCAGGGCTTCCTGGAGGGTCTTTTATGCATTTAGGACGTTTTGACTTTGCAGATAAATCAAGTGGCACATCCCTTGACTCATTTGAGCATGATGTTCCCTGGTCATCTGAAGTCGTGGGAATAGCTGAATTCATCAGTGTTATGGTTGTCAGGTCTATACTGTTGCTTTTGTCTATGGGGTTCAACAGTCTGCCCTGAGAGGCGAGGTTAGCTAGTGCAGAGCCACAGCAAATTGCTGCAGTTGGGGACATACTGTAATGGGTGGGGGCAAGAGATGTTAGTGACGGATGCTGCACTGGTAGTGCAATAGCTGGTGAAGCTACCACAGAAGCTAGAGACCTGTGCTCTACAGATTTAGAGTTCTTGTTTGACAAATGGCTTGATTTTTGTTTTGAGGTGCATGCATCTAATTTCTTCTCAGTTGATGAACCCTGACCTGCAGTGAAAGGATAGGGATAGGTCCGTATTAAAGGTGTCCCAGGAGAGCTTTGTGGCTTAATATTTTTCTGAAACTGACTTGCTGTTGCTTCTCTCAAAGCTGCAATCTGACCCAGTGCTGGCGGAAGAGTAATTTTACAAAGGGAAGAAAAATTAGCAGAAGGGAGAAAGGCAACAGACTGGGTTGGTTTAAATATTGTGGAACAATGGAACCCAGGAGGAGCACTTTGAGACTGCATTTGTGTCTTTGATTGGTTACTAGATGTCATGTTGCTGCGACAGGGGCTCAGTGATTCCTCCCTATCAACGTTGACACCACTTGACCACTGAGGAGTCGAGAAAACCCCTGTGTTGTCAGCCTTAGTTTTAGGGATGTTGGCCCTTTTGTCTGTTACAATGAGAGCTGAGCATGCCACAGGTGCAGTGTTGAGCTGCTGAAGAGAAGAAAGCCCTGTACTGTGGTTATAAGTGTCCAAGCTGGTTTTTAGTGTCTTGGTATTTTTTGCAATGGTCTTGTTCTGATGACTGAGGGTAACATCTCCTCTAAATTCAGGGGGTAGTGTCTGGGGGGGATTTCCCACCATAGTTGTGCTGACTTTATTTGGAGCACTGATCTCTCTGCTCACCGTTCCTCCATCCCCAACATTCATCAGTGTGGGATCCACCTAAGATTGATAAAATAAGAGTAATGAAAACAATGGCATGGAGTCTAACTTTATCACTATTTCCAATAAATATTAAAAATCACCTGCATAGGTATTTTTAAGACCGCATGCTTCAGAGTACAGTAGTATCATTTATGTAGGTTGTCTTCAACTTTTTCATTAGCTGCACAAAAGGAAAAGGAAACAGAACACACATTAGAATCTCCAGTATTGTGTAGTGTTAATTACACAGAACAAAAGGATTTCATTTAATCTCTTAATGTCTTAAGATCTATTTAATGCAATGGTAATTAATTTACTAACATTAACCAACTACATTTGATTTATCTGGTCTGATTAGAGGAACCACGTTACCAAAAGCATAGTGGTTTCACTGAAATTTCCATTTGTTTAATGTGTTGCTCTCACTATGTCTGTAGATTTGGTTAATTTACTGACTGATGATCAGTGAGCTAGAATACTGTGTTTGTAGTGCATTTTACTTTGCAGAAGCCTATTGCCCCCAATGTTTTCTCATTTTTCCCACTAAAAAGCAATCTTCTGGTTGCCATTATTTTGTTTACACAAACTAATAACAATATGAAATTGTTTAAGGCAAACTGTAAACAATATTAGTTAAGTGCACATTTATGTGGCTCAATACTGAAAGGAGAGCTTGTGAAAAGGAGCAGTTGAGGACAATATGATGAGCAAACCAGCAAAGCAGGAGCAAAAACTTCACATTAATACACTCGTTTGCAGCTTCTTTGGGTTTAGCTGCCCCCATTGTGCTGGCAAAACTGCCAAAACATTCACAAGTGCTTAAACATCTCCACATTCTCCTCCTGATAACTCTGCACACGGACCACAGACTTAAGTCACATTCATGTTTCCAATAATAAAAAAGTAGACAGAAATTAACCAGGTGTTAAGGTTGACCAAAAAGTCAGACATTTGTTCATCCAAACAGTTTAGTGCTGGAGATCAGACGCACATCACGGTCGCAGATGCTCTGGGCTGAGACGTGACGGGCCATGGTGTAATCCATCACATCAGACTCCAGAGTAAAGAGGCTCCAATGTAAAGACGCTCCAACGTAAAGACAAACAACACAGAGCACAACAACCCAGTCCTGATCAAACCATCGTCCTGTCAGTCCCTCAGGAGCCAGAGTCTAACGAGGTTTTTACAGCTTTCCAAAACAACAATCAAACGCACCCGCAGATAGATTATCATCACTGAAACTGAAGCAGGGCGCTTTGACTTGACTAATACAAGTATTCAGATAGACCAAAGATAACAGAGGTGTGATCACAACTTATTCCACGGGCTCCTCTGCGGAGAGGTCAGCACAGCCGCGGAAAGAGGGCAAACAGCACCCTGAAGTGTCCAGAGCGCCCACCGCCCGGACAGTCTGCTGGTCTGAGAGGCTGGCGCTGCTCAACGTGTTGAAGCAGCTACAGAGAGACGATCTATCCCCGGCCGACCCTCTGCGAGTTCTCTGTGCCTCATTTCGGCCCTTGCTGGACTGACTTCACCACTTCGGCGTTGAAAGGCATTCACCTCCTCTTCGTCCTCTCAAATACTCCCTCGCTTCCTAAATACTGAAAAGCTAGGACAAAATAAGAGATATCGAGTGACTGAAACAGTTACGAACCGCTCGTCCAGATGGCATGTGAACGACGCACTGCACGACTCTGATCCGACTCCGCGTCTGTCCAGCCTGTCGCCGCTGCGTCCGCGCTGCTCACTGATCTCGACGCTTTTCGGTTCTCAAAGTCCGGGGGGCGGGAGGCAGGGAGGGAGGTGCTGGAGGAGGGGAGGTGGGGGGTCGTCAAGACGGTCCGTTTCGTATCTCCAGTCTCCAGTGTGGAGGAGCGAGAGAGCGAGGGGGGCGCGCGCTGGACGCATGGGACATGTAGTGCGCGCCTATCCACGCCCAGGATCAGACTCTGAGGAGGCAGGGAGGGGTGAGGACTGCAGGTACCGGCATGCAACGCGGGCTCCAGCGGCTCAAGGGGAATGGGGGATCGTAACCAGAGTGTAACGGTGCGCTAAAGTGCAAAGCCTTATCGGGGTAACCAAGTAATAAACTATGTTTTTGAAAGCTGGGGCGGCCCCAGTGTCAACGAGCCGCATTTCAGACGGAGAGCAGGATAAACAGGAAAGAGGGGGAATAGTAGTAGAATAAAACACATTTAAAAAGAGCAACCTACAATCAGTTGCATCCTGAAAACGGATGAGCTCCTCAAGACTTTGATAAATTCGTTTTAGAAATTGAAAAAGAAAAAGAACAAAAAAAAATTTAAAAGTAGTTTAAAAGACGTTTAACCACAATCAGTGCCAGACATTTAATTAGGAAGCTCCTCAAGTAGTTTGATAAATTACGTTTTAGAAATCTGACACAAGAACAAAAAATATTAAAACGTAGTTTACCTCAAGACTTTAATAAATTCGTGCCAGAAACATGAAAAATTTCAAACAAACTTAATCTACTACACTGTTACACACCACAGAGCAGGCCTTAGCAAAACCCTGTAATACACACTCATCTACATAATCTACACAAGCACAACTGCTGTTATATTATTAATGAAAGAGACTGCTTTCAGTAACCTACTTCATTTATTTCAGGTCTACCTCTGTCAATACCAGAAGCAGGCCTTGGCCCCTGATACACACTCATCTTTTTACCTGTCTACTTTGGGAGGGGTCAAATCTCTTACACCTTCACTATCTGTTAAGGAAATGCCCTGCTCCTCCACGCTGCAGCTGCGAGTCTAAGTTACCTCTGTGCAGCTCTCAAGCAGCGCAGACTACACACCTGTCCATAGACCTGTCCATAGACCTGTCCATAGACCTGTCCATAGACCTGTCCATAGATCAGTCCATGGAGCTGTGTTTAGTGGCACAGTGTGAGAGACACGTCTTTCGTCATGTCTGCAGCGGCATCGATGACAACATGTTACACACTAAAACAAAGCGCAGATCAAGACAGGGCTGACAAGTGGAGGGTTGTGGTCGTTCGGCTTTTCCAGAGCTGGAGGTGTGCGCGAGGGTTGCGCTGACACATTGTTTGAGCGGGGCCCTGGCCCGTGACCCTCTGGTTTAGGGGCCTCGAGTGTTTGCTCCAGTCAGTGTGGGGATGACTGAGTGTGAATTCGCCAAAATTGTTCTTTGTGCATTTATGTCATGCAAGCAGAGCAGGAGCCCGCACCATGACAACCACAAAAACACCACGTAGTCCAGCGTGGGCTCCGCGTTCTCCAGCGTGGGCTCCGCGTTCTCCATCGTGGGCTCCGCGTTCTCCATCGTGGGCTCCACGTTCTCCAGCCTGGGCTCTGTAGAACACTATTCTCAAACTTGGGCTGTGTGAGGATCATCTAGATTCTAGACACATTGGGGGGTCTCCAGCCCATCTAGGCCGCCATGCTTAACGTGGACGAGGAGTCTGTGTCCCGTGTAACTTCGCTGTTCACGTGGTAAATGTCCTGGTTTGGGGAGAGGCGCGGGCTGGTGAAGGGGAAACTACAGGCGACTTCCCTGATGATGAAAGAAGTGATTAAGGGTGAGCGCAGAGATGTGTGCTAGGAGCAGTGAAGCCGGCTCATGTGCTGTTTCTCAGGTGAAAGGCTTCACACATCACAGCTGATGAAATGCACTGATCACATTCACTTGATCCTCGTGTGTCAGCGTCTGGACTGCGCTTGCCCCCACTCCTGTCTGCGCACAGAGCACATTACTGTTGTCATCTTGACAGACAAGAGACAACTTGACTCCATAGCCTGACTGCACATATGACACGATCCTGCACATTTCCGCGGGATTCTACAGAGACAGCGTTTTACAAACGCGAGGCACAAACACAGACATGCAGGTCAAAGTTTGTGAGAGTTTTGCTCACACTCAGGAGCTTAGAGCAGTGCCCCCTTTAATGCCCCCTGCTCGCCCGTAACGCCTTTGTTATTAGTAATCGCGTGGTATTGCACCGTCTTACCTTGGCTCCGTGTCATTTCAGCCTCAAAGCGCGTGCACACAGCAACAAGCTCGTGCCGTGCTCACATGGCGTGCACGCGCGGCCAGGGTTGGGGTTTTAAAGTAAGATGAATTCAGAATGCAATTTTGGCTTCTCCTCGCCTTCTTTCCTTATTGCCAGTTTTCAGTCTGCAGCAGCTGGAGAAAATCGCGCACCCAGGGTCCTAGCGCCGAGGAGGAAGCCCTACAGGTGAACACATCCACACAGCTGCGCGGAGACCTGAGCTCTGGACACGAGAGGCTCCTGCAGAAACCCTCACAAGTCCCACTAAAGTGACAACATTAGATAAACCAGACACAGACAACGACAACATGCAGCACCTGTAAGAAATATTCATAAAATGAGTCTTTTAATGAGCAGTCCAGACAGCAGTCATCAAGGAGACTGCAGCAGTGCACGTGGCTCACTGACTGGCTTTTGTAGGGTCATTTGTACAGTGGCTTATGAGGTATATTTTTTGTGCAAATGTGATGCAAAAAGTGCCATTAGGAAAAAAAATCGAAGAATTGAAAATAAATCAATAAATACATAAATTGAAGAACTGAAAAAACTGGTTGTCTTGCAGTGTATCAGGCTGCATACTGTTTCCTGCCTGGTGAGTGAGACTCTACTTTCTGTTTGTCTAATTTTGGGACCATTCGATCACAGCCTCTTATTTTTAGTGCATGTCTCCCAAGAACACATCTCCTCATGAACATGCTCAAAAGATTCACAACAAAACTGATGCATACATCCTGTACCTCAGATTTACAGAGTCCTGGGGCTATAGTCCACTAAAGCTGTGGAATGGAGAACATTTTGTTATTTTTCTGTTCTATGAGAAGGTTTGAGCTTTAGATTAATAAATAACTCATTGTAGATACAAACTTACTACTAAGAGTTTCATTTGGCTATTGATTTAGTTGAGTACATGTTTTTGTTGTTGTACATTGTACATTTAAAATAGTTCATAGTTTGTTCATAATCCTACTTGGGGTTATTGTGTCATTGGCATGAATTAGTTTTATCATTTATTGTCTAAGCCAGAGCACTATTTTGATTTTGTCACGATTCATGTTCATTTAGTATTTTATATTGTCTTTAACTAAATCAGTTCACACTCGAGTTTTTATTTATTTATTTTTTCAAACATCCATGTTTCTGACTATGTTGAGGTCAAACACATGAAATTCCCTGTAGTAAGATAGATCTCATATGTTCAGTTGAAAAGATAGAACAAAACACAAATCTATTCATCTTGTGCTCACACATGTGCAGACCTTATGTGTATATATATATCTATAGATCTATCTATATCTATCTATCTATCTATCTATCTATCTATCTATCTATCTATCTATATATATATATATATATATATATATATATATATATATATATATATATATATATATATATATATATATATTATATATATTATATATTTATTTATTTTATTTGTTTTTTTTTTTTTTTAAATTATTTATTTATTTATTTATTTATTTTTTAGATTATAAGGGTATTATGTAGTAAAAGTACACAAGAAAAAATGAAATTTGAAAGAATGGAGTGGAAAACTATTAGAGCCTAGTATATGTTGATAATTATGGTGGACCCTGGTCACCTTCAGGACCCTCACGGGTTTCCATTTTTAGATGAATATTCACCTCTTCATCTACTTCTACTCTACTCATATGCAAACTTTATATAGATGGTATATTTTTTTTTACACTATGGCCTTAAAAGTACCCCCCGAGTAAACAATAAAAAAATTCAAAATAAAGAGGGTGAAGTGGAAAACTTGAGCTCAGTTTATTAGAGCCTGGTGTATGTCAATTATTCATGGTGGAAAAATATTTGGTGCATTACTGTGTTTTGAATGGGAGAGGTTTGACCTTGACTCGGGACGTTGTTGGATGTTGTCGGACGTTGTCGGATACTTTGAGGATCTCCTCAATTCCACCGTCACGTCTTCCAAGAGAAAGCAGAGACTGAGGACTCAGTGACAGACTCATCCATCACCCAGGCTGAAGTCACTGAGGTGGCTGGCAAGCTCCTCAGTGGCTCAGGGGGTGGATGAAATCCATCCTGGGTAAGTCTCTGGATGTTGTGGGACTGTCTTGGCTGACACGTCTCTGCAGCAAAATGTGGCTGTCGGGGATGGTACCGCTGGACTGGTAGGTGGGGGGGGGGTTGGTTACCACAGGGTGTGTTCCAACTACAGAGGAATCAAGCTCCTCAGCATCCTCAGTAACATCTATTCCAGGGCCTGTAGAGGAGAATCCGGCCGATAGTCAAACCTCAGATTCAAGAGCAGCAGTCTGGTTTTCATTCTGGTTGAGGACTCTTGAACAGCCCTACGGTCTCCATCGAGTGCTCGAAGGCTCGTGGAAGTTTGTCCAACCAGTTTACATGTGTTTTGTGGATCAGGAAAAGACGTTCAACCGTGTCCCTCATGGTGTCTTTTGGTGTCCAAATCCAAGGCCATGATTCTCGACAGAAAAAAGGTGGAGGGTCCCTGCCTCAAGTGGCAGAGTTCAAGTATCTTGGGCTCTTGTTCACAAGTGAGGGAAGGATGGAGTGTGATATTGACAGGCAGATCAGTGAATGCATCACTGCAGATGCTGCAAGGAGAAGTAGAGTGGTGAAGAAGGAGCTGAGTCGAAAGGCAAAGCTCTTAATTTACTGCTCAATCTACGTTCCTACCCTCACCTATGGTCATGAACTTTGGGTAATGACAGAAAAGACAAGATCACGGATACAAGCGGTTGTAATGATTTCCCCCAGCAGAGTGGCTGGACACTCCCTTAGAGATGGGGTGAGGAGCTCAGTTACACAAGAGGAGCTCAGAGTAGAGCCGTTGCTCCTCCATGTTGAGAGGAGCAGTGGCTCTTAGGTGGCTCAGACATATGTTTGGCTGCCTCCTGGTTGCCTCTCATGAATCTATGTGGATTTTCTGGCCCAAGGTGAAGAACATGATCTAAATTTGAAGGTATCCAGAGGGTTAATTGATTAAATCTACTCATTCACTTTTTTTAATCACATGACAATTTGACCAGAATAGAATATTGCCACAGGAATGAGGAATTTTCATCACCATATTGGCCAGCCCTATTAAGAGCAATATGCCACAAAAATAATATCACTATTTTCTTGGAGCTAGATCACGATTCATGTAAACTTAGTGTCTTTATATTGAGTTGTAGAAGTAACTAAAATCACCTGCTTCTTCTGAAAGTTCACATTGGTTTGGGAGATTACACCAGATGTTTCTGCTCATTTTATTTTTACTCAGCTCCATTTGTTGTAGTGTTTTGTTTCACTTATAGATAATGTACTTGATATTTTAATTTTCCATATCTTCAGAACAACAATTGTGATATTATTCAGAATTTTTTTTTTTATACTTTGCCCACCTCTTGACCCATGTATATAGATCAATCTGTGAGAAAACCGCATCTTTGCATCCCTAATTGTGATTCTTTTAAACTATGTAAATGCATTAAAATTGTCCAGTAAAGTAATAAATTGTCCAGTTATACTCGTCACTACGGACTCGTGAATTATGGATTAAGCTGCTGAGCTGACAGATGATGCTTTGTCAGGTACTTTGAATTGGACTGTACCATAAACTGTTTATCTTCTAGAAGGAGAGAAGGGATGCAACTGAGAAAATTATTTCTACATGATTTATATTGAACCCAAGGGTGAGACATACAATACAAAAGATTAAAATAATGTTTATAGACATGAGCCTACTAATGATACTGATAAAATATGTATTTAGTCAGCAGGTGAAACAGATGAAGCACATGCCATTAGACTAAGCAAACAGAAATAGTTTGAAAGTGTTTGGAAGTTTTTCAAACATTTGAAGTTGTGTGCTGGGTTATTTTATTTATTTTTTTGTTTTGTTGGAGGCATTGTTGTTCCTGTGTGTGTTCTTTGTTGTAGGTCTACTGAAAAAATAATAACAATGAAAAACAAGTGCAAAAGAAAATCCTGTCCTTTTAGACATATTTTTAAGGATGTTTTCACATTTTAAAAAGAAGAAAAAAAGAAAAAAGAAAAACAAAACACACAGGGCCCAGACAAACTCACATTTCTCTGTAACGTGGGTTTCATAGTGTAGCGGTTATCACGTCTGCTTTACACGCAGAAGGTCCTGGGTTCAAACCCCAGTGAAACCAAGTCATTTTGTAGATATAGACCTGGACCAATTCAAAACCTAAAACGACGAGACTGAACAGAACTCATTGTCCTTAACAGTTCTTATCCTGAAAACGTAGTACAATACTACTTATCCAGTTTACTGTAGACTTATCGAGTGATATTACTTTTTAAAATGTTTAATTTTTAAATTTTTATTTTTTTTAGACAGTTAATTTAGTTAATAATCTGAACTAGTGAGGCGACGTTCGTGAAAGAGTCGGCTCTTAAAGTGAACGGTTGGATCCGGATCTCATTTTTAAAAGAGCCGAATATTTTTTTTTCTAATTTGTCTGAAATTTTACACCGAGTAACACTGATATACCACAAGAATCAGCGCAGAAGCAGAGCAAGCGACACGAGTGAGAGCTTTGTGCACAAAAAACATATTTGACATCATAATAACAGTCAGTTTTAAAATTATTATTATTATTGTTGTGCAACGTTTTTGTTTTAGATAATTCCAAAGGGTAAACACACTCCCACTGTCAGTTTGAACCATTTTAAAGACATTTAAGCCTCGATAATTTCTCTCTGTGATTAGTTTATCGTTATCGAAAGTTCATTAATGAAGTAAAACATTATTAACGTCATGACGCAGTAGTCGGAACAGCGCCCTCTAGTGCTCAGGGAGAGAACGTTATCGCCGCGCGGCCGTTTAGCGGAAGTTGTTCTCTAGGTTTCCGGGTGTAACAGTAATTTGTGTCTAAAATGGCGAATGTAGCAGCTGCCGCCGCCGCCGCCGCTGCCGCCGCTGCAGCTGCAGCTCGGGACCCGGCTGTGGATCGATCTCTTCGGTCCGTGTTTGGTGAGTGAAATCTGATGTTTTATGATGTCGATGCATTATAATAAACGCTGCGTTAAAATATCACCAACACATGTGACACGATGCTCTCTTGCCTTAGCTTTAGCTAAGCTCAGGCTAGTTTGTCAAAACAATCTTTTTTGTTAACCAACTGTGATGAAACTTTAAAGACAACTGGATTTGAGGGGAAAAATACAAATAGATATACAGGGCCAGTATTTTTTTTTCTTTTTCTGTCTCTTGCTTGTGACAACATAGTGTAACTGGTGGTCTGTTTACTTTCAATTAAATTTCAATTTCTCTTTATTGTCACATGTGCATATACATACAAGATATATAGCACAGATGAAATGGCTGTCCTCTCCCAGCTCAGTGCAAACATATTAAATGTGCCAAAAAAAGTGCAAACAACAAAAAACAGAAATGTGCAAAGTAAGTAAACATTCAAGTAACATTCAAATATAAACAAAACAGAAACATTCAAGTGTAGACAAACAGAGATTGCAGATAAAAAGTGAGGTAGTGCTAAATATATATGTGAAGTAAACGGTTAATGATTGTCCATATAGGATTATATGAAATATATGTGCTAAAATATATGAAGTAAACAGTTCTTCACTTCAACCTGACCATGCAAGATGAACCATGCATTTGATCATTAATAGATAACAAATATCATGCATACATATCCACATATAAAGAGTACTAAACAGGGATATTTGCTTTGTTGTACTGTGGGCATTGTGGTGGGCGAAAGCATACGCTGGTGGTTTGGTTTACTTATTTTGTTGTTGTCATAAATATTTCCAAGTGTAAAACTGAAATTGTGTGAAGAGGGTACTGTCAGGATACTATAAGTACATATACATAGAAATGGCTAGTAAACTAGGTTTAGTGAGATACTGAATCTTTGCATCGCTCTTCTATGGAGCCCCACTGTATGAAAATTAAAAGTAAAATTATTAAAATAATTAACTTTTTACCAATCAAATCTTGTTTGTCTCTGACCATTTTATTGTGTCTTTGCTGCGTGTTTTTCAGTGGGAAACATTCCATATGAAGCTACAGAGGAACAACTGAAGGATATATTTTCTGAAGTAGGACTTGTGGTGAGTTTCAGGTAAGTTTACTGATATTTGCTGATTGTGACATTGTGATGTAATGTTGTAACAGTATGTTTGGTTAATTTACTACAGAAATTGGTATACATATTTAAATACAAAAACACTTCTTTCCAACTTTGCAGGTTAGTGTATGACAGAGAAACGGGAAAGCCAAAGGGTTATGGCTTCTGCGAGTACCAGGACCAGGAGACTGCTCTCAGTGCTATGCGCAACTTGAACGGAAGAGAATTCAGTGGTCGCGCTCTTCGGGTTGACAATGCAGCAAGTGAAAAGAATAAAGAAGAACTTAAAAGTTGGTGCTCCTCAATATCATTCCAAGATCACATATTGCACATATTTAACTAACTTTTATGTGGACAGGCCTGGGCACAGGAGCTCCTATCATCGAGTCTCCATATGGGGATAGTGTACAGCCAGAAGAAGCCCCAGAATCCATTAGCAGAGCTGTCGCCAGTTTACCACCAGAGCAAATGTTTGAACTAATGAAACAGATGAAGGTATACAGTTTTTTCTTTTAATAACACATTTGTTAACTAATAATTCAGTGTCAAAACCAAGCTTTTATTATGCTGTTGCATTTTACTGGTCTAATGTTATTGTTTTTTTTCTTAGTTGTGTGTGCAAAATAGTCCACAGGAGGCAAGAAATATGCTCCTACAGAATCCCCAGTTGGCCTATGCTTTGTTACAGGCCCAAGTTGTTATGCGTATAGTTGATCCTGAAATAGCTTTGGTAAGTGACTGTTAACATAGCTTTGTTGGTCTTGTAGATGTTTCACCCTTTAATAGCTAGTTAAGTGTTTTTTCTTTGTTTTGTTTTTTTTGTTTATATGTAGAAAATGCTTCATCGCCAAACTACAGTCCAGCCCCTAGTTCCAAGTGGACAAAGTGGACCAGCACCAGTGGGCAATCCACCTCCTGCTCAACCCAACGCTCCAGTCTCTCAGCCACAGCCTGTGGTATGAGCAAAATGTCTTACACACTCATCTTTACAAAATGTCCTCTTATACCACCCAACCAATAATACATTTTTTTCCATGTATGGTTGCATGAATAGCCTGGAATGCATGTCAATGGAGCTCCTCAAATGATGCAGCCTCCTAATATGGGTGTGGTTCCTGGACCTATACCTGGACCTGGGCCTGGGCCTGCACCTGTTGGACCTCCAGGTGATTAATAAATTCTTTTGTCATACGTCAGAGTGCCTTCTTAAGTAGCTCAAGCTTCTCAACATAGAGAACGGCATTGCATGTTTAACAAATTGTTTAACAATATTTGCATTATTGGAAGAGCCCTTTTTTCCACTGGTTTCATTTAGAGTAGAAATGGCCAGCAGAGGGCAGGGCACTTCTAAATATGGGATAGTTTATGGTTTTCCAAATGGTCGATTCTTAGAGTAGCAGATGATAATTGAAATTTTTAAATATTACATTTCTCCTCATGTTAAGCATCTTTGGGTATCTTGAAAAATGCTATACAAGAGTTATGTATTATTATTACTATTATCTAAAAAAGGAAAACTCCCTAATATTATTGCATTGAATATATGACCTGGATTAATAAATAAATACAGAAGAAAGTTGGCCTCGAACAGCAGCATGGTATTAAGACATCTCAGAAAATGGCAATGTTCTTTAAGTGCAATGTCAAGAAGTAATAGTAAACAGACATGTTACAAGTTTATGGATGGGCATCTGTTATGAAGGTGTTTAAGAGAATTACTTGTACAGAATGTTGTACAGCAAGGACGTCTGCTCACATCTGTAAGCATGCTTAAAATCTTCCGTCCCCAATTGTTCCTTCGCCACTTCTTCAGTATCTCTTGTTCTTCTCATTTTTAATGCTGGCTCAGGAAATCTACAGCATTCCCCTACGGGATCATCCAGCCCAGCTGCTATCGAACGGCCACAAGGTATCTCTGTATCCCTCACCTCATTTGTGAGGTTGTAGGACAGTTGCAGGAAATGACTACATGTCAGCTCAAGTTGAGTTTTACCAACTAAATGTTCTTAGCTGATTTTATCCTGCATGTTTTCATCCATAAGATCACAGCCACCCCATTTTTTCAGAGGATATAGCTGTGTATCCTCTCAAGAAGTGACCAAGATTTGAGTTTCACACAGCAAAACTGGGGGTATGCCATGAAATGAGACTAAACCAAAGTCAATTCAGGTGTAGTTCTGTCCCCTTAATGTTGGTGAATGGGGTTAACACTGGGTCAACTTTTTCTGTAAAAGTATTATATAATTATATAATAATATAATATTCCCATGTATTTTGAATGGAAAAGACAAAAAAACACCATTGCATTTTCTGAAGGTCACGAGTTTCTGATGTGCTGTGTCCTACATGTGCTGGCCTGTGTGGTGTCCTACTGAACACCATTTTAATGATGAATAAAAAATGTACAAAAATGTGCTGCCCCAAGCTGGAGATGGTGCTAGTTTAAGCCTAAGATTTTGCTTGGGAACATTGCAATACCCCCAATACGTTTGCCGGCAGGTTTTAGGACATTCTAATGGATTGCAAAAATTTTGGTGTCAAGTAGGTCGGAATTTAAGTATTGCACAGAAAGTGGAAGGACTATTAAGAGCTGAAATATCACCTTTTACCATGGTTTGGAAGATTACGCATGAAGTTTTTGTTTTGTTCATTTTAGCAACTTGGAGGTTGTTGGTTTTTCTTGTTATTGATTGATGTACACGACTATTCGAATTCTAATGACAATTTGATCTTTCTTATAGATGACACATCTAGCACCCTCTTCTAAATTGTTATACAAGTTCACACATGAAGAGTTCTGTTGAAATACATTTTTATTGCCTTCAGGACCAGGTGGTATCCCCCCGAGAGGACTTTTAGGAGATGGTCCCAATGACCCTAGAGGTGGAACTCTCTTGTCTGTCACTGGAGAGGTGATTGATCCCAAGTAAGATGAGCAACACATGTTTATCAAACAACCATCCATTTTATCAAGAGAACACTCACTAAATCTTCAATGTGTGAATGTAGTCGAGGTTACATGGGAGCCCCACCTCCTCTCCAAGCACCCCCTGTGCACATGGGCCAGATGGGTACAGGACCCCCTCCCGATATGAGAGGACCTCCAATGGACATGAGGGGTCCTCCTATGGGTGAAACACGAAATATGATGGGTGACCCCCGCGGGCCCCCAATGATGGAGCCCCGTGGACCACCAATGGAGACAAGAGGTAGATGCACAATTTATTTTGCATTACACCTATCTTCTAACAAAAAGCCCTTTGCCCTACAATGCCAAAGTGTAACATGCTGTTTATTTCTTCTGAAAGAGACATAATGTTTACAATTCTTTCTTTGTAATTTTTTTTTCACTTTTCTCTTCCTAATTTTGGTCAACTTTCTCTAGGCCGTGACCCCCGGGCTATGGATGCTCGCGTGCCTGTGGGTAACCAGAGAGTTCCTATGGCTGGAGGAATGCCAGGGCCTGTTCCCCACAATATGGGTCCCAATGCCCCCCCACCTGTGAGACCAGTAAGAGCTGCTACTGTTTAAATAAGCTTCATCTTCATTTAAGTGTTAACCATCACAACCAGACACTGATGGTCCACCTGCTATTTTTCCCTTAGGCAGGAGGAGGCTTTAGTCCTGGACAGGGACCTGTCTCTTCTCAAGACCAAGAGAAGGTGAATGTGTCACTGCAATACACGTTTCCACCACATCAAATGTTTTGTTTTACATTTCTTGCTTTTCCAGCTCACATTGACTTAATCAGTAGCTTGCGGCATTTACCGTAATGAGGAGGAACTATTCATTATTTCCTGAGTCCAATGGTGTCACACCCTTTTTTTTTTTTTCTTGTTACTGAAATTTTCTCCATTGTTTGTAGGCTGCTCTCATTATGCAAGTGCTGCAGCTCACCCCAGAACAGATTGCCATGTTGCCCCCAGAACAGCGACAGAGCATCCTCATCCTCAAGGAACAGATTCAGAAGACGGCCAGTGGAGCTCCATGATCACACCATATAGGTATGTGGAGTTAAATTAAAGTAAATGCATTATAAATGTGTTGTGTAACTATATTCATTATTTACAGCCATTGAAACCTGCTGAAACACTCGGAGAAAGTTTTTGCTTGTTAACATTGTTGTAAACATTTTGTTTGTACTGTCTGTACTGTACAGTTGTCTAGAGCCAGCATTTGTGAATTTGTGAAATATCAATATTGACCTCTCAATTACAGAATACTTTTTTCCCAATAAAAACATAAAAACTGTGATTATTGCATTTATTTAGTATGAAGAAAAAAAAAACAATGTATTTTCTTGTTAATTTAACATTGTAGATAATATTTCCTCCTTTACAAGGACACATACAAGTGTCTCATTCTCAGCATATAGACAGACCCTGCCTTGTGAAAGCTCAGAACCTCTAACACACTCAGAGGACGACCTGATTGTCCACTACCTAAACCCCAGCAAGAGCTGGGGTTTAGGTAGTAACCATTCAGATCAGAGTTAAACCAACTGGACAGATTTCAGCATTGAAACTGGCAACCCAAATGAGGGCCTTGCTCATTCTGCTTTCTGATTAGATAATTGTCTTAACCAAATCGCCATATTGTAAAATAAATTAAAAGGACATTATGACATGTTTTTGTAATTAAGAGTAAATCAGAAAAAAGTTGTATTTAAGTTTGGGCACAGACTCACGTTTATGAAATATAAAATTCAAATCTTACATACAGAACACACAAAACTCACATTTTATTTACATAATGTCAAACTACAAAAGAATTTATACCAAGGAAACTTTCTGACTGGTGTTGGGAATTCTACTTTTTAAAAGTTAACTACATTGTGAAATTTAATGGTGTTATTAAATGAATATTTAAGAGCAATATCACCCATGGCTTGCATAATGTGGCAATTATAAAAGCACCTCCACACCCAACCTCCTAAATGCAGGCTGGTGAATGTCTATGTTGAAATAATTGATATTTCACAGTGGTATGGGGAGTGCTGCAGTGGCTCAAACCACAAGATGGGGAAAAAATCCAAAAAAACCCTACTTTTTTTTTTGTTTTTTTTGGTCCTCAATTGTCTACTGTCTATGTACACTGTAAGAACGTGATCGTATCAGAAGTTTTCTTTGTTGAAATAAAACTTTGTCTTTCGAGGATCTACATCAGAGAATTTGGCACAGTTCTTCTCTAAAACTTTGGCCAGGGCTGCTGGGCCACATAAGAAGACTCCCACCCCAGACCTGAGGACAGAAGAACATGGTGAACCGTTTATGCCATGCACACAGGCCTAAATATGATTGAAGGGACAATGAATGTAAAAATAATTAAAATGATTGTTACTTACGTGGGATTCTCTTTGCGAACTTGATCAAACTCTTTATCCCAGATGGGCCTGCCAATGTTTGTTTTTTGTTTTAGCCCGGTCACTGCATCTGTGTCTTTGTCAAAGTTGACGTTGAAGAAGTCAGCCTTAAAAAAACATACAAAAAAAGTTAAAACATTCTCACTGTAGCAGACTTGAATCATTGTTTGTTCAATAACTCACCAGGTTTTGGTCCCACCCAGTTAGGTAAAGCTTGTAAGTGAGGAAATTACCCTTTCCTCTTTCCTCCATTTCTGTCTCTAGCACCTGAAGAAGGTCGGCAAACCATTCAAAGGCGTAGGTTTCCCGACACAGCCAGTAGAAATATATCTACACCAGGAAGTACATGCAAGCTTGTCAAACAATTGTTCTTTGACAAATGAGACAACAATGCATAAATTACACTCCTTGACATGGGTGTATGGGTGTATTATAACGACACAAAGAGATGTTTTGTTCATTCATCAAGCGCAGTGATGTGTCAGTGTTGTGAAATAGACACTAGGGCTAGGTTTTTGAAATTACGCTCTCACCTTTCTGGTCCGCAGCTTTGGGTCTGACTGTTTGAACTTGTACCAGATTGACTTGAGTATGGAGGCAAATGGAGTCACTCCAATACCAGCACCGACCAGCATGGCGACCTCATAGTCAAAGACATCCTCACTGGCTGTGCCAAAGGGGCCATCCACACCAAGCCTAAAGAAGAAGAGGGTTTTGTAAATGTAATGATTATAGAAAAGACAAATGGCAAACCAGCTATGACATAAATCAAAAGCAAAGTTGTATTTTGCAACAGTGTTTAACCAATCAAACTGACAGTAGGTTGTTGGATCAAGTGTCACATCAGTTTTGATACAGAGGTGTGGAGCCAATTTTCACATCGGACTAGTGATGGCATGTCAGAAAACATCATTTCAAATTTGAATTTAAATTCATGTTTGTATTTAATGACATTTTTTTTAAGGTGCACGAATGTAATTTTTTGAGTAATATGCAGGTATAATGGTAAATTTTATTTTATTAAGTCCTTTTTGCCTCTTCCTGCACCTGCTTTTTACATACTGTTTGCTTTTTATCGCTATATGATATATGACTGCAAAATAAATAAATAAAAATAATAATAATAAAAAAAAAAAATGGAATGTAAAATCACAAATTTCCAATCACATTTTTGTTTTGTTTTTATCCATTTAGCACCCTTATAAGTAGTCCAACCCCAGAGCCTTAATACTCAAAATTCATAACAAAATCTCTAGATAAGAACAAATAAGTAAGGTGGACTAACTTGGGTCCCTGGGCTCCTTCTGGCAGCTGCTCCATGATGCTGATGAGTTTGTTGGTCCAGTCTCCAGCCGAGCGGATGTGCACACTGAAGAAGTCCTCCTCGGGGGCAGAGGTCATGGTGAAGGGATGCCACTCGAGCTGCGAGATGGACGGGCAGTTGATGAAGACGTATTGACCCACATCCATTTTAAACCCATTTTTCACCAGCTGAAGCTCCAGTACTTTGGATGGTCTCATCACAATCTGCAATACAATAGGAATGTACAATATTAAAATAATAACAATAATACAATAAATGCATGTTTAATGTCTTAAAGCCCCATAGTTACCTTTCTATATGTGACAGCTTGGGTGTAACGAATAAAACGAAGAATTCGTTCACAAAGATAGAAAAACATGGGCCCAATAACCCACATCCAAGTCTAGAAAAGTCAAAAGATTATCATATTAAAAGATTGTGATATAAATGTAAAAAGATAAATATATAAATGCTTGTGTGTTTGGACCTTTATGACAAACCTTTGGAAACCCTCCTTCGAACTGAGGGATAGGACACTCTGGTACCTTTCCCCATTGGTCCACATGGTCTCTGCAGTATGTCAAATTATGAGGTGGTTCTGTTTCCTCTTGATGCCGCACAACACGACTGAAAACAGATAAATATAACACTCAAAGAAACTCAATTCAAGCTAGAATATGAACATGCCTGATGGATATAATGTAAAAAAAAACCTCTCACCCAGCTCCATGGATAACCAGCCCAGCAAAGAAGATGATGAAGAGGTGATGCGTGTACCAGAAGACTTCGAAATAGCTCCGCCGGATGACCTCCATAGAGGAAGTGATGATGAGGATGAGGGACAGAGTGATAATGACCCCAGTGATCCCGGCAATGGAGGTGAACACAAAGTAGGTTGGAATCTGTTGTGGATCCTAGAAGAATGTGACAGTAATGTAAAAATGACTATAGTAATGACTACCTTGACTTAACCTTAACAACATCTCCATGGAGACCACCAGAAAAGTTACATAGTGCACTGATCTATGTAGCTTTTCTGGTGGTCTCCATGGAGATATTGTTGCTTTGCTTTGATTTAACTCATGCATTTATTCATTTATTTATTACAAGTGCCTCAAAAAATACATTGGAAAAACTGTGAGCGGACTTGCCTCTTCACAGATCTGACCTGTAACTTAGCTTGGCATCATCACATGCTCGTCTCCATTTGAGATTTGTTTAATTTTAAACTGTAGATCTAGGCAAAGCAAAAACATCTCCATGGAAACAAGCAAGTAGCATAGTGTAGCTTTAAAATGCAATAGTCAAATGTGACTCAGGAGAATATTTCCAGTCTTTACTACAGGCTCTAAAACACGGTGGAAGTAATAAATGGTTATAAACCGTAACTACTTACGAGGTCATCTTCCCGAACTGGGTTGAGATAAGTAGTTTCCTCTGAGTCTTCCAGTTCTGACAGAGCTGTGCTTAGATCATCATAAACTTTTTGTCTACTATTGTTCAGCCACTCCACGTTCAATAAATGGGCGATTATGTGAACCGCTGGGAAGGAAAAGAGAGGCAGAAAAAGTATGTTTAGTTATGCTTGAGATGATGTGTGTTCAGTAGAAAAAGAGAAAATTTCTAATCTAAATGATGGTAGGCGGGGAAAATCCGCCATTGGCCGATAAGTGCTCAGCAAATATGCACCTATAGCTAATCTCAAACAAAACCCGTGATCTTTTGACCTGTTACTATTGTGTTTTTATCAGAAATCTACCTGCATCAACCTGCATCTGAGTCACCTTATCACATACAAATGAATGGGGAAACTGCTTACATAAACTAGGGCACATTCCCAGAGATCATGAGCATCATGAGAAGTTTCATCTTTTGCTATGAACCAGACCTGGACGACTGAGGGATTACACAGACTTCAGGAGAAATTCATTTTCCAGTTATTTGAGGGATTAATGATTGGTCACAAAGAGAGTGAATTTTACACCAGCGGATTCCTTATAAAATCTTTTTTTGACCTTGAATAAATTTGAACAAAAAGGCAAAGAACATCTCACCTGTCATCAGCCCGATCATGTAGGCCACGAGCTTATGGAAACTTAAATTCTTGTCAAGCTGTTGTCGCATTGACCTCCCACAACACTGATAAAAATAAATAATAATGTTAAAATATAAAACGAAATACAAAAATACAAAATATTCAAGCCACAAAAATTGAACATTTATACGTTTCTTACCACAAACGAGCCGCGGAGCAGAGACAAGAGGTTCCTGCACACAGGGAGCAGGATCAGCATGCAGTTAAAGTTGAGGACAGCAGCAGGAGCTCTGGCCCAAGCCAAAGCAGACTGAAAAAATTACAAGAACAGTCAGTGGACACTACACATATAACGGCCGGTGAGGTGAGGTTCTGTCACTTACCCCTAATAGATGTCTTGTGTAGATGTAGTCATCCTCCAAGTCATACACGAAGTAATACCAAACGAAGAGGAAGATGTTGATGCTCATCCACGCAAACTTTAAGTCAAAGAGAGAAAAACAGTTAATGCAGGCCTGTCCCATTTATTATTACTCAAATATTCTATTCCAATATCAAATATAATTTCTCTTCAAAGCTGATATAGGCTGTAGAGCGGGAAAGTAAAACGTTCTGTACTTAAGTTAAAAAAAACGTGGCATCTGTACAAAGTCAATTATCTGCTTACTCGACTACATTTCTGAACTGGATTGAAAATGACAAACTTAAAACCTTAAGTCCTTGGCGTCTTTTTAGAGTTTAAATACCAGCCTTGAGCAAAACAGCCAAACTAAACATGAACTTCACTAGAAAAAAATGATGTGAATGGCTTTTTTCACAAATCAATCAGCACCATGTTTTGAAAATCACTGCTACATTTTTAGCCCAGCAGTTCTCAAGATCTGCGTTTCTTTTTTCCAGTACTTTAACTTATCCTAATTATACTTTTACTGTCATACTTTTAGTTTTAATGGAGTATCTGGCCGCCGCCTGGCAAACTCAAAGCCTTCTCTGCCTCACTCTGATCTGGAGATAGGTCCCGGGATGCTAGGTCCGCTGGGTCCCGGGACGTAGTGGGTCAAATGCAGGACACAGGACCCCTGCGCAAAATGACGCGCATCTGAAGCTTCTGTCCTAAGGGACGCGCAGAACCAGCGCAGAACGGAACAAAGTAAACTCTATGCAAGTACAAATAGTTAAAAAGTACACATTTTTGGTAGATTTTAAAAATGATACGAGTCCACTACATTTGTGAACAAAACTGAAACGTAAAAATGTGAAAAGTCTGAGGTTTTATCTTTAACACGTTCACAGTTTGAGCAAAAATATACAAATAAAAACATTTTGCAAAAAAACTCTGATTTCATTGTTTCTGTTGAACAAAATTCAGCACAAATCTGTCTCTAAATCAGTTAATTTGAAGCGTTATTAAACCCGAACCTCTGCGCAAAATTTAGTTTTGACTTTTTTAGTGGATTTTTTTGTGATGCAGTGCTCCAGCATCTGTACTTTTACTTCAGTAACAAAACTGAGTACTTCTTCCACTGCTCAGAACTTACCAGTATGAATGCAGTGAGTCCATGGTTGATGATCCAGTTCCCCATGTTGCTGCTGTTGTTGCTGTTGCTGCTGCTGTTGCTGTTGTTTTTATCAACTGCTCAAGGCTGGAGAGTCTAAGCATCTCCAAAGCCTCTGGACGTGTGATTTATAGCATCCAGGTAACACCCCGCCCATCTCAAGAACACTAAATCTCTCACAATTATTGACAGAGACACGGAAATAAAGCCTTGATGCTCTTTGAAATGATAGACCTGAAGCAGAATGACCACATTCCCGTCTTTGGACGTCAGCAGATGGAATGAGGAAGTAAGGAGTGTTACCTGCTAGATGTTAACTCACATGACAAATATATGGCATGATATAACACGATAACATTATACTTACTTAGCATAAATAAACAATTAGAGTAAAACATGTAATAGTGGAACGTGCACAGATGCTGAAGTAAAAGTATCCAGGTGTGCTGTATGCTGATGGTGTGCTCAAAGTCAATACAATAATAAATAATAATACATAATTTTCAACATTTAAATATTTATTCATTTTCTATTATTACAGAAACTAGTAAACAAAAAAATTACATATTTTCATCAATGAGTTATAGGTGGACGTAAGGCTTTTTTCAGTTTCAAGTAATACAGTAGTAGTCAAGGCACTAACAAAACGTAAAAGCACAAAGTGAGAGCAGTCGAGTCAGTGATGTTGCACCAGTGTATGTGTTAAATCACTTTCAGGCACATATCATATTTCTTATCTCTCATTAATGTAATTCTAAATTTGAACAAGCAACCCAAAATCCCTTTTACAAGTTTATACGAATTTCAACATTTTCACATGTAGATGACAGAAATGTACAAAACAGCATACATCCATGAAAATCCTGAAGTTGTAAACAGGGGATGTCCACACTTGGCACCATTCCCGCACACCTGCTTGATCTAGTAGGTCCTCCGCTCAGGGCAGCCTTTGTGCATGGCTGCATATTTCTACACACTACATTCTTTGGTACAGAGGCTGCGCAGGCCTTTAAAGTGTGCAACTATTGCCATAACATACAATGACATTCTGTGGAACAATGTATCGATAAGGATCTGTGCACATGATAAAAAAAAAAAAACAACCTGCGCTTCTAAATCTCTGTTCAGTAGTTCTATTCTTTAGAACTCAAACAGCATCCAGTGAATCATCGAGGATGGCTGTCTCCTGCTCTCCTAGGAGGCTGGTTGGGTCCAGGGGTTGTGAGTTGTGGGTGTCCACTGGGTCCTCTGCTACCATCACCATGGTGGCAGCATTAGAATATGAAGGCTTTGCCCGTCGACTCCCGGGAGAAGTCACTCTTTTTCGGAAACAGACACAGTGCAGACAGTCATGGACATTGTACTTAAAAAGGCGTCTGCAAGGGTGAAAAAACTGATAAAACAAAAGCATGAAGAGAATGGCCAAACTGTAGCAGACCAACAGTTGGACCACAAGTAGTGGTGCACACACATATTCATAGAAGTCCGACTTGAAGAAATACCAGAGGGTAATGAGGAGGAAGTTCTCCAGAAAGCGCAAGCTATAGTACAGGGCCAAACGGGCCCATCTCTGCTGCCTCTCAATGAGCTCTCGGTGAGTTAGGTCCAGTTGCACTGCAGACCAGCAGAAGATGTTGATGCAGGCATATAGTAGAGTAAACATACACAGCACCACAGTGGTGCCCAGCTTTGAAAAGTTCTTCTCTATGTTATCAGCCAGAGATCCTTTTCTGGCCCAAAACTCAGCCCAAGGCAGGAAAAAGAAAAAGAGCAAGTTCAACATTCCCACAAGTATAACCCAGTGTGTGAGGGCTGTGCTAAAGAGCACGAGGGCAGTGACTCGAGTGGCTATCTCCAAGCCTCTCCACACAATCAGGCAGATGTAGGCAGCAGGACGCAGCCGCACTTTATAGTCGTCATATCGGATCTGAATGGCCAGGATGTTGCATACGAGAGCCCCATATGTGATTGAAATCAGAGTAATGATCATCAGAGCCACTGCGGACACAACATAATGCTGTTACTTCATGTAATGTAAACACCTGATGTCATATTATTTAAATTTTACATTTTATCTTAAATTAACACAGTGGATGCAGAAAAGGCCAATCTGTTCTGTGAATAATCTAAAAACATTACTTACATCTGAGATGGAGGATGTATTTCTCCTGGATGGTGGCATACAGCTGCAGGGTCAGCTGAGGGGTAGAGCCCAGAAATGCCTGAATAACAGCAGCACGTTTAAAGGCGTTTCTGTGAGCAGCAAGGTTGCGTTCTGATTGGCCAATTTCCCACTCCATGGGTGTCCCTTGGCCCTTCTTCAAACTAATCCTTCTGGAAATTGTGACATATGGCTCCTCCTCCTTGCCGGCTTTGAAATACATGACCAGAGCTTCCAGACATCTGAGAAGAGAAGGAAAGTAAAACCAGTTTTAATCAGCAGAGGGCAGTGCAGTGCTGTGTACAGTAAGTTATGGTAGTATGTTTGCTGTATGTGTTTTTGCACATTAACCTCTGTGGCACACACCAACTGTATCACTTACCAAATCAAACATTTTAAACGTTTTGAGTAAACAATTCACTTCATGATTTCATTACAAAGGCATTTAAAATGTACAGTATACCTTTCTGGAGGTGGCATATCACCTGGATGGTTCATTGAACAGAAAACAATACTTGGGAAACATTCTCCAGGGAGATTGATGCCAAACAAGGTACAAGAAACAAGGAACAAGGGACATTTCCATGAAATAAGCGGGAGGAGGCCCTCCTCCAGGCCAAATAAGTCATGTTTGTGGAGATGTAAGGATATAACCTCCCAAAAAACATGCTTTAATTTTAGTCTTTTTAGCTAAAAAGTGACATACTATGACTTTAAGAAATGAAATACTGAAATAAAACTGGGGTATGAAAGTTCCTATGTTGATGCTGCTATGAACCAAACATAGCAGCGCAAAACACTAGTCTGCAAATCACAGCTGAATAAAGACACTGTACTGTGCCTCCACCAGAGGTCAGCCTAAAAAAACATGTGAATGGATCAACAGAACTGGAGGGCGTGGCTCTTACCATTTGCAAAGTAAATAATCCCAATGTTCAGCAAGGGGGTGGGGGTGGGGGTTATTTCAGGGTACACTGCTGGTACTACTACCACTGACAAAGAGCCTCACATATTGGTAAGTGGAAAACTTTTTTTTTTTTTTTAACATTACAACTAAACACATATGAAAATAAACCAGGCTGTAACACTATACCATATATGCCAGAAATCCCATAACAGGTAGCACTGGTTTTCCACATGTAATACAATGCCTGTTTTATTGTGACTGAATAAAAACTGTACAAGAACATCCACCAACTGAAAACTAAGACTTGCACTTAGCTCAGGAGCGCACATCACTCAGCTGGAATGTTTTCTTTAGTTCAAACCCTAATAATCTCTCATTTGATACTGTATTTCAGAAAATAGTCTCGGTGTTTTTTAGGGATCCCTGTCAAACTTAACTCCCCGACATTCCACAGTCAGCTGCTTGACGTTTAAGGACATCATTGCTGCTAGGTGAGGAATTTGTGTCTGGAGAAAATGCAGCACAGAGCCAAACTGGGGTTGCTCCAGTTTTGAGGGAGTAAAGTCATGAATGCTTCAACGTCCTAAGAGAAAGGCCCCAGGCAGATTAAGGTCATTTTCAGAGCAGCATGAATGAGGACAGTACTTAGACAAAATAGAATTTGTTGACAACGTCTCCTAAAAATGCGCAGGGAAACGGGCTGAACTTGCAGCACAAGGGCACAGCACCCCTGCCAGTTCTGTAGAGCGATTCTGCACTCACCCAGAAGAAAAGCAGCACTAATAAATGCACTCATCCAAAATCAATACTCTAGCTTCTACTGCAGCATATCACGTGTTTGTTAGATGGAAGCATGCTGACTAATGGTCTATAAAAGATATGCAGTGAATCAATCATGAAAATGAGGTAACAAAGACACACTGCTTCAGCCAATATTACATTATTCCCTCCCACAACATACTTTTCAGGAAATGGTTCTCAGTCTTATCTTGCTGTTTGGAACACACAGTGGGATCCAGCTGACCCTGACCGCTTTACTGCTTCTATATTTGACTGTTTCGCAGAAAGAGAAACAGGACAAGTACGTCTGCATGCTGCAACTGGTCCACTCAGGAGGAATCATTATGTATCCACCTATGTGTTTAAAGGAGACTTGTTGTGACAAGACCTACCCTCTAGCAAATTACTGTCTCCTTCTTATGAGTTTGAATATTGCTACTTATGTTTGTTTTGTCAACAGCCACAAAATGACTAATGAGATGGAAATGGGAATATTGGTAGGAAGAATATTGGTATAAAACAAATAAAAGAAACCCTTTGCATGATTGGATATCATGATGACTGGTCATTATCAGATCTGCAAAACCACAGGCCCAAGCTAAACAGGAAACCTCCCCATCTACAGAGACATAGTTGTGCTTACAGTAACAGCCATATAGAGCTGTCTGAAGTATTACTAGCAAAAACACAAGAAATGGACTCAAAGGGTAACTCACGACTTTTCTATATGGTTTGCAATGCACTACAATTGTATTTCCCTTCTCCAAATGAGCAAAATAAAGATGATGCAACGATTTAATTTCATGAACTATAAAAAGTATTTACTACAGTGTATTCAAACATGACATCACAACATTCTATAGGCCAATTATTTAATACAAATGGAGAGGAGCAATTAATACTGTTCAGATGCAGATTTCTCTTGTAATAAAGGACGTTCTTATGTTTAGTCAATAATAGAAATGGTCTGGTTCAACATTTATGGATTTACCCTTTGGATATTTCCTGGTAAAGTACAATGTAATCAATAGGGAAAACTGTCTCTTGCCCCTCATGTGGGAGTATGACATCATCTGAAAAACACCATACTCCCAGATGGAGCTTCTTTATAATGTCACACCCCTAGTATCCATATTTACAATACTCTAAGCACACAACACAGTATAGCGCTGAGCAATATATCTGTATCAACATCACAGTAGATTTTTTTCAAGTATCAGTATTGTTTTGTGTGATACAACAACCAAGACATAGACCATATTATGCTATTTTCTGATCTATGTTATGATGTTGTTTCCTCATCACAAACAGACCTGGAGTTGTGTTTTATTTCATTCACACATGTTTAACACACAAAACCTGCATGTTTAGGCTTCTTCTCTCATACAGAAAACACGCTGTTCCACCTTGTGATGTTATGTGATAATACACGAGCTGCTTTTAAACTCCAGACACCGTCACTAGAATCACAAGATGATTTCAACCCTGGAATTGCCCTACTCAATCATGAGTGAATGAAACAAAACAGAACTCCATGCATGTTTTTGAGGAGGTAACAACATTATAACATGACAGTTTTGCGCAATATAGGACCTTTAAGCACATTTCTGATGGATTCCTGATGAATATGTAGTAGAATAGAAAATATTACTTTCTAATATTATTATAAGTGTAAATGATCTGGGATATAATTGTTTGGAAAGTGAAAAGTTAATTTGTGAATTTGCTACATTCTTTGTCAAGGTACTGAAACTTCCCGCAGGCATTCGCAGGTTTTTGGTGGTGGACATAAATCTTTTTTTTTTTTGGAAGAGATGGAATTCCAAACCCTGTGTCAGTTTAAATGTTCTTCAGTAACGGCACAGATGTTGCACAGATCCAAAAAAAAGACACAGTGCTGAGAAACCAGATTTGTATGCTTCATTAGAGATAATAGACAAATGAGTTAAACTGATAGAACAGGCCTACCATTACCATGTTCAAATATAAATGAATGCAAAAGCTATAAAGATTGAACTATGCACTACACACAAAGCAAACTCACTGGGGACAACTGATCAAATACTTTTTTGGCCTTTAAACAAAAAAACACACCCTGCAATAACTTCACTCTTGTAAAATCCACTCAGCTCCATTGGTTTACTGTTTTACAAGTCAAAGTTCAGGTCTGTATTCTTCGTATAGACTCAAGGGTGCATTTGAATGTGTAGTATCGTGAACTAAAATGTTTGTTAACATGTTACTATGAGTCATGGTTTGACAAACAGGTCTCTCAGGGAATGGATTATGAGGTGCAAGGTGTTTGAGTGCAAGAGAGGCACTTTAGAGTCTACTTTCACATGCAACAAATGGATGGAGTATGTTTTTAATCGTATGTATGTGCTAAAGTTTGCCATAAACAATGTCAGATCCTTCTACACTATGCATTCACATGTCTTGTGGTTTTGGTCAGTTCTAGCACTGTGGTTAGGTGTGACAACAGTGTGCGAATCTTAAGACATGAGTGTGTGTTTACATTTAACCTCTGCTGAGGCTGACCACAGATGCCCTTCTTTTCACTATTCACTATTACACCCAAATGTGTGGCTCTATGCATCATGCTCACAACTTTTTTCACACAATGTGGCTTATACTAATACAACTGCCTATAATCAATGATCCGTGTATTAAGTAATATGAACAAAAATATTTCAATTCTATCCTAAAAAAGAACAGATTTTGAATGTGGTTACTGGTCATGGAGACTTAGCCCAGTATTAGTGACTACAGTGTGAAGGCCTACCTAATGACAGGCCCCAGCAGCAGTAGGTGCAGGAAGAGGACCAGTGGCCTGTCCCTGCCCAGGTCTCTGTGGATAAAGGTGAGGGCCAGTTGGATGAGCACAGCGGGGACCAGCATGAAGGCGAGGGTGAAGCCCATCCAGATGCCGTCCTCACTCTTGTGGTACATGCTGCACAGGACAGCGGCCGTGATGAACTCTGCGCAGTAGAGCACGGTGCTGAGGACCACGCTGAAGGGCGGCCGGACCCGGCTGTGGCGGACCACCAGCATCAGTCCATTGTCGTCCTCTAGAGGCACACAGTCCTGGGGCTCAATGTCAGAGATGTCCCGCTCTTGTTCACGCAGCTCCATGGCTCCTTCACACATAGCACTGGGGCGTGTGTTCAGAGTCTTCTGACTTACTTCAAACCACAGTTCTTCAAATATTTCCACTTATTGCGCCGTCTCCACCAACTTTCCGTCAAGTCGTTCATCGCTGGTTCCACATTATAGGAATGACAGAGGACTCGGACCTGCGGGTTCACCTCGGGCCTTACATTGGACTACTCTAAAGCCCGTGGCCTTATCAAACCTGTGACGCTCTGATCTCAGCAGGGCAGCTCTGTGTGCGGCCGCGTAAACTTCACGGCTCCTCTAGCAGTGACTCGGTTCACTCCCCGCCTGTCGGTGCGGCCGTGATCTGTGCTGGAGCCGGCTCCTTTCATAAAGAGCCGCTGGCTGCGTGGACCCGGGCAGAGTCCTCACAGGCTGCGGGAGCCTGGACCTGTTCCATGTGGGAATCGTGTCAGTGAACGTGGCTCCAGCCGCTGGATCGATGTTGTGCTCTGCAGGTCCGACTCGACAGCAACGTCAAGTGTCCGCAAGACGAGCCGTTACCGGAAATGACGGAGTTGTTTCAAAGTAAAACAATCGGAAAGAATCAGAAAATCTATTTATTATTTGTCCTACTTACGGATACCCTTGAAATCAGGCTTTAAGTTATTTTATGAAAGGACAGGCTGAATGAAATTAAGGAAATTTTACATTTTTGGTTTACAGCGCATTTTGCACACAGACTGTATGATTTTGGAAATGTTATATGAAATCCTGCAATATTTTCAAACTAGTTTACCAGTTTCCCCAATAATCAAAGAGAGAATGCACACTATCAAGTCATTGTCCAAATAGAATCCAAAAATCGTTTATTTGTTTGGTATTTTAAAATTTGTTCCATATTTTCTTGTTAGGCCTACACACATTTGAATAAGGTTTCGGTCTGTATAAAGTTCCTGTATAGAACAATATATTGTAGTATAGCTGAAATTGACTTCTCCGTCCTAAAAAGCAGAACAGTGAAGGCCAAGCAAAAAGAGCTGCATGTTTTCCATTTCCATTTTTAGTTCAGCCTGGTAGCCCAGACTTAGCCTTGTTGTAGTGTAGTGTGAGTGCAGCTACACAAACAGGTGCAACAACCCCCACTTACACACACGCTGAATCATCCTACTAATGTTCCCTTCTACACTGTTTTTAGCAATAACCGGCACAGTTAGACACCAGAGACACAGACTACACTATGTCCTTATACTAAAAAACAAACACACATTTGAAACTGACAATTGCACTATGCATTAAACAACTGTATGGTGATATTTACTTCCACTTCCATGCATCTCGCATCAGCTTCAGAGTCCAAATGTGGATGTGACCAGGAGTGCAACATCAGCAGTTCCCTGTGTATGCAGGCAGTGCTTGGGGGTGTGGTCACTTTGGCAGGCATGTTTGAGCAGTTGTTTGTGTCAGTGTCATCTGTCTTCTGTGGCCAGTGAGGTGGCTTTGGACATTGATTAAATTACATACTGAGATAACTGATACAATGCACAAACAGTAGTCTACTTAAAGATCTCTGCATGTTGCAAACTAATATAGCTTTTGGTCACTGATGTTTACATGTCATAATAAAATGACATATAAAAATTTGTATATAATGCTTGCTAATGCTTTACATCAAGGAACCACTCACCCACTTACACACCAGTGTACACAGACACTCTGGGTCACGGGATGGGTCATCCCCTCTGTCGTGCCCTGACACGACACTGTTCATCTGCGGGAGCTGAAATGCACTGCCAACTTGTGAGTTAGTGGATCTGGCCGCTCTACCAAAGATGTTTATGTATATATATATGTATATATGTGTATATATATATATATATATATATATATATATATATATAATATATATATATATATATATATATATATATAATATATATACATATAGGAGGGGAGGATATAGATATATATATATATATATATATTTTTTTCTTTTATATATATATATATATATATATATATATATATATATATAGGAGGAGATTTTTTTATATATATATATATATATATATATATATAAAAATAAATGACGTATTGGAACACTATGAATTCGATGGGAATCCCAGTACGTCACACATCACACCACTAGACACATTTAGGTCTCTTGGACAAATCTGTACATCCCCAGGTAGTTTTACTTAAAGCACAGCCACACTGTCCAATAGCATCACTCCACTGCTCAGCCACCTGTGTGATTGGCTGAAAGTCCAGTAGCACCTTACTCCTCCTGCATGGGGTGACCTAGGGCTTACCGTGAGCCTGATTAGTTTAGTGGCTGATGAGTCCAGTATGTCAGCAAAGACCCTCACCAAAACAAATGCATGGCTGTAGATTTGCTTCTGTGAGTATTTCTTCAACTTTGTTTCTTTATACTTTTTCACTCCAAAAACAGTCAGTAATAGACAGTCAGTTTAATATCAGCAGGTTTAAAATAACTTAACTAGAAATGTTTATGTTTATTATGTTTATTGTGGCTTGAATTGTCTGTTTATAATTGCATTGTAAATGTTCATTCAAATTAACTTCTTGATTTAAATATGTAGCTTATCTAAATTTGCTATGCTACATTTCTTAACACTTTAATATGTACACTCCTTGCCTAGCACAACACTAGTCCTAATTAGAGTTGGGGCTATCAAACTCACAGCATAACCTTGTGGTAATGTATTTGCTTATTTCACTTTGCAAGTTTACAATAAAGTGACCTCAGAGTCTTCTTCAGTCAAAACAAAGTGGGACAACAGCTGTTAACAATACTAAAAGCAGGCCACTCTAATGTGGCTTTAGCAGATTACTGTGCCTTAGTTGAGACACTACACGTTTTTATTTAGCCCGACTACATTTGATCCATCTGCTGCTTCAGATAATTGAATTATTTACATATAGAATTATTTGTGCATCACTGTCTTATTTAGACAAAAATATACCGTACATTATAATTGCCCTTTTATGGATTTTGCCTTATTTTTACAGACACCAGTTTCGGAAAAGATGGTGGCCTCAGTGCTCACCTCAAGTCAATATGTTCAACCTGATCACCAACTGCTGCACCTGGGTGTCCAAAATACAGGAACCAATCAGGTTGGAACTATCTGTATAGTTTTTAAACTTCTGGTAGTTTACATTAAACCTATAAAATAGCAGGGAATTGGTGTTAGTTTCTGATGATTATTATTGGCTTTTGCAGGAAATTGACTATTCTTGTGGTGGGTCTTGACAAAGCAGGAAAAACATCTTCTATCAGGGGGATGTTGAGAGGTAACTTGAAAACTTTAAATATAGACTGTGATATGGTAGGACAAAAAACATAAGATGTTTTAGATGTCAATACTGTACTTGTGTTCAAATAGTACTACTAGAGAGTGTCAGTATTTATCTGTGCAAATAGAGGCCCATGGAGGAGATGCAGGGCCCACACATGGCTGTGTACGACATGAGCTCAGAGTGGAGAACTACCTGGTGACTCTACTGGACACGGGGGGATCTGCAGACTGCAGGAGCCGCTGGAAAGATCTCTACAGTGAAGCTCATGGGGTCATGTTTGTGGTGGACTCGTCTGACAGACAGAGAATGAAGGAGGTCAAAGAGGTGTTAGAAGAACTGCTAAAGCACCCCAGAGTGGCTGGAAAACCGTTACTGGTGTAAGAACATTTTTTTTAGTTTGATCATTGTTATGTAAAATAAAATTTAAAAAAGCATACCTGTTTTTAAGATTATTTCCTCAAATTAGTGGATATGAGAAATGTTGCCAATATAAATTTTACCCTTTTTTGTTTGTCTAGGTTGGCTAATAAGCAGGACAAAATGAATGCTTTGCTTGGAAGTGAATTAATTGAGATTTTGTCTCTGGAGAAGTTGGTTAACCAAAGCCGTTCTTTGTGCCATATTGTAAGTTTTCAAATAAAAGTCAAATGTACAAATACACAATACAAATAAAAATACAACACTTATTTTGTTCTGTAGGAACCTTGTTCGGCCTTAATGGACCTGCGGCGCTGGTCAGATAGGAAGACTCTGAGAGGACTTCGTTGGTTGCTGCGGGCAGTTTGTCTGGACTATCCAGATCTTTGTGCCCGAGTGATCCATGACAGTAGGAAACCAATGGAGTCACAAGAAAAGGAGAAAACTGGGAAGACTGAGAAAGTCCGCAAAAAATCCAAAGCAGACAAGTGAGAAATTCTAACACCCTGAAAATACTGAATACTGCTGTTTTATGTTCTCAACTAAAAGTGTAAAATTAAAGATAACATTTTGTTCAGATTGCAGTCCAGCAAGTCCAGTCTTCGCCAGGTCCATCGTCCAAAGGAAAGAGAGAAAAAAGCAAAGAGTGAAGGAAAACTCCAACCGATTCGAAACATGTTGCAAAATGTAAGGACACTTATCACCACTTTTATAATGTTTACTTTCAGTGGAGACTGACTTATCCTGCAATGTGCAGGAAACCTCATTAAAAAAGAAATTAACAAAGAAGAAAAAGAAACCACCAAAGCCCCCAGAAGATGTGAAAGACGAGCAGACAGTGAACAAACAGGACGCAGAGAATTGTGATGAAGAGACAGCTGAGGACAGAGAGCAAGCCAACACTGTTCTCCTCCCACCGAAGAAGAGGAGAGCAAAGGACAAACCAAAGAGAAAAGAAGACCCACAGGATGTGCCAGAGATACCCACACAAGAAGATAACAAGACACACAAAGGTAGACCCATTCAAATAATGCAGACCAATTTTACATAATTGTTGAACTGATTGCCAATATAATTCTTATCTTTTACCCAGTCAAAGCAGAAAATAAGAAAAAGAAGAAAGTCGCTAAAGTGAAAAGGAAAAACAAAATTAACACAGAAGATGTGGCTCAAACATATTCACAGCCGGTGGACCTATCCTCAACATTTGGTAAAGCATTTTGAAATTTGCAAGTTAGTCTAGTCTAGTAGATAGGCCACTCAATCTCTCTCTTTTTAAAAAAAAAAAAAATCTCTCTTTTTCTTGATAGATCTCTACCGAAAAGCCATATTGGCTCTCAAGGAACGTCAAGAACAGGGGCAAGGATAAAATATATTTATACATAAAATTATGAGATCCCTGAATATTTGGAAAAACCAATGTGTAATGAAGGGATTTTTGTCTGTACAAAATGTGCACTGTTATATAGGCCTATACCTATATGAATAGTGATACTTTAGGCCAATTGTATTTTTACATTTTGATTTTTGTGACTATATTCAATATGGCTGTATGAATATTAATGACATTTTTTTTTTTAATCTAGAAAAACTTGCTATGAGAGTTAAATTTTGTTAAAGATAATCAGATTAAGCCAATTTGTATTGACTTATTTGTGTCTTTTTCCAAGTTTTTTGAAATAAATGTATCATAATTTGTTACTTTTTGTCATTTATTTGCCTTTCAGTTTCAGCAGCATAGACCTTATACTAAAGTTACAGGCACATACCCATTTTTGCTCATGAAGTTTCATTTTAAATTGAAACAGCATGGTTCTTACATTGTTCCTCTTGATATGGCTTGTGAAACGTAGCAGTTTTACATTTATTTATTTCCATGGAGACTGTCCCTCTGGAGGTCCACGTGCAGGATGTGAGCGGGTGGGATGTCTCCCTCTAGCGGACACTGGGGGACATTTCCGCCATGGACCAGGCCCATCCCCCTGACGCATCTTCACTGAAACCTTCCACTCTCACATCAGGGAGAGAGCGCCTGTTCGTGTGCACAAAACATGGCTTCACCGAGGACAATAACCATTGTGGCTCTTTCTTTTGCGTTGGGTCTATTCTTCGTTTTTATGGGAACAATTAAACTAACACCGAGGCTAAGCAAAGACGCATATAGCGAAATGGTATGTATTACAAGATGGTAAACGCATGCTTCCAGTGCATGCATTTGGGTAAAAAAGCCATTGTTCTGTGATGATGCAGACGCCAGACGCTTTCATGCTCAAATAACGAGACGCTGACCTAAATAGACTCAGATATGGAAGATGTGCTGCTCTGTTCATTTAGCCACTCTTAAGGATTTAAACTCTTTACTCACTCACAGTTAACGATACGTTTCCATTGTTAACAGCACGACATAGGTTATAGTGCATCTGGATGGTCTCCAGTGTTTGGACCTTTCAGAAGAAGGATCATGTATGTTCTTATGAAAAAAGGACACGTGACACCGTCAGCACATTTGGACTGATACATTCATCCAAATATAAGCCTGTGTTAAGATACTTGATAAGATGATTGCTTTGTTCAAGTCATGAGGTTTACTGTCTCTGGACTGAATGATTCCTAGATATAGTTGAGAGCTTTATCCTTGTGCTGTGTGTTTGAATCACTGTGAGAGAAATGGCGGCCCATTCGAGCACATTCCGTGGGATGCACCTGCCCCTGGTGCTGATGTTGAACAGTTTGCTCTGGCCCATGTAAAGCATGATTCTGTGCCATGACAGACTGTTTCAAAGGATGTGTTTGGTTTCATGAGTTAAAGAGTAAAATTATGCAGTATAAAGATGATCGGGTGGTGCATCATCTTGCACACTGAGCGTGTTCTCAAAACTGACCCAAGTCTAAATGCTTAACACAGGTTTTATCTTTCTCTCTCTCTCCAGAAAAGAGCCTACAAGAGCTATGCCAAAGCACTTCCAGGTCTGAAGAAAATTGGTGTGAGCTCTGTCCTGCTTCGCAAGATCATTGGCTCTTTGGAGGTTGGTTGTGGGGTGGTGCTGACTTTGGTGCCTGGGAAGCCAAAGGATGTAGCAAACTTCTTGCTCCTGCTGGTTATGCTGGCAGTCCTCTTCTTTCATCAACTCGTTGGAGACCCACTAAAAAGATATGCCCACGCTTTAGTTTTTGGTATTCTCCTCACATGCCGACTTCTTATTGCCCGCCAAAGTGAGGAGCGGCCAGAGAGAGAGGACAGCCGAGAAGAACAGTACCTCAACGACCAAGAAAGAAACAAAGTCAAGCAATCTTAAGCTTGTCTTCCTCTTTGATCCAAGCCAAAATTGTGGATTGGAATAATGGGATTTTAAAAATATGTTTACAGTAAACAACTGTTCCTGAACACAAAACTTGATGCATCAAAAATCTGAACTATACTCTTTTATGCACCCAGTGTGATAATTGTTCATACATCCTCCGTGGACAATCATAGTGGAAACCAACTGCTCTTTCTGTCACTGAATTTATGCCAGCTTTTCTAGCCTTTTTTTCTCCGCATTATGTGTCATGATATTTAAATGGTATCCCTTTTAATGGAAACATATATGAAGGTCCAACTTTGTGTTTTTATTAATGATTAAGAATCTAGACCTCCCACTACGTTCACAGTTAGTGGCAGAGAAATAATAAAAATAGTAGATTTTTCAGTCTGCATGAATCTTTATTCCTATAGTAGATGAATCATTTGGTCTGGTTTAGAGCATATATGTAAAATGACAGCTCGGCCTGTCTCACATTTGCTGCTAGCTTGTGCAGCAGAAACAACCAAATCTTCCCTTTTACTTGTCTGTGTGTGAGTCTATGATCCTCCTTTGGTTTTATTGTCTTTAATGATATATCATTTCAATGTTTTTGGACTTTTCTTTCAGTATTCATTTTAGCATAGTAATTACATTGGACAAGCTTACACTTTCTAATTTCTAATATACATTAAAATATGTTTGAATAATCAAAATACGCTGTGAATTCTAGGTTTAAAATAAAGGATTTGGACTTGACTGACTCATGTGGCGTTTCATGTGAGTTGAGGATGTGTTAAAGATGTGTGCACATAATCTACATTATACGAATATTGTTTATTAACGTTTAAATTAAGAATCCGGTTGGACCGGAAACATGCAACCTTTCCTTCCGGGAAATGAACTACTATTCCCATCATGCACCGGGGACATGTACTGCGCAGGCGCAGAGTAAACGGTCGCGCGGAGGATTTGAGTTGTTTGAATGGCCGAGTGACTTAAAGCAAACTCTAAACGGTACTTTTAGCAATGTAGAGATGGCAGCAAAACTAAATTTATCAGGAGCCTCGAGTTCTGATCAGTCCTCTCCAAGCGACCAGTCTGTGTCCAACCGCAGCTTTAACCGAAGTCTGAGACTGGCAGAAAAAGAGAGAAGGAAAAACGAGGAGGCGGATTCATTTGGTGCGGCCCTGAAGTATTTCAGCGAAGGTAAGATTAGCCCCGTAAACATCATCTGTACTGGGGATTAAACATGATGTAAAGTCACTAACTGTATGACTGAGATAGTCTTTATTTACCAACACTGTGTTATCCAGCGGGCTTTGTTTACATCACACCGCGAACACGGCTCATGCAGCAAAAGCTTTGTTTACTGCGGGTTACACAGTGCGTTTGTATGTACCAGCTGCAGTGCCCCACAAACATGTTCGAATCCCCCTTTTATATAAAAATAATAATGTCTTATACTTGTAATGCGCTTTACAGGCTTGTCAAAGCCCCTCAAAACGCTTTTCTATAGTCATTATTCATTCACTTCCACACTTGGTGATGGTAAGCTACTATTGTAGCCACAGCTGCCCTGGGACAGACTGACGGAAGCAAGGCTGCCAGTCTACGCCATGGCCCCTCCGACCACCACCGATCATTCACACACACCACTTCATACTCATTGCCATTTTCTGACAGTACAAGAAGCTGGAAGAATAATGTATAAAAAACTGGTTCAAGTCCTTTCTAGAAAACATGCTGCCATTAGGCCAGTTAATACATAGCAATAATGTGTCCTGCCACAACTATGCACATGACACTCAGATCTATGTCTCTCTGGCAGCAGGTGAATATGAACCAGTGGGTTCACTCTGCCACTACATCCAACAGATCAGTGTGTGGAAGCAAAACAACTTTCTCCAGCTAAACTCAGACAAGACTGAAGTCATAATCTTTGGGCCACAGAAACATAGAGAAAGTGTCAGCAGTCGCCTCCAATCTCTCTCTGTCTAAAACCTTCAAATCAGGCTAGAAATCTAGAGGTAATAATGGACTCAGACTTGAACTTTAACAGCCACATCAAATCAATAACATCAGTTTTTTTACTGTCTAAAAAGCATTGCAAAAATGTAAGGTTTACTGTCAGAACCAGATTTAGAAAGACTTATCCATGCATTTGTCTGCAGTAGGTTAGACTACTGTAACGGTCTGCTCACTGGCCTCTCCAAACGAGCCTCAAGACGGCTGCAGTACATCCAGAACGCTGCTGCAAGAAAGTACGAGCACATGTGTCATGTGCTCAAGTCTCTGCACTGACTTCCTGTAGCTCAGAGAACAGACTTTAAAGCAGCTCTGCTTGTGTACAAGTCTCTCCATGGCCTAGCACTAAAGTACATCTCCCATATGTTAGTGCCATATGGACCATTTTAGACTCTGAGGACCTCAGGGACCTGCCTCCTGCTGTTTTAGTCAGGTCTAAACATGGGGAATCAGCATTTCAGTTTTATGCAGTTAAAGCCTGGAGCAGTCTTCCTGAAGATGTGAGACAGGCCTCTATTTTGACAATGTTTTAATCCAGGCTCAAAACAGTTCTGTTTAGCTGTGCATATGACTGAAAGGTTTTTATTCTACACTTTTCTGTTTTAATGATAATTTTATGATGACTATTTGGGATTATTTATGTTTTGATTTATGAAATTTTAATGTCTTTCTTATTCTGTAAGAATTCAAGCACTTTGAATTACTTTGTGTACGAATTGTGCTATACAAATAAACTTGCCTTGCCTATTGTTTAATGTGTGTGTCTTTGTCATGGTTTCCATCAGTTAAAGCAGGGACCCCACTTATGGGAAACGATGATTTTGAAAGAAATCTTGTCTACGTGGAGAAAATGGCCTACAGTAAAGGACTTCATCCAGAGGCTGTATCTACAATGCTGGAATTTGCAATGAGCTGTCGAATGGGTAAGTTTTTCTTAAACAACGCCAAGACTGCCCCTAGTAACCACAGAAAAATCTGTTCATGAATGTAATGATGTGTATTTTTAGGAACATCCCCATGTGCTCGAGTACTAAAGTGCCTGGTTCCCTCCAGCGTGGTGCCACAGGAGGCTGTTGTTCGGGCTGTGGTTTGGCTGGGAATTAGCAAAATATCTGTCAGCACACAGGTAATAATGACCAGCTCACTTAACAGACTTTGATTTTACATAAGCACCAAGTGTCCTTAGGCAAGGCATTTCATCCATTGTCCATACACACTGCTGTGTCAGTGATGATTGAGGGTGTGTATATGAGAGTGAATGTGGGACAATGGATAGAAATGGGCATGTTTACACACATATTTCTCATCTGTGTTCATGAACATGCACTGCTCCTACCAAAAACAATTATAATTCTACATCTCAATTATTTAAAATTTTCCTGTCTAGATTCTGTTTGTGAAGTGGGTGTTGACGATGTTTGACCTGATTGATGCAAAGAATCAGCTCCGTGCTATTTATGGCTTCATCTTTAACTTTGTGACAGATGAAAATCTGGTAAGGAATACATTTTGACTTCTTATTTTATAACCAATTCAAACTATTGTATTTTTTTTTATTGGTGTCTCATTGCCAGCTTTGTTTAGATTTAGTGGCTATTGACCACAATGTTTAGATTCACACTCTTGCACAAGAAAATGTTGATGAGTTGTAACCTGAATTATATCAAAGTCAAAATAAATACAACATCGATACATTTCTCTTTATAATAATCAATAATATATGATCTTTTTTAGTGTCCATTTATATGCCATCTGTTATACCTATTAACAGGAAAAGAAAGCGGTAAGTTGTACTTGTATATATTATCTTTGTACAATATAATTTCAACAATGTGATGTGTTTTCTTATTGCAGTGCGGGTTTTCAGAGTTCGAAAACTTCTAGAGCTTCAATCAAAATTGGTAAATTATAATTTTTTTTTTTTCTTACAATGTTCTCTGCTTATAATGTTTTCTCTAATCTGCTTCAGGGAAGGCAGCCTTTCCTTCTACACTTACTTTCTCTTTACAAAGTGTTTTGCCCTGAGTTGGTGACCCTCTCCATCCCGTCACGAATGAAGGTTTGTACAAAAAGCTAAAGCAGATCATTATTATTTTATCATTCCTTTAACATTTGAGTTGCACTCACTGTTGTTTCAGACTGGGTTTAAAAACCACAATTCTCCCTGGAAATCTGCCCTTGTTGTTGTCCAGAAGAGGAATGGCTCTCCAGTTCTCACCAGCATTAGCCAAACTGTCTCTACATCTAGAAAAAGACACGCAGTACACACACACACACACACACACACACACACACACACACACACACACACACCCACACACGGACAACCTAAACAATTGTGTGTTTTTTTTTGTTGTGTTTTTTCAGTTGTCAGCATTATTTCAGTTGTTTTTGTCACTTGTAGAAACTTGGCCACATGGACTTGCCTGCGCTGGCGCCTGCTGTCAATAAACAGACATTGCCCCAGTCTTCTCTCAGCAGAAAATTGGTTCCTTTGGTGCAAATACAGTCATTTGCCCAGCTGCTGGAAAATATACACCAAATAGAGGTAATCAGATAGAGATGTGTAATGACTATAATTGATTAATTTGTTTTCCAACAGTGTATTGATACAAAAGCTGTGTTGAATCCTTTTGACCACATGGTGGTGCTATATAACTGATTTAAGGCTTTGGTTAGGGCGTCACATTAGCTGTAGGCTATACAAATAATAAAGCCAGTGAAGAGGCTCTTAATTATTATTATTCATAGATTCAGTCACATATGAGAAAATGCATTTTATGTGCATTGCTATCAAATTATCATTTCTTTTCATTACGTACAGCATGTGCTAATACTATGAGCTCTTTCCTCTTACGATCCATGTATTTACATGGACTGTATAATTTCTTCTGTCCCCAGTTGCCTGCTCAGATGGGTTCTCTTCTTGGCTCCAGTTTGGCTCTGCAGTACCTGGACTGTTTACAGGATGAGTCTGCCCTTCTACGCTTGAACTTCTGGCTAGGTTATGCACTCCACGAAGGTAAGGGGGGGAGAAACGTCCTACAAAACACCTGTGACATCTTTAAGGAAGCAGTGTCCAAACCAGAGCTGACCTTGTGCTGAACCTGTTTGCACTGTGCTTACCTGACATATCAAAAGGCTCCTTTCTCACTGAGGTTTAAACACACTCTAGAAACCTCACAGTGGAAAGATTCTCTGAATGTGAAATTATCTTTTTTTTAATTATGTGCATGTCTTCCTTTTAAGAATTCCTGTTCTTTAATGATGGTGGAGCAAACCAGAATTCAGAAGAGGCCCAGCAGTTTTTAGAAAAATTACTGTCTACACAGCACTTTCTTCAGGTGAATCATATTTCACTCAATAAAGGTGATGCATGTTTATTTAGTGTAGCAGGTAACGGTAATTATCGTTGACAGGAAGGTTTTTCCAGCACCGAGGCTTTTTTGTATAAATTTCTCAGTGTTTGGGACGGAGCCCTGATGCGACCACAAATCCTGAGTCTTATGAGTAACATTCCAGTTATACCAAGTTCACGTAAGTTACACTCCCACCTTACAGCTTTACCAAGTCTTTATTATTATTTTTTTTTGTTTTATTTATCACACATTAAGAAATATTAATGTAAATGCTCCAGTATTAACTATACAGCAAGAATTCAGCATTTGTTATTTTAAAGTTGTTCTAATAGTGACTGTCAGTATGTAGAAATTAAATTGCTGTACTCTTACAGAAATTGGACGACTTTTATTTGAGCCTCTCATGCAGCTTTTCTTTACCTCCTCGCTGTTTTTCAAGGTAAGGTTTTAATAATACAGATAAGATGTATTTGATGCACACTACATTGAGCAGTTTTATTTTGTGTCTTGGTGGGTGTGATTGTCCCTGTCTGGGTTCAGTGTGGATTGATGGAGTGTCTCAACAATATGCTGTTAAAATGGCTGACGTGGCACTCGGTTTATGCCTTGGAGGACGACTTGGACATCAGCCTGAATAGTCATACGTCTATGTAAGTGACTTTTGTTAAATATAGTCAAAACATGCATCATTTAGCACAGTTTTTCTAAAAGGATCATTAGTAAAGGAATAAGTATTTTTCTTATGACAAAAATGCCCCATGCTAAATCTTCTGTAACTAGTACTATGAGGACTTTGTATGTTGAAATGGCAGAGCAGCTGGTATTGCTTTAACAGTTAACTAACTTTGTCTTCTCTCTTGTAGAAACATCACATTGTCAGGTTTTAAGAACTCTGTGATGGAGCTTGTACATTTTGTGGGTCGGCTTGCCTCTGTGGGACTTCAGGTTGAGGGCTGTCATTCACTCCTCCTCAGCTTTGTTTTGGACTTCTATGAAACGGTAGATAACTTAACAGTGTATATTTAAACATATACAGTTGTGTGAATTGTCTAATCTTGTACGTTTTGCAACAAAATCCTACAGGTGTGTGACATGTTTCTTAAATATGGCCTTCCTCTGGTGGTGATGCCCCCACCTGGTGTTTTTTACCCAGCACTCTTTGCAACTGACCCTGTGAGCGTTGACAGACTGGCCTACATTATGTACAGGTAGACTACCTCTTTCAATCACTAGGGCCTTAATGCAACCCCAGCACATTAAATGGCATATGTGATATTTATTCATTTTTAATGCAGAACAGAGCTGGAATCAAATGCGGTGATTGCACTTACATGTAATGCATGATTTATCATAATGAGAATCCATTGCACTGAAGCTGTGTACTGCTTTTATGTCAGAATCCAGCCTTTCCTATAACTCTTAGTCTACAATTGGAAAATTACTGATTGACTTCATAGTTTGGGGGAAATGCATAGTTTGATTTAATTTTTTTCTGGACAGATACAAGATGAATCTGGCCTCAGCCAAGTATCAAGAGAAACGAACAGAGGTGAGTCAACGTAGTTTTTATTGTTGAACAAGTATATTCAATTATATATGTAGTTCTGCCTCATTCTCTAAGCTCTTTGCATTGTTTTAATGTATTATTGGAAAACAATTCTCTAAAATCATCTCAACAGTAGAGATTATGCCACATTAAACATTTGTTATTAGAAATAAAATAAACACATTTTACATTGATACATTTTCTGCTAGATAAATGCACATTACAATGGCCATCTTTTGATTCGCAGCAGGCCTTCCACATCAACCGACAGACGTTTCGTGAGTTTAATCACTATGTGGTGCTGATGGTGAACTGCCTCTGGAACTCCAGAATGTTTGAACAGGTACGGGCATCGAGCTGAGCGAGAAGCTGCTTCTCGGGAGCAATGTCCCCAACTACACAGCGTCTTTTGACCTCACTCACCACCCTGCCTTTCTGAGCTATGCTGTGGACTTTCACCAGCAGGTAAACACATTCACCTTAGCAGAGGGTTATCTTATACTACACTACAAGCTTCCTTGGTTTTATTTGTTAAAAAATAAATAAAAATGTAACAATGTAATGCAATCCTTGTCCTCTAAAACATAAAGATACAAAAATAAATGTGAAGATGAAATTTCATTGCCACAGTATACAACCCCAAGCCCATTTGTGAACTTGATTCTCGACCCAAGTAAAAAAGGATCTGCATTTGAATGTTTATTAAAATGTATGAGACACATTTCATGTTGGCTCTATAAGCATATGGCACCGTATGTAAGAATGGTTTCATCTTTCCCCCTGTACACTCTGGTTAATAGACTTATACTGAAGACAAATGTGTTATTAATGTGTCTTTCATTCAAAATACATTAAAACAGAAAGAGAGCGTATTATTTGTATTATTGATGGAGGCTGCAGGAGATGGGTTTCATCGTGTTCAATATTACAAGTGCATGTCTTTTTTGGATTGTACTAAACCTACTGCAGTGATGTTTTGAAATTGACATTGGTGGGGAATTAATAATTTGTTTTCTTTGTTTAGTGTTGGCCCAAGAAAAAGGATATGGACCTGAATTCTATAAAGGTACAGTTAATCTACTTACATTTTAAAAATATGTGTTATAATAATCCTATCACAATAGTACCAAACATGCATAAAAATTAACATAAAAACTTGAGGTGCTGTAATCCCTCATTTTTCCAAGAATGGTCCATAATAGGAAACATTTCAAAGGTAGTCAACTGTACAATATAGTGAACTTCTGCAGTTGAAATGTCTGAGATTAAAAAGGTGTCCATTTTTACTTCCTTGGAAGCCTTTTCTATCATAACACTTGAGGTATGTCTGCCTCTAATTTAGTGTTTTAAGTTCTTTGTTTCAATGTTGTCAAAATCTGGGCTCAAAAGCATAACTGTTCTTTAGAGCCTCAGCTATTATCATAAATTGGATACATTTAGACCGTTCCTGAATAGTTAGAATGACCTTGATCTCCATAAGACGACATGGGAATATCAAAAACTACTAATATGTTGTGTTGTCTTAGTATCTTTGACATGGTGACACTAGCCTCATCGTACCCAATAAAAAACTACAGTACTAGTGTTAAAATCTAACATGGCGTTTTTTTCCCCCCCTTTTTTTTAAGCAATCTAAGCCATGGGGCTGGTACCTGGAGTTTCTGTTCTCTCAGGGATTCGATGGTCTTAAACATTTTGTTGAGAGTAACATCAGCTGGCAGGTGGCAGGAGGCGACAGCCAGGGAGACGCAGTGTCCACACAGACGCGGTAGAGACACGACTCAGTGGAGACACAACCCACTAGAGAGATTTAAGAGACTTGTACATTTTTCTAGCCACCTGCTATTTATCTGTGTATTTGTTGTAAATATGGTTTTCTCTTGTCTTTTAACAGTTTGTATGATATGCCCCATAATATTGAGTACATGTACAGTCACTAAAGAAGAACAATGTATATTAATAGCTACAAAACAACTAGATATGTCCTTTTGTCTTTAAACATTCTTAACCACAAAACAGATCTGACTGAAACCACTAAAACATGTTTTTAGCTTCCCATAACCTGCCTTTGCCTGTGTAAACTCCCTGTTCATGTCTTCTTGTCTCTTGCACTTTTTTAAATAAACAAGTGTAAGATTTTTAAGCAAATAAAGGTATGTTGTGCATTTTACTGTGGTGACACTTAAAAGGTTATTGGAGGATCTAGCTTATTTTTATTCTGTGGCTGACGAATGACACCTTAACCTTAAAAAGCATCTCCTTCTGAAATGTCCCACAACAATACCTTTGGACTGTAATCAGGTCTCTGGGCATCAGCCAAGTATCAGGAGAAGGTAGTGTCTGTAGTCTATTTGTTATAATAACCTGCAATAATCTCCAAAATTAACAATATTTACCCCCCGGACAGTTCGTTGGCGTTGCACACTTCCCTGCCCCCTCCTCCCACAAGCACCTCTCCCTTGACGCAGCCCAAGTTTCCCTCCTCACGTCCCTCACTTCTGGGCGCATTATTTGTAGACAGTCGCTCGCACGCTCCAGATGAGACTTGCTGATGTAAACGCGCGGAGCCTCTCTCCTTTAAGCCTCTCTCCGTGATGCGAAGCCGCTGCTCTCCTCACTTTTCCTCTGCTCTTGTCATGTGTCTATCGCGTTACTGCTCGGGAGTAGCTTATTTCTGCTCCTTTATGGCGAAAATCCGTCCCACGTGCGAGTTCTCCACCTAGAACCTGAGGATCTCCCGGGGATACAAGGTAAGCCTGAACTAAATCAGTCTCGTTTACGCGGAGATCTTTTTTTTTGTAACCCTGCTGCCAAGATTCAGGACAAAGTAATGGATGGAGAGCGCGTGAGAGGGTGAGATTTACGCGTTCCTCCACAGTTCGGTGAAATTTTATGCTGTCCTCACTGTCCTCGCTGCTTTACTTAGTTTGGCACCTTGTCATCCTTTGGTACGGAGTCGTGCCTTTTGACGGGCTACAGTTCTTTATGAAATTAAATATGATCCACTGGACAATTTGTGTGAAATATTTGGAACAGTAGTTGTTGCCTTCTAGTGACAACTGTGTCCTATAACAAGTAATCGTGGGAAATGTGGATTTGGTGACATTACGCACGGTGAGCCAGTCTGCGCGCACGAAAATACCAATAAGTTTTCCCCAAGTCGTGATTTTCTTGTGTGATAAAGCGGTCATTTCTCTGCTTCATCACTTTGGGCGAGCACTGGTCGACAGAACTGATCGAAAAGAGGCGGATTTTGCGCGTCTAGAGACATAACTAGGCAACTACCAATTTTCTCCTTTCGTTTTTCTTTTTTTTTTTTTTAGAGAATGAACCACTCAGTAGTGATTGACCATAGGCACAGACTATAAGGAAAAAATTAACTATTATGAAAAAGATCAGTGAGTTTATTGTGAGCAGTAGGCTGGTGAAATGATCACCGGTGCGTAATGCGTAATGGTAGGCTGCCTAATTCCCAGATCAAGGACTTAAAAAGGGAGACAAAACAAAACTGAATGTTGGCTTGGCTGATGCGCAACACCCCCAACTCCCTTCACAAAACATTAATTGTGTGGGCTTTGAATATCAAAAGCATCACTCCGGTTCAGTCTTGACAGTTGGTTTTGTATAGGCCTTCTTACATCTTTGATCACACATTCAGGAGCCTATTTTGATGGTTTCAATCTAAGAAGAAAAGTGTTTTTTGGTGACATAATCAGTCAAAGGCAAAGGGTGTGGACATTTAAGTTGGCCTAAAAGCTGTTTAAGAGAATTATCATTTATCAGTGAATGGGCTCCTGGATATAGACTACTCAAGAAGTCCATTCACTTGGCATATTTTGCAAATTAGGCAACACTAAACATTGTTATCTAAGTAATTATTAAGCCTATGTTGTTTAAAAGTGAATTTGTCAAAGATGCAGTTATGTGGCTGGGTTTTCATTTAGACTTGACACGGTACTCCTATATTTGTGAGGAATAGGATTGCCTATTTATTACATTGTCACTGCTTTTCCCCATCTGTATGTCTGCTGGTTATATTTTACCACACATTTTCAGCAGTCACATTTTAATTCTGTTAACAACATGATATCATAGTTGCATAATTATTATTTTAATTGCACATCTGTTTTAAGTGGAAAAACTTTTAATTTCTACAAAGAATCAAGCTTGTTCTGTGGTCTGTTTCTTTTAACATTTACCCCTGAGCCAGAAGATCTTTGAGTTTAAATCTATTATTGAACTAAGCCTGGTTCTTGCTCTTGCTGCTTTATATGGCGTTTGATTCCTGGATCACCCTGACCTTTCTCTCTGGTGTTTGCATGTTCTCTCCCCGTGTCTGGGAGGGTTTCTTCTTGGCACTCTGGTTTCCCCCATCAATTCAAAACAAGCACCACAGATAAAATCCTCCAGCTGAGGGATTCCTGACCAAGCCAAGCAACAAGTTCATGGAGATGGATCCCTGAGTGCTGTACGGTAGTAGCTCACAGCTCCAGACAGGTTGCCCTAGTGGCACTGGTTGAAGGATGGGTCAAATGCAGAGAGTGAATTTCCTTCACGAGGAATCTGTAAACTCTACCTTACCTTGTGTCTAGTTTGTGAAGTTGGAAGTAGCCTGGGATGTAAATGTGAGTGTTTGTCATCATTTCTGTGCACATGTGTGTACATTGTTAAGCATCTGCTTGTTTGTGGTTGAATGGGGTATAGGCAAGGCAAGTTTATTTGTATAGCACAAATTGTTCACAAAGTAATTCAAAGTGCTTTATAGAATAAGAAAACATTAAAATCACATCACAATACAACAAATACAACAATACAACAAAACATAAATAATCATCATAAAATTACCATTAAAAGAGAAAACTGCAGAATAAAAAACAGCTTAACAGAACCATTCTGAGCCTGGCTTTGAACAGTGTCAAAGTAAAGACCTGTCTCACATTTTCAGGAAGACTTTTCCAGGTTTTTTAGCTGATTCCAGAAAACTTTAGTTCTGGTTGAGTCCTGATGTTAGTCCTGGTTTAGTCCTGGTTTAGTCCTGGTTTAGTTCTGGTTTAGTCCTGGTTTAGTCCTGACTCTGGGCACCAGCAGGAGACTCGTCCCTGAGATCCTCAAAGTGCAGGATGGTTCATATGGCACTAACATGTCAGAGATGAGATGTATACATGTGCAATCACTGTCACATCTCAGCTGACATACGACAGACAACATACAGACGGCACTTATTCAATTATTAAACTACTGATGCATATTTTATTTATAGTTTAGATTAATTTTTTTGTCTTTTACACTGTAATGCAGAGATTGCAATTTTATATGAGACCCGGCAGTGTTTTTTTTCATTCTTTTTAATTCAGAAGAGCGATCTGGAAATGTCATTCTCTGTTAAAGTCTGCCTGGGGTCTACTGTTAACTCTAGCGTTAAGACGTAGCAACTGCTGGAGCTAGCACTGCATGTAAGAATAGAAGGTGATGCCAGGGCACCGTCTGAGATTGATATTGCACTTGTGGCTGTGGTAGGATCTTCGCTGTAATGGTTTTGGACAGTGGTGTAGTGTACAAGTGGTGACCTTATCAGCCCTATGGAGTGGAGTGGTCAGAGAGCAGTTATGATTTAATTACAGCTGACCCCTGCACTGACCCTATCGATGTCACCTTGGCCCTTCAATGAAGCAGACAAAGTTAGACTGATTTATAAGCACATTTTATTACACTATGTTGCCAGATATGAAGAGGTGCGCTTTGAGATTTGTCTTAATGACATTTTTCTCCAGAGTTATTTCTTGTGTCTCCGTGGGAGCTTTTGAAAGGGTTTCTTTTCCATAGTTTTATGTGGTTTCTGAGTAATACAGGTAAAAATGTTTGATGAAAAAACAAAGATTGAATAAAATACGTTGGAAACAAAATCTCTTCAATACAAGAATCTGGAACACGCTTTTCATTTTCATAACAAAAATAGCAGCGAAATCCTTTTCTAATAACCTTTTGTAAAGTTTGATTTTTATTCAAAATTATTTATAATGCAGCTCCATCTCCATTGAAAAAATGTATTAAACTCTGTTCTGAACAAACTCCCCGAACCACTGGCTCCAAACTGCATAGTTCCAAAAAGTTCCTCAGTCTTGGCTCAGTCGGCCTTTTCTTTTCAAACTTTCAGACGGTGGAATCAGCTCCAGACAGTCTGAAGTTGTCTGTAGATATGAATAATTTAGTTTCAAAAAGCACATTATAGATAATCAGCAGTGTCCATATCAGTCTAGTTCATTTGTACTGTTCTTTTCGCTGTAAAAACCTGCACATAACAATTTTTTATATTTGTTTGGACTGCAGGGTATTGGGCAAGGTGACATTGTGTTGTATTTTTCTCCTAATATTAATGATGAACTGTTAGTCTTATAATGGCATTGTAATGAAATGTGTATTTGTATTGTGTGTTCACCTGCCCAGGCACTGCAGATGGAAAAAAGTGGTAGCCAATTCTGGTACAAATCATCTTTTATTGTAAGAATAATGAATGTGTACATGGCCCCTGACAAAGGAAGAATAAAGAAAGAACCTTTTCTCAATGGACCAATTCTGTGTAAATAGTCTTATGAAGGTTACAGTTATTGAAGACTCACACCTGAAACTAAAACTGTATAGGACAGTAAGCAGCAGCTACAGAAGTGGGCTGGGAGATACATGTCTGAGACCGGAATTGATCTCACAGTGTGGAGGCCAATGGATTATTGTTTGCAATGATAAGCTTCAAAACCAAACTGTGCATTTCATTACACTATAATTAATGATACATAAGTTATGTTGTGTTATTTTTTCATGGAGACGTTATTATTTTTAGCCTGGAATATTCATGAAATAACACTCCTTTAACTCCATGGAGAAATGCAGGTGGCTCCACTAGGTCAGTTTACAGGTCAGATCTGTGGAGAAGTGACCCAGCTCACTGTAATGCATGTTTTTCGACGTGTCTTAAGGTATAAAAACACCTGAAATTGAATAACTCAACAAAGTGTAATGTTTTTTTGTGGAACATTCCAGGCAAAGCACAACAACATGTCCATGCAGATAAGCAGGAAGTGGACACTCTCTCCACCAAAAAGTTACATACAGTGCACCCTTAAGTGAAAGGCCCTAAATAAGTAAAATCTTTATAAAGGTATTATTTTCAACCCACGCCAGTAATGTTGCTTTTCTTCACGTCACCAAGTAAGATCTTTACCTGTCCACTTTTCCCATTTCATACGATTTTCTTCTCACAGCCCAAACACCCCTGGTCAGGCTGGTATAAAAATATCTCGTGTCTCCTGTCAAGTGCCCCCACAGTCTGCTCCTGCCCGCGGCCCTTGGACAGGTGCGCTCACTCAGCCTGCATCCCCCTCTCCTCTCCATCATCTCCTCTGTGTGTTGAGGGATGGGCCCAGGGACAAATGGGACTAGAATGTGGATAGAAAAGCAATTTGCTGACTCCATAAATTCAGGTACTTATCCTTGGCTGTGGTGAGTCTGAGGTATTATTTAGAATCTGGTAACCGTGCCTATTAGCATTAAACGGGCTGGTGTCTGGCGTGTGCCTCAGCGGACATGTTTAATAACGGTTATTTATGGGGTCTGAAGGTGGACCTTGCTCTGACACATGCTTTAAGGGGCAGTACTATGTGTTTTCTATGGCCCGGTGTGGTATTAGACATGTGATATGTGGAGGTGGGAGGAGAGAGTGTAGGAGTATGTTGTCAGGATAAGAAACTATAGTAAATGCAAATAAAGGACATTATATTTCTGGGTTTCAGATGACATTACATCATTCTATAGGCCAATAATATTTAATACAGATGAGGGGCAGCCAAAGTTAATATTTTTAAAATATTGATTTCTGTTGTAATACTGTGGGTTTAGTCACTAATAGAAATGATCAGGTTCATCATTTGATATATTCATTGCAAAGTACAATGTAATCTGGCTCGTCTGATAATATTGCATCATCACATTATCAAATCTGAAACCAGCATCTTACAGCCCTAGGCCTTAAGTTGTGTTAGTTGTTTGTATTTGTCCATTACGTTTCTTGTGTGCATCCCTCAATCTGTCTACTTTCTCCATAATCATAGCTGTTGGAGTGCTCGGCTGTGATTGGAGGACTGTTTCCCAGCCTGGCCAATCCTGGGGCCCATCTTCAGACACCTCCCACCCATTTAAGAAGATTCGGGACACCTGTTCAAGGCTGCTGGCCTGTGTGTGGCCAGTATGCCGTTTCATGTGTGTAGTGTGTCTCTTTTGTGTGTCACTGCAGTGGTAGTGATACCAATACTATGAAGAATGGATTACTAAACTTTTGATTTTGAGCTCTCTCTACCATTCAAAAAATATAATATCTGGGTTTGTATTGCTACGGCGACAGTGCTGATTTTTCATCACCCTAAAACCATAGCTCTATACATTTACAAATACACATTTCTATTAACAGAAATTTATTTGTCAAGGTTATCCATTAGTTTTAAACATAAACATATTTTCCTAGTTTTGTTTTTGTTTATTGGGTTAATTGCTTTTCAAACTGTCCTTGCAAGATAAATATATATATATTTTTTAATTTTAGAGACACAGACAGAAGCGACGACGAATAAAAACAATGCTTGAAAGTTAAAACTGGCTCGTTAGAGGGTTATTGGGGAAGAAAGTGCAAACTCAAACCAAGGCTCTTGAAACACTATCATGGCAACAAAGGCACTCACCCTAAATATATGGCCCAACATATCTTTATAAAAGCTTGCCCATCCCTTTAAACCTTTAAAATGTGAGTTGGATCTAATTGTCTCATAGGGCTCTCATTTATTCAACTTTACAGGACAGCTCTCCGGGAGGCCTTGGTCAATAACATTATATCAGCCTCTCCCCTTAGGAGCCATACCACCGCTAATTGAAGTTAATGGCTTTTACCCTGGCTTTCCTATTCCTCTTAGTGCTAATGCTGCTTCGCTAGCTTCCCCAAGCCCTTCCTGACCAGCGTACAGGTTTTTGTTATTGTAGCGTGCTGAGTCAGATCCGGTTAGAGTGTCAGTATTGTGGTCACATCCCATCAGTGGACGCATGTGCTAGCGGCTAACACGGGCCAATTAAACATGACATGGATGTAGCTTTGGACGCAGTGTTATGTCTGGCACCTTGGTCACTGCGCTATCTCTCCTCAGATTCACACTTTTTGATCTTCTGAGGAGCTGGGTTACCGTGATGGCCCCCCTTAAATATTCTTTCACATCTACATTAAAATATGGGCTTGTGGGATGATTGGCATGGGGAAATAATTGTCTGGTAATGTTACAGAGTATTCCTGATCCTTCATTCTGCTGCCCTTTTCCCCTTGACCTTATCTCCGTGAGTTAAATGAGATGTGTGATGTGCTTGATGTCTGTAAATGAACGTTTAGGCAGCAGAGTTCTTGGAAATTAATGGCAAGCGCTGTAATGGGCGATGATAGCTGTGATTTTTGTTCTGATCCATAACCAAAATAATACCAAGGTAATACTAGAGCTGGAAATTTAAGATTGATCTGCTGCCATGACATACTGTATCTATCATCGCTAAAGCGCTCAGTGAAATGAGTGAATGTGGAAGAAAACGTTACATACTGTAATCAGAAGAACAATAATGTAGGCCCAAAGGCTTTATTGGACAGGACAGCTGTAGCATGAAATGGGGAGAGAGGATAGAGACATTCGTCAAGGTAGTAACACCCTCATGTGCAAACTACTACAAAACCAGCGAGTGTTGTAAGCAGGTAATTTGACAAAAATAAGAAATTAGTATTATTTTTCACAATCCCAAGGCAAGAAGCTGTAGGTGAATAGAAACTTTATCAAACTTAATCAGGAATGATAATGAGTCTCAAAATGTCAGCTTTAAATTTCATTATTAGCTTATTTGCACAAGTTTCCGCAAGACTTATCTAGTGCTACAGACTTGCAGAACATAAAAATCCATATTTTCTATTTGATGGGTCTTTCTCTGCAGACGGCTGTATCCATTTTCTGTTTGTAATGTGCTAAAACTTTATTCACTAAATCACATTAATAAAGGAGCAGATAGAGAAGAGATGTGCAACAGCAGTGTAATCACTGGGAGACACATTTTACCAGGACTTATTCATTATGCAGCGAGCCCCCTTTAACAGACACTTTGAATATTACATTTTACAAGTGTGTAACCATTATAAATAACTATACTGCATTGCTGCGAACAAGACAATTTCATTTTGATTGGAATTTCTATTCAGATAATGGTGACCGCGGCTGTCTAATAAATCACTGGTACCAGATGAGCTGATTAAAGACGTTTGGTTGTAGGTCTGCTGGTAATCACACACTAGTGCACTGATGAAAAATGTATAATTTAACTCAGTGAACATGTATTAGCATCACTGCACATCAGAGATCATGAGCCCACAATGTGCTGTTTAATATCTCATAAGGCAAGCCCAAACCATTTGTACAGAGGGAAAGGACTTGGCAATAACAACCTCCCTAAATGCATCTTAAAAACTTGTTCACATGACATGTGTTGGTCATGTGCCAGTTAATGTAATCCCCCGTTTGTCCAGGTGGCCCAAAGGTTAGTAAAATGTAGTAATCTGGATGATGTTTTTGTAATCAGGATGTTTCAAGATGTTTCAGTTGATAGCAGGTGGCAGCTGTAATGTGTTGATTTCAAAAACATTGTCACAGAACCATAGACTGTATGTGTAAATGGACATAGCTAACTGCTAGCCGCCGCGTTCCAAATAGGAAGTGATTATGGGCTGCGCTTCCAGCTCCCTGGCTCCAATTCACTTTACATTAGAGAACTGTCACCTCTCTCTCTGTCGGGGTCGTCATTTTGGTCTTAAAATGTTTGTATTAACCCGCTTTACGTGATCCTGGTTGATTTTGCTATTGTGTTCGTAACTCAAGATCTGAACATTAATTAGAGACCAATCAGGTGCCTTCTTTCCCTGAGGTCGCTCCCACTAGCGTTAGCAACATGTTTGATTGTCAGTGTTGCTAAGCACCTGCCCCCTGCTAAACCAGCGGTGCGGAGGGGAAGAGGCGTTACCTTCAACAGCCTGGTTCTGGATTGGCTCTTTGGTTGCTATGATACTCGTGGTCGGCATTCCAAATATGGATCCTGACTCCAACTGCTAGCCTCCATGAACTTCATTTGACTGAAGCTGAACTCTATGAGTGACGTCACACTCTCTTAGGCCACTCCTCGGACGGTCTATGCACATAACTACTTTTATACCTTGATCATTTATTGCTAAATTAATACAGAGAAAGTAAAACGTAGGAGTAGTAGCAGCCTCAGGAAAATACATGGCTGTTGCTCAATTATTCTTAAGAAAGAATGTTTGTAATGTGTATTATTAGTATTAGACATCTACTTTAGTAGTAGTGCATCATTTTGAAGAATTTTACGGTTATAGATGTTTCTCCAACTGCGTCTGGCATTGCGTCTCAGCACTAGTAAAAGTTTCTCAAAAAATGGAATCTGAAAAAACATTAATTGACTGTCTGCATTACTGGCTCCTCCTGTTGTGAACTAATTGAGCACCACGGGAATGCTTTCCTTTTTATTCAGTGATGAAACAGAAATACGAGTTCCCTGAGACAATAAAGCAAAATCTTTGCCCCATTTTAAGTAGAAAACTTGTTGTAGTTTGTGTTGTGAGAGTCTGTCTATATCATTATGTTCATTACTCAAGAATAGAATTGCACTTTTATCATTTACTGCAAACTATTATCAATCAAAGCGAAAAGGTCAACATGACAGGCTACAATTAGTCCAGTCGGCTTTCTTTTGGTGACGCCCATGGGTGCTCTACTTCATTAGCATCCCATTATATTATATGTGTGAGTTTACTACACCAGTGAAGCATTGTGCTCACTGACAGGTGAATTGAGTTACAGATGACCTTTTCAGTATAACACTTGTTAATGGGAAATCACATGGTATACTTTTAATGCCATACTGTGGAACATTCCAGTCTCGGAGGCAAGTGGATGGTCTCACCTCACAGTAAGAAGGTCCTGGTTTTGATTTCAGGACCTGGAAATATTGTGACTGTATGTGTAGGTTTCCTCTGGGTACTCTTTTTTCCTTTACATCCAAAAACATGTGCGTTATGTTGAACTGTAGCAGTAGCATGCATATTGGAGGTGCACAGTAGTTACAGGCTGCGGCTGCATCAGATTTCTTTCTTATCGTGGTCCCTCTGATTACTCACATCAAATTTGCAGCTTGCATGTCATGAAAATAAAGTTGAAAGTCCAGAAATCAGATTATAAACATACTTTGGTGTGCATGTGAACAGTCAGCCACACTAGACTAACACACCATTTGATTTATGCAGTATTATATCGTATCGTATCGTAGAACTTCAATATAATGACAGATGAAACACTTAGATAACTAGCTCAGAAATTCTCCCAAACTGCAGCTAATGTGGAGTATTTTCTGTCTCCAGTTGTGTCCATCTAAAAACACCTCCAGAAAAGTGCAGTCCTAATATGAAGCCTACCCAGTGTAAAGTCTGTTACACACATACTCTTCAAAGTGGGAGTTTGTGAGTAATGCAGAGCTTTATCAGAGAGTGAGTCAGTTGGCATTATGTTGAAGACTTGTTGAATATCACTTAAGCTACCTTGACAAATAGATGATTTCCAAGGACAGATTCTGTGTTCAAAGCTGCTCTTGACTCAACAGTCAGAAAAATTAAGTGCTGTCTGACAACACAACAGCCATGCTAATTTGTCTCTCCTTTTTTCAACCCCTTTCATGTTGGAAGGATCTCACATTAGCCTGCATGCCCACAGCCATTTTATCTACATTTTACATTCAAAGCAGCATTCATGAAGATAGTTTTATGTTTATTTTTTCCATTACAATAATATTCTTGCATTTAAAGTATCTCAACAATCTGTTTTACCGCTGCTAACCCACAGACTGAGTTCCTATGGAAACAGCAGTGTTAAGAGTTCAGTCTTATTGCTATGCAGAGCCATCCAATAGTTCGTGATATGTTAAGTGTCCTTGAATGTTTCTCCATGCTGAAATCTGCTTTTTTGGCATTGTGCATCAGGTCATTAAACTCACCATCGTCTAAGCCAACAGGTTGACTTTTGTGGAAGATCCAAGACTGGACCGGATTGTAACCACAGCAGCTGAATATTTGATTGTTTCTTGACCTTTCTGACTTGTTCCAATCAGACCGACCTTTTTATATGCCAGTAGATGCTCCAAGCCTGTGTTTCTCATGCATTTAAACTCTGATGAACCCAAAATTTGTCATGCTGCATCTCTCAAATTTACAAAAAAAATGGCACCCAGTCTTTCCCTCATGTATTGCCTTTGTTTCCGGGATAGGTCTTTGGACTTGGCACCGCCGTTGCTGTCTGTCTCTGTATCAAAACGCATTGTCTGGAAAGCTGAAGGTGTAGAGGTTTTATTTTTAGAGTCGATTTTCTGTTGGTGCTCTGTCTCAGTGAGGAGGCAGTGAATCATGTCAAACCAGTGAATGTGAACTGCTGAAAGCCCCCACAGGAACCATGCTTCTGTGTAATGTTGCACCAGGCAAGATGTTGTTTGATTACTCAACATACAGCTGGCACGTAATAAGCTCATGATGTGGAACTTTGTTCTAAAGAGTGACTTTGCATAAGCTAACTGTTTGCATTTCCACGTGGAGAACCTTAACTGAGATGTACTTGTCTTAAGCGAATCTTATTACTGCAAAATAACATAACTTTTTCAACATTTCAATAGTGTCACTGTCTGCAATACCAAATGTGCAGCCATGTTCTTCCAACAGGCGGCAGTGGCTCAGTTAGGGTGTTCGCCTACCAACCTGATGGTTAGAGGTTCAGTTCTAGTTCATATTGTTGTTATGTACTTGAGCAAGACACGTCACTTTTCATAAGTATGGGTGGTAAGTGATAAGTGGGTGGTGGTCAGAAAAGCACATGGCACAGATTGTCAACCTTGCTTCCATCAGTCTACCTCAGGGCAGCTATAGCTACAGAAGTAGTTGATGACAAATATGAAATTGTCAGATGACTTTGAGTGTCTGGAAAAGCTCCAAATCTTTAAGTTTAATACTAATGCCGGATTCTGTTGCTAATGCAAGCTATCTCTGTTAATTTGAATAACAGGATTCTGCCAACATTTACAAGTCATGCAACAACTCTGAAAAATACATTTGGCACTGTGCTATTAATTCATCTTTAGCTCTTTGAAACTTTTACTAATAATTACATAACTACACACTTCACTGCCAATTACTGTCCCCAAAGTCAGCCATTTCCCACTTTAACCTCCTGCTTTCAGCTCCCATGTCTTTGTCAGGCACATTCAAAAAGCTAACTCAGGCTTTGAAGAGTCCATTATTCTTACATCTCAGTGTGTATATATATGCAAATGAGCTCTGGTCTACAAATACGAGGGATGAACTTCAGATTGCTGTGTCAGTCAGTCATGGCTGTTTAATCTGTAAGGTGGTGCGTGAACAGGACATGTGGACAACGGCAGGTCTATAGATTGACGTCAGTAGCACCTGCTTGTTTATCATGCTGGCTTTTAGTGTGAATACCAGTGTTATTTGACTTTGCTCCACACTTGATTGCATTGCTTGAATTTAAGCCTTAACCATCTCGAAAACTTATCGGCACAATTCAGACTGACAGCCTTTATCCGTGCATTCTTTCATGCTCTTTTGAAAAACTCCAGAGATTTGGCCAGGCTTGTTGCACTGGCGCGTTTTAATATGGTCCCCAGACACGTTCAAAGATACCAGAGTGAGTTTTTCATCAGTTGGACTAATGGTTTATAGTGTGTATTTATGTGCGTGTTTTAAGTTTATAAGGGACAAAGAAAAAGACCAAAGGGACAAGTGCCCGATGTAATCAGAATACATGGACTATTGCTTTCTAATTAAACTTTGGACAGAAATAAGATGTAATCCTTAGAAGTAAGATAAGGCATTGTGTAAAATAATAAGTGCTACTTCTTTTGATTTTGGTTTAATTTGCAAATGATTATTATGCACATTCATACATTATTACGTACATGGAGAGCCCTCAACAGCTCTGGAACCAGGGTTTTGGAGAGTAATGTAGACACCTCATGGGATCCATGTTTCACACTCATGCTTAGCTGAAGTAGGCAAGTAATTCCTTATTTTAACTACACAACAACATAAAGAAAGCAGAGCAAGGCAAGTTTATTTGTATAGCACAATTCATACACAAAGTAATTCAAAGTGCTTTACAGAATGAAAAGGGCATTAAAATCACAATACAACAAATCAAAACATAAATAATCATCATAAACTGAACATTAAATGAGAAGAGTGCAGAATAAAAACCTTTCCGCCATATGCACAGCTAAACAGAACCTGGATTTAAACATTGTCAAAGCAGAGGCCCGTCTCACATCTTCAGAGGCCTGTCTCACATCTGCATAAAACTGATACGTTGACTCCCCATGTTTAGTCCTGACTCTGGGCACCAGCAGGAGGCCGGTCCCTGAAGTCTTCAGAGAGTGAGACGGTTCGTATGGCTCTAACATGTGGGAGATGTACTTTGGTGCTAGGCCATAGAGAGACACAAGCAGAGCTGCATTAAAGTCTATTCTCTGAGCAACAGGAGCCAGTACAGAGACCTGAGCACAGGATTTATGTGCTCGTACTTCCTGGTTCTAGTCAGGATCCGAGCAGCAGTGTTCTGATTGTACTGCAGCCAAAGAAATTCATTGTTCGTTTGAGACATAGTTGTGACAGTTCACATTGGGCATTACTTCAAATGAACTCCAATTCTGGGTTTACCATCTACAAGCAACACATGTTCATGCTTCACCGTGGTATCATTGGATCAGAGCAGTGCATAATTGCTATAGGCACTTTTCACGGAGCTGCCTGGCACGTTCTGGGTCTCTCAAAAAATGCGGAGAAAAAGTGAGGATTTAGCAAAGTCTCGCTAAAACAAATCAATATTTAACTATCAGACAGCGGACAGCAAGTTATGGGTGGATGATCACAAACAGCATGTTAAGACCTTTATGACGATTAAGCACTTAACCAGAGGAAACTTGTGTGCTAACCTAATATAAATCACTAAATAGGACACAAAACAACTTTAAAAAAAATACATCTGATGAAAAGTCCATTGTTTTTTTTTGTATAAAATCATTCTGATTATTGGTGCTCTTTTAACATCACTGATTCATTTTAATTTCACTTAGTATTGGCATTAGCTTCAAGACACAAATACCTGCTTTTCTAAACACAAGCTTCCTCCGGTGAAGTATTTACATTGTAGTAAAGGTCCAGGCTGTTTGTAATTATCTATCTGTAACTTGCTGTCCTCTGCCTGGTATTTAAATATTGATTTATTTTAGCACAACTCTGCTAATTTCATATGCAGAGTAAATGGAATGGGAAGTGCGGCTCTACGCTTTTGAAAGAACCTGAACTAGTCTTTACTGAAAATATAAGAATTGCTCCTGGCCAATGGATAACTGTCTTTATGGCTAAGTGACTCTAAGTGTATTGATGGTACACATAGGCCTATACTAATGCATACAACTCAATGTCACCTTTCCAAACCTCACAAATACCCAAGGTGAGCTTAGGAAATACTTAAGTCAATATTTGTGTGACGTACATATGTAACTGTGTGACGTGACCCTCGTAATACTGTACAGTCTGGCCATGTTTTACTTGCAGATGGACCTCCGCTTGACTCAACACAGCAGCTAGCATCAAAGATAAGGTCATCCCTAGTTCACATTACAATGGACGTTTGTAGTCTGCACAAACCAGCTGCCATTAAACATAGTCAGGATTTCAGCCTTAACACCCCAGGTACTCTTTATCCTTTCCAATGTTGACTGAGGACAGGACGCTCTAAACCAGAGGCTTGTACTGGTTTCCAAAGCCAAACACAGTGATAAATGGCACATGTTTTCACTCTGGTGCAAAGGAGGAGGAACAGGGCTTGAAAATGAACAATTAAATGAATCTACCGGGCCCAAAGGGGAGTTCTCCGGCTACAGATGAAATGAAAAATGTCACGGGGAATTGTGTTATTTCAGCTTTTTTCTAAGGCGTGTGCCGCTAAGTACTACAGAGGATGGAAATGGCACAAAGATGGAGTGAATGAAGATCTGCTTGAAGATTTTGCCCTTACCTGTGCCATATGAATAATTATACATGTGGTTCACGATTCATTTGTGCCTTGTTTTGTGTTAAAGCTGATTTCTTTTACCTTGTCAGTAATCATATCGTGGGTGTTTTCAGCAGGGTCATGCTGTCATTTTGAGCATTTACTCCTAAAAGGGAAGCAAATTGTTCCCCTTTTTGTGTTATTGTGTGTGGTCCACGACAGGTGCATTTCCTCAATGATTTGTGGTCTCCTTTTTGGCACTTTTACCGTGTCCAAGTTCATCCATTGTCATGCATACCACCACTGTTTCTATTACTCAGTGATTTAAAAGTCAGTGCTTGAAAATCCCATGTTTAATTAGCTCTTGACTGTGTAACTCCAAATTGATAAGAACTCAATTAAACAGAGAAAAGTCGGGAAATTGTGGCTGTGTAGTTTTAGCAGATTTTTGAACAAAGAGAAAATATAAGTTTGGACTGCTGCCAAGCTCACACTGCAGAAAAAAATAATGCTATCTGGAAAAGCCAAGGCTGCGAATTCTTCCTAAACTATATACAGTAGAAATAATACAATATTATACAAAATAAGCAGAGAAAAGAAAAATCGATGGTAGATAAATGTAGATATGTACCCTCCCTATATGTACCCAGTTGCTTGGTATACCTGTTGCAGTGCCCAACATGTTTATGTTTTAATGGTCCAATGAAAACCATAGTACACCCACGGCTCCTGACAGAATGGGTCAAATACAGAGGAAAAAGTCCTTAGTAGCTTACCACACTACGCAATAGAAGTGCCATGTAGTACATTACATAGCACTCCACTTAATCTTTTCTAGGACACCTGGGCATGAAAAAGTAGTTTCCAAAGTAGATATAATTTCACCCAACTTTATACTTTGTTCTTTTCCAGTATTTTGTTCACCTTCATGTGTGGCTGAGTACTGGCACTCCTATGACACTAGATGAGACCGGAGACATGTCCTATAAGTGTGGTGCATTTGCCCTTATCAAAGTCTTATCCCGGTGAGAGATGGCACTGCGATGATGTGAGTCTCCCTCGATGTGGCCTTTTCATTTGTACCTCCTCGTCCCTGTTCCCTCCTCCTCCCAGTGCTGTGTGAGTAATGAGCCAACGGCAAGTCGGACTAATTAGAGGCAACATCGCACCAGAACAAGCATGCACTCTTCTGCACAACCCCAATATAACCACAGAAACAGGTGCACACAGCCTATCTCTAAAACTGCTGCTGCAACTTTTAGTTTAGAAGCAATTATAAAAACATTAGAGAGTTGCTATGAGAGATTTCACTGTAATGCCACTCAAGTTTGCTAAAGGTACACTAACTTTTCTGGACAGAAGGTTGGCCAATTGCTTGTCTCCATGGTGATGTCCTCTCCCTGCCTGTTCCACAGTATATCATAACATATCTATCTTGCACTTATTCAGTTACACGTGTTTTTTGCTAAGATATACATTGCAAAACAGGCATTCTTCCACAAATTTGACTTGTAACTTGGCGGGGTGGTGTCATCTACCTGTCTTCATGGAGACAGATAAGTTTAATGTCCTGCAGTGGAGCCTTCAAGCCATAAAAATAACATGTTCTGATTAATTGGAGACTTACATGCTTCAATTACATAAAGTGCTGTTCATTTTTTATCATCTCTTCCCATAAAAATCCACACATACATACACTGTGTTCTTTATATGATTTATTGAATTTCTTGTGTTCACAGACTTTCAGGTAATAAATATTCAACCAGTTGTAAGCACTATACCATTATAAATTCATACCTGGCATTTAGCACATAAATAGACAAAGCCTTATTATATTAAATAAATGAATGTTAATATTACATGTTTAAGGCTTACTAAGGTAATAGTGTGTTTCATTTAGTAGCTGGGTAGACAATTGGCCCATAAGTATTTAGAAATGTACCTTTAAAGAAGATCTTTTGTATTTGCGTCTGCTCTATAGTTATAATCTCTGACAGCCTTGGGTCATTATGTTATAATTTGATTTTAAATCACAATATTCATCTAAAGCGACTTCTGTGTTATAAAAATTACTGTGGCCAATGGGAACTGACATCGCAGTGAACATCATCACAATAAAGACCTGTGCAGTTGTCGCCCCCTCGTATGGATAGTTGCACATCACAGTAGCGAGCAACAGATTTTTTTCATTTGTACCAACATGTCTATGCGACGCTGCCAAATCTGACAAGTATCACTGATTAATAAAATAAAATAGAAAAACAAAGTAAGTACAGAGCTGTGGGTGTATGGCGGTGATTGATCTTGAGTACTGAAAATAAAATTAAAGATTGCTCAAACATGCACAAATCACCCCTAAAACAACTTCGAGAGGGTAGATGAGAAGGAAACAACTATAACATGGTTAAAAGCTCTGAAAAATCCACTTTGCATAATAGGTCTGCTTTAACATTGCATTACCACAAACTAATTCTTTCTGTCAAAGTGTACCGTCCCCTGTGGCGATAGGACCTGGGGCGTTCTCCCTTAGCTCAGCCCTATTGGAAGCAAAAGCACTGCTAAAGGCTAGACCGCAATGTGCATGCAAGATAAGAAGTCATTATCGCCCCAGAGGAAGTATAGAGGCTCCTCGTGTCAGAACGATGCTTTCAAGTTCACTCCGGTCTCAGCAGGGAGGCAGGAATTGACCGGCAGATCTTTGTCATCACGAATCCTGCATGAGTTCAATGCTTGCATATTCCATACATTATAACATGAATGTCACCAAGTCTCAAATAAGGTGGTGAAAAGGTGAACCCCTGGGTTAGTTTAGCTGTGGGCGAGGGATAGGTGTAGCATTTTGTATTGAACAGGTTGATGGCTGGTGGAAGTGAGTTGGCATTACATTACATGATAACTTGGGTACTAAACAGACACCAGAGCAGTCTTTCTCTCTCAGTGTACAGAACAACATCGTCTGCAGTATTTGAACTAATAAACTTGGTAATGATGGGTGCCATTTTGTTGGTTGGCTGATAAAGATATCCTGGATTTGAGCTGTAAGCTTAATCGCAATCGAATCAGAATTGCTATTTGAATGGACGCAATTAGCAAAGCGCAAAGGCTGCAGTTTTTGAAGCACCACAATATCCTCCAGAAACAACAACATATCAGACTGTGTCTTATTCTGCATAAAAACTTTAGATCTGTACAAAAGTGCTCTGAAATGTGCTTCTTGTATTAGTTTGTCAGTTCATATTTCAGTAACAGAGTTTTTGTCAATTCTTCTGTTTTGATCATAACTTGTATATGTAAATGGACTCTTAGCTAACCTGTTACCTGCCACGTTCCAAATAAGAAGTGATCATAGGTGCACTTTCAGCTCCGACTCTGGCTCCAATTCACTTTACATTGAAAAACTGTGGCCTCTCTCTTCATAACTGCTGCTGTCAAGCTCGCCATTTTGGAATTAAAGTGTTCGTGTTGACCCACTCTACATGACCCCAGTATTTTTATTTAGCTTTTTATTTTGTGTCCATAAATCAAGATATGAGTATTAATAACAAATCAGGCGCCTTCTTTCCCAGAGGTTGCTCCCGCTAGAGTTTGCAACAGGTTTGCTTGACAATGTTGCTAATGCCTTCTCCTTCTGAACCAGCGGTGCGGGCGAGACTGGACCTCACTCACTCTGGATTGGCGCTTTAGATGCTATGATACTTGCGGTCGGAATTACAAATATTGAACTTGGCTCCAGATTCTTCACTGTAATGGCTAGTCTCGCTGAGCTTCATTTGACTGGAGCCAAACGCTATGGGTGACGTCACACTCACTCCGTCACCTTCTTTGTACAGTCTATGGTTTTGATCAACCAGACCTAACGTAGCTCACTGTGAACCTCCCCCCATAGAGGCTTAGAGTATAGTACAGCAGGTAGCAGCACTCAATAGTCTTCAACCATCACTGGATAGAACAACATGCCACACATCAGTACTGCACAAGTGTTAACATGAACTGAATTATAATCAGTAGGATAAGTAGGATCAGTGTTTACTTTTTGAATGAGCAATTTTTAAAAAGATGGGGAAGGATTTTGCAGTTGATTTTATATTAGGTTTTCTCTTTCCCTCCCTGTTTTTATTGACCAATTTGCCGTGTGATAAAACACCACAGTTTGAATGATTGATTTGGAGAGTTGAGTTTTTGGAGAATATTTTTTGGAAGCAACATAAAAATCTTGTGCAACAAAGTAGTATTTATTTTAAAGAGACACTCAGTTTTCCCTGAAGACGTTATTTCTTCTTCCAAAATGTGAGGCCGTTTATCCCCTTCACGCTTAATATGATTCTAATTTGGTACTATTTACACTTTCCACATCTCCTGTAATTTACTCAAGATCAATGGATCATGCTCTGAACTGTCTCTTTAGCAGCTTTTACTAAAATGTTTTGGTATAATTTTTTCTCTTCTTTCCTTTGGCAAAATAACAAGTGGTCTTAGTGAAAGCATTTTAACCCTGACCTCACAAAACATATTGCAGCTCTGGATTTTCAGTCTAACCACCATTTTCAACCATAAAACATCTAAAATGAACAGGGCTGCTTTGTGTGTGTGTAGCTAATGGTCAGGGAAGGTCAGAAAATGTGATGTTCTGGTGACTTTTCTAGCAGCGATTTGAGAATAACTGGTGAGCGTTGCACGGAGCCGAGACACAGTTTATTCTCCCATCTCCCAAAAAGGTGGCTAAAATGACGCTGACAGCCGCCATCATGTCTCCATCGATTTTGAGATGTCTGTGCCGTCTTCAAACTGCACGCTCCAGAGAAAAAGTGAGTGCTGTGGGCAGGACTGGAGAGGATCACAGGAGAGGATGGAAGGCACAGGAAATGGTTGAAGAAGAGGCTTAAAGTTTATCGTTCGAAACATACTTGTATTTTCATTTGCATGTGCAGCGTTTCACATTCTGACCATTTTAAAAGCACACTAAGCAACTTTTTGATGGATGGTCTGCTTGTGTCCCTTGAGATGTGATTTCTTCATGTGTAGTGTTCCACAGTAGGGCATTAAAGGTCCTCTATTACACAAAATTGACTCTTGTGAGGTGTAAGCCATGTTTGAATGTTGTTACCTCCTAAAAAACATACCTGGACTAATCTTTTATTATTAGTCTGCCTACATCTCCAAAGCTCACGATGCTTTGTTCCACCTTGTGATGTCCTTTCAGGGAAGGAAATCTCCATAGAGACAAGCGAGTGGCAGACCCTCGAGTAGAAAAGTTACTTATTGCACCTTTAATGTTCAAAAATCTTTACTTACAAATGAATCAAAGTCTTAATATTTTCATTTACACCATTGCACTCGCTGTAGTTCATTTCATACTGTCCAAAATGAACAACAAACTACGACTTTAAGTTAGTAGCATACTTCATCTGTTTCATAAAGGCGAGAAGGGTGCTCAGCGCAGTTCTACCACCAGTCAAGACAGTTCTGTGGTTGAGTCTTTTGTGTTTTGTAGAATTGTTTGAAGAAAGTGGTTTTCGTTAGTGTTGTGAAATTTCAAAAAAAAATTGGACCGATTTGTTCAAATAATATTGTACTTTCCTTTGGTCCCTGGTCTTTGTCTCTTGATGATTACCACTTTAAGTCAATATCTATCTTGGTGCAGGTCTGTGTTTGCAGGTGAAAGTTATTATGAAATGTCTTCTATAATCATACACCTTATGTTGCACTCAATACATCTTCAGATGTGTCCATCCTATCGTAACCAGCTGTATATGTGCTGTATATATATATTACCATGTGATCCTTGCAGCACATTGATTCTTTTACATTTACGTTAAGTGTAAATATCCGCCCATGTGTAAAATGTCATCTGTCACTTCATGTTCACACAATGACCACGGGCGTATATCTTGTTGTCTTGTAAATCCGCACTACTACTCCTTGGATTTTCACACATCTCTCGATTACGGTCATCGCTATAGCAACACTCAGTGTTCCCGTCGGGCCAGTACTACGCTGCATATAATTGAACAGCGGTGAGTGGGAGGGGAATGACTTCAAATGTTAATGAAGCTAAATGTTCTAATTACATCTTACGTTTTTTGAGTACAACTGGGGGCTTTTAATTACATAGGAACTGGTCCCAGTATGCATAATCCAGAGGGAGCAGCTTTCTACCAATTTAAAAGCAATTTCCTGCTTGTGTTCCCTCCATCTCAAAAAATTGCCTTGAAAGAAGTGCAAAGTTATACCACAAAATATATCTTAGAAATGTTGCCTCCTCTCACTGTGACAGCTAGCCTTCAAATGTGACGAAGGATTGTTCAGCATATTTTTAAAAATATTTTTTCTTGCCTTGGGTGAAGATTGCTTTGGAGTTTCAATTTTCATAATCCTGGCAGCTGCAAATGGGCACAGTAGTATTTTGGAGTTGCCCAGCAAAAGGAGTTTGCATAATATTTAAATAAATCGGACCATTTTAGTACCACCTCTGATGTCCAACTGTCCGTGTGTGTATATGTATATATATATAAAATAAGGCAGGTTATTTCACTTAATTCTCTGCATTTTTATTATGTGGCATTTTTATTATTTGCTTTGGGGTGTAATCAATTGGCGCCACAATTGACTTCATATAAACCACTGAGCTCAAAGGAAAGCAAATAAAGAGCTTGTGTTATCCTAATGTAATTACTGTTTCCAGCTCAGGCCGACGGGGATGGGTTCATTTCAGTTTCTGTTCATTATATATTAACAACAAGGACATGTTTAATATTGGAAATGTTGCCGTGTTGTAAAGAGCTGAGAAATCAAATGAACAATAAACCAACTGCAGAGACTATTAAACTAACAGAGAGGCTGTGTGTGAGACCAGTTTACCTACTAGACTGTATGAAGTTATTCTTACATTATGAACGCATGTGGCAAGATTGTGTTTTTCTTGTTTCACATCAAGGCAAATCTGCAAATCTGTCAGTGCCACATTTGTTCCACTTGTGAATTAATTATAAAATTAAACATTTTAATGTAATAACAAAAAAACTAAACACAGATTATCAGGGCTGCACAATTTTGAAGAAAAAAGTATTGCGATTGTGATTAAAGTTGCATTTTTATGTAAAAAGCAAGATTTAGTGCAGAGTGCTCATTGTAAACAGGAACATTCACATTTGAGAGAAGACTAAAATTAGAACAGATAACTAATAATGGAATCCAGTGCATTTATTTGTAGAGGCCTACAACTACAGGTACAACAAGGTTTTTAATAAAAACAGGGCATATTTTATTCTTTGCAGAGGACATTCTATTATTTCCCTGTAGAAATAAAGATAAATAAAAAAATACAAACTAGTCTAACCTACTGCAGTCTGTGAGATTGGGGTCTCTATGCTCCATCTCAAATTGTAATGTTGATTTGATCGCGATACTGTGCTGTACTGATTATTGCCTGTATTGGCTGAAAACTTTGTACCGCACACCAGCACATCCTGTATAAGGTGCATACATAGTGTGACTTATTTTCGAGGCAAAAGTGCCAAACAAACACAGCCTGACCTTTGGGAGAATGCGCTGTCACTGTCAGGGCAGGACGGTGAGCCATAGGTGCTGCACAAACTTTGGAAGAATGGGATGTTGACTTACAAATGACTTGTTGTTTTGTTTGTTTACAAAAGTTGGATGTTTTTTTACTTGGGTTTGCATCTGCGTAGCTTCAGTCAAAGTTGGGATTCTTGATGAGAAAAAAGTATAGATGTTCCAACCCTTTTACTCAAAATATATGTGGTATTAAACACAGACAGTAGGACCCAAGCAATTTAACCTGGAACAATTATAAAACTTACAAAGACGGCAATTATTTATATAACACAGTATCTTTTTATAGAGAAATATTGTTGTACCTTTAGTTTACACCTCTACAATGCATAAGATTCTTGTTTTAGTTTATCAGTGCAGTGTTCTCTCAAATGTTAGCCCTACCATTACTACTACTATTACTACTACTACTACTATTACTACTATTACTACTACTGCTACTACTACTACACATTCCATGACCAAAATCTACGGTGCAAAATTGTCCAATAGCAATGAAACAAATCCTTACTTCTTTTATATTTGTCATGTTTGTATTAAGTCTGTTGTCATCGTTTCAGTGTTAAACTTTGCCATGAGGCTTTTGCCATTACATTTCACATCGGACAGCTCTGATAAGTTATGACTCTGCCCTGAAGTCTTGTTCCTGACACAATCGCCCTTCTCTCCATCATAAAACTGATGAACCTGAACTTGTCTTTCAAAGGATTTGCAAAGATCTGTTCTGCTGGCTGTGACTCAAAATGTCTCCTCTCTCATCTTCTTCATTTTTTCTCTTTGAGTGACAAATCCTTGGCCCTGCTCCCACCTTCTCTCCTTCCTTTGAGCTGAAGAATCAGAATGTTCTAAGCCTCAGTATTGGGTTGTGGGATGTAGCTTGTTGCCAGCTAATTACACAAATGCTGTGATGACTAAAATAATTTGCTCAGTGGTACTATAGATTTGCCCTTTTGTCCTTTAATGCACATAAATACAGCCCTCCACAAAAAATAAAAAATGGAAATAGTTCACATGGAAAAGTGGTGGTGCCTGGAGCTGTGAAAATGTAAGTGTACGTGCTGACCTTGGCCTAATGGCTTCTAATAGCATGTGAATGTCAGAGTGGCCTGCAGAAGGGCCCAGGGCCCGTGGGAGCAGCTTAAAGTGTGATGGACTTGTGAAAAGGAGAGATTACACCGGGCGGAGCTGATCAGGGTGTAGAGAGGCTGATTGACTCTGCCATTTACACCCACTGTGCAGAAGTCTTTAAAAGCTATGGACATATGGTGTGTCTGCATCCAAAAGTAAAACATTAGGAAACGCTCAGAGCTGAATCTGCCAATTTAAGGCACTGGTTCAACTCACAGTAGTAAAAGCTTTATTACAAAACAAATTTCGGATCTATGATCTGAAAATGATAATCTATTTTAGATTGTGTCATGGACACAGTCTAATTGTTTTCATTGTTGTTTGTGTCATGGACACAATGCACTGTCCCAAATAAACTCATAATGGTAGTACAGTACTTCATCTCATCCTTTACAGTGCAAACCTTCTTCCAAATTGTACTGCAAAAACCAACACATAGTCAAATATGCTCCTTGTTTCCTATAGTGCTATAGGTGTAGATATTTATATCCGACAATAGCATTGTGTTTCTAAAAACGACTGTTGTAAATTATAATCTATATATTTGCATACACTGTGACCTATTACCAGTGCTGGGAATAACACCATTTAAGAATCACAGCATTAGTAACAGCGTTATTTATTAATTTTTTTTTACCAGTAATGAGTAATCTAACTTTTGACTCTTTCCTTTGCTGTAACACTATTATCGTTACTGTCAGTGTAACGGGACTCGTTATATTACAGCGAGTCTCAGCAGGTGACAGATCAGACTCTCATTTCGTTCAGAGAAGCTGTAAAGTTTTTCTTTTGTTTTGGTAAGTAAACAAGACTGAGTCGAGGAACAGTGATTGGCTAAAAAAGAGATTGACTGTAAAGGTGAGCCATCAGAAGCAGTGCTAATAAAGACTTTCCTGACATTTCATTGGTTTAACGCTGGCACAAGGTCGTCTGCTCACTGTTTGCAACATGCATGAGGAAATATGCTGATTCTAGTGGCTTGTATGGAGACACGTGGTTATTTGGTGACTCTTTTTTATGATGGAAGCACAAACAGAACTGCAGCGGGGGTGGCACATGCGCCTGGAGTTTACAGATAAGGCTGAATATAGTTTGCTTTTACTTGGAAAAATCAACTGGGTATATTTCTGAGGACTTTATTTGGTAATTAAATAGTTACTTTATCTGGTAATTAGTTACTTTCATCATAATTAGTTAATTTCCTCACACAGTAACGCATTTACTAATGTAAAAATAATGGGTAATTATAACGAATTACTTTTTTGAAGAATCTTGCCCAACACTGCCTATTACTGACCTTTTTCTCGAGAATTGCTAACAAAAATAAAATACACTTTATATGAAAGCCATAAAAACTTGTGTGCAGCAGTAAAAACACAACATGGTCCAATCACCAGAAAACGGCATAAACATCAAACTGAAGCTGAGCTCAGATGTTTGTGGCCACAGTTTCAAATGGGCCATGAATCCTCACTGTAGCAGATGCTTGTAAAGCCACTGATGGTGTTTGGAGATGGCGCCTCGTCCTGGAACACAAATTCATTACTTCACGTTGTTGCATTTAACAATAAGTCGTCAACAGTAAAGGACAATGCTTTAATTTCCAAAATGGGGACATAAAAACATTGGCCTTTATAGATGTTGGCCTTTCTACATTTTATGATTGCCATCTCGAGTCATCTGCAGTGTTATCTTCAAATTTATACTCTATACAGCCTCCGAGGTGTAAATTTTGATTCTTTTCCAATAACAGTAAGAGTCTTTGGCCAAACACTATACTTGACTACCTTACTTTTTGAAGCAGTTGATTATTTTAAAAGCACTTTGGTGAATCACTATGAGACTGACTTCATTTTCTTTAACTTGCGTTGTATAAAACGATTTTCCACCTTATTTTGTCCAAAGAATGGCTGTTGTATATATGGGAGATTTAAGGTGTTCACACTGAGAAGGAAAGTGGTAATAGTTATTATTGATGTTGTAATTTAAAAACTCCACAGGATCTACCTTTTTAACCTTACAATGCCGAACCCCCGCTTGGTTTACTGGAAGAGATCTAAATGCAGAATTGAATGAACAAATGTAACACTCTTTTAAAAGGAGGGATTTCAAACTCAAAACCATTTACACCACCTCTTTCTCTGTAATTGTGATGCTCATTTTATCACAGCCATGTGGAGCAAAGCTGATTCAAAGGTTTCATGTTGGCTGGCTATATCGGGGGGCAGTGGCTGACAGGAAGCCCAGGAAACTCACATGCTGCCACTGTGCTCTTGAGCAAGACACTTCAGCCTTTTCTCAACCACTTGTTGCCTTGACACAAAGAAATAATGCATGCAACTCTGCTGCCAGTCTTACCTGTCCAGCCACAACCACACGCCTTGACAAAACTTTACAGAGATTGTGTTCTATGTGATTGACAGGCAGATTAACCAATCAGAGACACATGGACCATTGTGTCAAAACAAATATGGCGGCTTACACGTAAATCAGAGTCAGAATTACTTTTACTGAAATACTTAAAAGGAAAAAAAAACAACACACAGCAAAAAAAAAAAAAAAATGCCCCAAAAAAAAAAACACACAGATCATTAATCTGCTCAAAATAAAGAAATAAATGGAAGAAATGATATGAAAACAGTGAGGATTTTTGCAGAATCATTAGGCCTGTCATGATAATTACTATATAATTACTATATTGTTCAGTATATTATAAATGGAACAACTTTTGCAGGTGAATATTTAATGTGGTACTATTTTTTTGTAGTAGTGGGACATTTTTTGGTTATTTTTTCTGCAGTATAATAAGTTATGAACTAAAATTACACAAACAAATTACTTACTATGTATTACATTCTGCTCTTTATTTATACAGCTCCACAGCATTTAACAATATCGCACATTTAGACTTCAGAATTACTTTCGTGAATAATTCTGTTTTATGGTTTCGTTTACTGTCTATATTAACTTCAGCAGTACAGAGTGTCCATAAAGTCTCTTTACAATTTAATTACACAGGCAACTGATAAGATATATTAATTAGATTTGTTCTATTGTACTCAGTGGTGATAAAAGTTTTTAATCACATTGCATTTTTGTATTTCAGGCAGCCTGTTGAGAAAGAGAAGGCAAGAGAAAGCACAATGTGTATCTCTGGATTTCTTTCTATGGGGCTGTGTTAAAGATATGGTGTTTTGAACAAAGATATGGGACATTACTGAACTAAAGCAAAAGATAACAGATGCGATTGCACCCACTGATGAGGCTCTGCTACAGCGAACATGGCAAGAAATCCAGTCCCGTCTTGATTGCTTTGTGTGAATAATGGTCCCATATAGAAGTGGATTAAATGAGGTCAGAAACTTTGGAAACCACCGAGTACAATAGAACAAGTCTGATTAAGATGTCTTATCAATGGCCTTTGTGATACATGTTTTAAATTGTAAAGAGACTTTATGGACACCCTGTATATCCCACTTCAGAATGTGTGCTATTGTTATTCATGAAAGGTAAAATAATGTATTTATTTTGTTCTGAATGATACAAGGGCTTTCAAAAGGAGATACAAATTAGTAGCTGTGGTTGGACTGTCCCAAGTTTTTTCAGGCTCTATGGTGCGATTCCAGACCTTTTTGGATTCAAACAGAATATAGAAGGGACTGGCCCGTCAGGCGACTGTTACACAGCAATACAAAAACACAGCAAAACATTACAAGATGTGCTGTGTGAGATTATCAACTCCACTTTTGACCCCCCAAGGCAGCTATGGCAGAGAAGACCACCATCTAGTGAATGAATAATACATGGAATTTTAAAGCAACTTTGGATGTCTAGATAGTAAATAATGCAGTTTACGTGTTTTTATGTCATGAATTAGGTATAGATAAGGTAAAATATTCCCTGCAACAGTGTCCAACATATAGAGTTTTAAATATGCAAGGAAACAATAACATATGTATACTCGACAAAAATATCTCAGTATTCCCCCGTCTGACCTTAAACCCGTCTAGAACCAGTTAGCATAGTTTGCATCTCATCAGTAGTTAGTTAGTTGATTTCTCGCACTCACTCTGGACATAACGAGTCCCTGGTGCTCAGTTAGTGCATGCGGGTGACACAGGAGGCGCTGTGGAGCGGCAGATGATTTCCCCAAGTGCCTTTTAATTGAACCATCCTCCTCTGTCTCTGGACATGTTACTCGGCTCTGCGCTCCAGCAGTTCAGATGATGGCACCGGGAAACATTAAGAGTCTTTTCCAGATGTGAAATCTTCATCAAAATGGCAGCCGATTCTCAAGCAGATCCCCGAAAGCCAATGAGGTGAAATGCTTGATTTGATTTACAGCACTCTGACTCAATAATCCATCTCATTTTCACTCGTATAAAGCAATAAAACAGGCTCTCATTCAGCAGTAGTCTATTTATCCTTCAATAAAAGCCTGAGTGGAACATGAAAATGAAGTGGTCCATTGACAGGAGTGGAGTGGGGGGCGACAGGGGCCGTCAGGTGCACAGCTGTAGAGCCATTGTGGCGTATCCATGTCATGTTTAATTGACCTAATCACAAATAATACTCAAACTGAAGTGTAGAGAGAAGGTGATGATAGAACCTGTGAATGCAAGTGTACTGTTTAAAGTGTGGAGTTGGTCTTGGTTTTCAATAATAAGTTGCTAACAAAATGTAGTTTGCAGCTAAAATTTCAGTATTTTAGCTGCTTGCAGAGTGACCTGTTTACTTATCTGTATGTCTGTATAAATTATATTTGAGAATAAGTTTAAGATGAACTGGTCGATCTATGCTACCACTCAAAAGTTTGGGCACATCTTGTTTTTCAATCAATTTTTTACTACTTAAGTCCATATATCTTGCTTCCATATTTATAAAATGTAGAAAATAGTAAACATAAAAAAATAAAAGAAAAACCCTGAATGAGATGGTGTGTCTAAACCTTTGAGTGGTGTTGTTTAAACACCACCAGTCAAAAGTTATTTATTTTTAGTATTTTCTACATTTTAGATACATATTGAGTTACTTAATGTTTTTTCTTTGGTACATAATTTCATATACCTTCATACATTTGATTTCTTTTATATAAAGGGATAAAAAAACCCAAACAAACCCTAAATGACTTTTGACTGGTAGGGACATAAATTGCCTATAATTCCTGAACCATACAGCTCATAGATGCATGACTTTGTATTGAGTTACATTTCTAGCCTTCTTTTTTTATGATCCTTGTCAATAGAACTGCGCAATGAATAGAAATGGAAATGCAGTCATTTTGTCAGTATGTTTTTTAAATAAGACGCCGGCAGCTAATCCTAATGTGGTTTTGGCCAGATTTCACACTTCGGAGGAAGAAATTGTACCATGTTTTGTTTTAAATGGCCCTGGTGAAACGTCTGTATTTTTTATGTTTTTAAAATAAACATTGATTGCCTACAACTTTTTGTCCAGTTGACAGATTTTACATTTTTCTTTTACTATGGATCACACTCGGGCGACTGAGGGTTTACACAGACATTGAATGCCATTGTACATTATTTTAATTAAACAAAATAAAACTGGATCAAAAAATGAAGAAAGAAGTGATTTGTCTTGGTCATATTGTCTAGACTTGCCAATTATAAAATCAAAAACCGTGCCATTTTTGTGGAGATAGTTCAAGTGTGAGTCAGCTGTTGCCTTTAGGCTGCATTTGAGACACTGCTTATAAAGGATGTGGACAAAATGTGGTTTTTCATATCTGAAGACAGTGCTTGTATCATTGGCCTTTCACAGTGTTTTATCAGCGCTGTGCAAAGCGTCTGTGTGAAATGTGCTGTGCCGGCTTTTCTGAATGGGAAGTGGAAGGAGCCTTTTCTTCTGGAGATGTCTGTCTTATGAGAATTCTCTACAATTGGTTCCCCACTTGCTCTGAAATACTTAGTTTAATGAAAAGAGCCATTGATGTTGATCTCTAAGACACTGCACGGGTGTTTCATGGCTTATGTCTATCTGCCGCCTCAGTGATACTGGACTTAAAAGTGTGTGTTAATGGTTAAGTGTACCACCCGTCCTCTTTAAGTACTGCATTTTACAACTCCAGTGAAGGAAGTTTAGAAGTATGTGTGACTGAAGTAATAATTATCTCTTGGTTAAGATTTTGTGGATATAAGCTACAGCTCTCCTTACTCAAATGTTGTGTGTCCCGTCCCTATGTTCTGCACAGCTCCCATGTCTGGCAATTACAGTTTGTGTCAGTGCAAAATCAAGGGCCGTGTCTTTCTGAATCTGAAAGGAAGTTCTGACCTGAGCGCTACTCACAGGACTCAGATAAAAGAGATTATTGTACATCAGATCTGCAAATCAAACCAGTTCTCCCCAGAGACACTTCAGAAAAAGCTCTTTAAATCTGAGGAGATGAGATCAAATGGCTTAAAATGATCTTGTTGGGTGAATGACATTCCTCTGACTTTAACCAGAAAATTGGTATCTATAATTTTATAATAAAAATTCTAATAAGAAAAACACCACAGATCCTTACTGTAAGTCTCCTGAAACTTTCCTGCTGCTTGGAAAAATGTCAATCAGTTACAAAATGGACTCGGGATAATTGTGCACATTTTAGTTTTACCCAAGACTCAGTGCAGATACTGTAGATATATTTCAAATCAAAATCAAATACATTTCACAGCAAGGTTCAGATATAAGTAAATCCAAACAAGTATTGATCTTTTTACCAGTAATAAATATCTGAATTTCCCAATGCTTCTGTATGTGTGGTATCCTTGAGTTGTTATGCACCTTTACACTGGATAAGTTACGCCCAATTAACATGTTTTGAACCATGATATATGGCTATAGAAACATACCACGATAAACAATGATATTGAAACAAGTTTATGCCACTGACTCAAAGCAGGAGAACCCAGTAAACACATTTTAAAATACGCACTATCATTAAAAGACATGAGCTGCAAATAATAAATAACAGAATGAAACAGTAATTAGCCATAAAAGTGACTAATTCAACCCTCTACAGCTCAAATCTTATCATAAATAAAATAACATTTCATTTCATTTTAAACACTGTGACAACAACATGTTTTTGCTGTTAAAAATAGCCTGTATATGATTTTATGAAGGAACTAATGATTTTCTCAGGCCTTTGACAGTAACCTAGAAACCTCATGACGACAACAAGGCTTGAGCACAGCACTTGAACACAAAGTGCCCTGTGTACTGCGCAAGTGTACATGCAGCAACATGCAGTACACCACAGAAGACCTCATTAAAATCATGACTGTCATTTACGAGATTATTTATAATTATTCCACTTAAGATTAATTGCAGTTGGGTCTTGAGGTGTTTTGGTAATAATGTAACTTCATGCAATGTAATATAAACTGTTGCTCAGTTTGGCATGCTCACACTGTATTTTAGAGCTATCAGGCTGATATTTGGACTTTTTAGCATATCAGCAATCAGCGTTAAATCTCCAGCATCAGCCGATATTTTATTTTGGTCAATCTGCGGGCTAAAAACACACACAAAGCTTTATATTAACACTTAAAGACAAAGAGACAGCGGCACAAAACGTGACTACACAGTTCTCTTATAGGTTTGTGAGGGGGGTTTGTAGTAAATTTAAATAACATAATTTGGGGGAAATAACCAAAATCGGTCCTACATATCGACCCAGAAATATCGGCAGATCTTATTGGCCATCAGTTTTCGTGGATTCTAAATAATCGGCATCGGCCATAAAAAAAAATCCCATATTGATCGATCTCTAATAATTGGTCATGTTTTCATCTTGTGCTGTGGATCTCATTAGTGCTCGCTGCCTATTGCATTTACCTTAAAGATTTTTCAGACTGGTTTGCATTTGGTTAGAGTTTGATTAGAGTTTGGTTAGCCAATGATGCTTCCCTGTTCCCCTCTCTTCCCATGGAAACAAAATTACGTAGGGTCTTGTGATTGACGAGGACAGGCAATCATTTTCCAGTGGATGCTCCCATGTTCCTCTCACTGACAGACTCAGGTTTTCTTCTCCTTGGCCTGAAGTCTTGAGACCTTGAGAGGTGAACTCAACCTATGTGAAAAAAGTACACACTTATCTCAGAGTCCAACAATACCCTGTGCAAAATGGCGGCATTGTTGTAAAGCACGAAAGCGGTACATTGCTCACTGCTGTACACTGCCTTATTTATGTTTTTTATTGCTTCCAATCGATCCACACACTCCCATTTTCCAGCTAAAAATCAATATCCCAATTGCATTTGTTTTTTTTTCCCCCCACTAACCTCGGCTAATTCCATTGCTCAAAATAAAACCTCCTAAATACCATTCATCTCAAAATGTCATGCTGGAGGTAAAAAGTATACTGTGTTATGTAACTGTAGCATTTAGCCCAGCGCAGCCATGGCATCTATTGAACTATTGGCATTTCAATGACCAAGTGCACATCACAAAGAGTAAAGCATATGACAGACATGGAGGGATGAAGCAGGAGAAAAAGTCTGCTGGAGGAAGGCAGGCTGTAAGAGTATGAAGAAGGACAGGACCTAGCTAGCATCTGTTAGTGCTCAGCCAGACCCCGGACACTTCCAGGTAGGGGGTAGACTCCACTGCTCTTACTCAGCATGACTGGGATGATTGGATTTGAGTGGTCCAAGGCATTAGCGATGTGAAAGGCTGTGGGTGAATTTACTAATGGGTTTCTGAATATGAAACATGATCAAAACCATCACTTTGGCTGCAGTATCCTCCAAATGAGCTGTTAAAGGGATTTGTGCCATGTCAGTTTTTACATGAACAATATAATGTTATTTTTGGGGGTCAGTATTCATTCTGGGTCTTTGTACTTGTAAGGAACCTTTTTATTTTCTGTAATTTTCATATGTGTTTTAGAATCTGTATAGTCTAGATAACGATTATGATGATCAAAATATGACTACTTTGACTACTGGTTAATAGTTGCAAACCATTTAATATTATTGTACTTTAAAATTTGGTATTGTGGCAAAGAGATGAGTCTCCTGCTCCTGTCAGGCTGCCCCAGTGGCATTGAAGGTTGGGTCAAATGCAGAGGACACATTTCTCTAGGGGGACAGTAAAGTGCACCTTAATAGTAACCTTGATTGCATATAGTTTTTAAGGTTCCCAATCCCTCTCGCATTATTTTACTTTTGTCCCATTACTTGATTTCCATCTAATGACCTAAAGATTTTAGAAACAAAACAATCTTATATATTTCAGGTAAAGAAAAGGGCACTATTCACTTCATTGCAGTATTAGTGAAATATTTTTGCTATTATCAAATTCTTTTAAGTATTTTTACTGTCAAATTGACCGATTAGCTAAACCATTTAACATATTTAATACTTTCTAATAGAAAATGTCAAGCATCAAGCAGAAGGCAGCATCATTTGTTCTTGCGGAAGCCGTGGGTTACATTAGGACATGGGATTGATATGAGTGTGGGTGTGTGCTGCTTTATTTGCCATTAGCTCACTGTGTTTAGCATCGTCTTCTTGCCCTTGTCAGCTGAGGAGGAGGCTGTAACTGGCCTGCGTTCATATACCATAGCAACAGAAACTCACATTTATTACATGTTGTGGAAGCGGAGGATGATGGGTATTATTCACAAACCCATTCCTAGAACACAGATGAGGTTTTCATGTGTTCTGTTTAGTCTTTGCAGAGCTCAAGGATTGCTCATGTGTCCTTAATAGAACAGACTGTGCATGTTACTATAGCAGTCTTTCTCAGAGTGAGGACCAGCAAACACGCCTGCACCTGCAATACAAACAAGCACTTATTCATCTCAAATTCATAAAACAAAAAGAAAATGGCTATACAGTACTGTTATTGAAAAAACATTATTCCGCTTATATTCTGCTTCTCTCTCCTCCTCACCTCTCTCTTTCTCACTTCTCTCCTCCACACCTGTCTCCTCTTCACCTGTCTCCTGCTCCTCTCTCCTCCTCTCCTCCTCTGCTCCCTTCTCACACCGTCTCCTCTTCACCTCACCTGCTCCTCTCTCCTGCTGACCTCTCTCCTCCACAGCTCCTCCTCTCATCTGTCTCCTGCTCCTCTCTCCTCCTCACCTGTCGTCAGCTCCTCTCTCCTCCTCCTCACACTCACTCTCTCCTCCTGCTCCTCTCCTCCTCCTCCTCACCTGCTCTCTCCTGCTCCTCTCTCCTGCTCCTCTTTCTCTCACCTGTCTCCCTGCTCCTCTTTCCTTCTCCTGTCTCTTCCTGCTCCTCTCTCCTCCACACCTGTCTCCTGCTCCTCTCTCCTCACACACCTGCTCCTCCTCTCTCTCCTCCACACCTGTCTCCTGCTCCTCTCTCCTCCACACCTGTCTCCTCCTGCTCCTCTCTCCTCCACACCTGTCTCCTGCTCCTCTCTCCTCCACACCTGTCTCCTGCTCCTCTCTCCTCCACACCTGTCTCCTGCTCCTCTCTCCTCCACACCTGTCTCCTGCTCCTGTCTCCTTGTGTGTGTCACAGACAGAGCCGCTGCTGCGAGCGCTGCTGCAGAAAGGCCTGTGGTAGTTTTGTCGTTGTGCTCACATGTTTTTTGAAGGGAAAGTTTTCTTTGCTTAGACTTGCAGTTTGTTTTCATGTTGTACTCACATTCCCGGGTATTAAGCACAGGGTTCATTGTTTCAGTCAAATGTAAATCAGAAGCTAGATGAGGTACTTTCACAAAGGCCTCTGTTATCAATGTACCGTGACGTTATGAATAACAGGCAGCTGAGTTTGTTAGTGTTGAACAAATAAAATAGCTAAGAAATAAACTTACAGCTTATTTCCATTCTGAATTTTTAAATTTAACGGTAAATCAACAAAACTAATCAAGTGGAAATTTGAAGAACACTGAAATAAAATGTCATTTTATTTTTTTATTTTCTTGCGGACCTCTGGGGGCGCTGAAGGACCATCAGTGGTCAGCGGACCACAGTTTGCGTGCCACTACTTTAGAGCCATGTGCATTCATTTAGTATGTGCTGATCTGCTGTACATGCCACATGGAGTGCACTGTAAAAGGCAAGATTTATTGGCAAGTAAGTATTACTTTGAACAATAAGTGCTTTGCGGACATATTTTTACTGCATATGTGGGTGATTCAGTTAATACTGGAGTGGTGCTGGAGCAGTGTGAAGTATAAGAACTGTGCAGATGGTTTGGCACCACTGAAGCCTCCCTCCTCCTTCACAGCTAACGGTTTATGTTGTAACACAAGATGCAATAGAGTGTGGAGTTTGCTGTGAAATGAAGCTATGAAATTAAATTAGATTTACAATTTAAGCAAACAGCTGACATTGCAATTTTCTCTGAAAATACCATACCAACTACACTTTGTACTACACAGTTAATATACTGCATGTTCCACACATACTCATGTTCATATAATTCTTTATCTGTATGCAGATGTAAAAGAGGCTCCAGTTTGTGAAGGGCAATGGCCTGGTCTGTCCTTCTTCGGCGTAACGTGACTTCCATTAAATGTTCTATTTCAAATGAACCAAGTTTAATGATTGTTTCATTTTTAGCCATTTGCTTTATATTATTATTATATACCTGTAACCAAAAGTAAAAATTGCAATACTGTTAATGCAAATGGCACAACTGGAGTTGTCTCTAGCAACAGACTGCTGTTGGAAGAACGAGTTTCCATTCTCGCCTGACAGAGGCAGAGTGATGTGAGGAAGCTGGAGGTGTCCATTACTCCTCCTCTACCTCTACTTTAAAGATGCACTATAGAAGTTTTCTGGTGGAGGGTCTGTCACTTGCTTGTATCATAAAAATGGAGATCACTTAGTTTAATGCCATTTTGTGGAACTTTCCAAGCAAAACAATATAATCTCCCAGGAGAATAGAAAGTTTAGAACCTAAAACCATAGTGCCGCTTTAACAGACCAAGAGAACATCTGCCCAATGCATCACTTTGTTGCACTGGAGTCATCAGTTCTCTGGATACTTACTGTGGCTGTTATTTGGTTGTGAGCAAAACCAATTTGCCTATAGCAATGCTGGAGAGAGCTGTCTGCTGCTCATTTAAATGAGCTTTCAAACAGAACTGTACCATGGTGATGTAAATGAAGAAGCAATTACCCTGGTCCCATGGATAGAGCAGATACACAGAGACACACAGCACTTATTATTTAAGACGTCAACACAAACATACTGCATGTGTTGAAGTCACGGTGCAGTGCTCCTGTGTTTATGAGGTCCTCACTGGAGAAAGTATTTGCACACTTTTTGGATTTTTGGATTTGCTCTTAGTTTTTAGATTTCACAAATTCTACATAACCCTCATTACAACTAAAATACATCTATTGAATTTTCATTGTTTTCTCTGCTGTGTATTTTTGTGCTGATGAATGCTGCGGAGTATGACAGAAAGGTATGATCGCCTTTAAGGGGCCGTACATGTAGGCTTCACAAATGTCACATAGCCTCCTTTCAACAATAAGAACACCTGAATGAAAACCTGCTGCTTGCTCTATTGAAATGCCAGTATGAAGAGGTGGAGCTATTATTGATCAGTTTTAGATCAATATTGCAATTTAAAATTACGATACATGTTATAGTTTAAAGGGCCCATAGTACACTATTTCCCATCAGTTTTAATGTTGTTTCCTCATCACAAACAGACCTGGAGTTGTGTCTTGTTTCATTCACACATGTTTATCACACAAGCCATGCATACAGGATGGCTTCTTCTCTCAAACTGAAAACACTCTGTTCCACCTTGTGATGTCATATACAGGAAATACTCCACTGTGTTTACAAACTCGATACACCTTTGCAAGAATCATTCGGATGTAATCAGCCATGGAATTTCCCATCACTGCTGAACTAAACGTAAAAGGGAGCTGTTAACTTGAAAACTTGTGTGGATGAAAGAAAACCCAACTTTAGGTATGGTTTTGAGGAAGTAACAGGATTATAACATGACTGAAAAATCACAGGAATCCATTTTGTGTAATATAGGACTTTTAATACAAAATGCCTGAAGTAAACATGTCTTCTTTAAATGTGATCTAAATGTTGCATCATTTTGTTTTTCTGTATGACCACACAAGCTTCAAAGCGGCATTGTTCCCTCTTCCATCTCCACCGCTCTGTACACAACATATATCCACGGATTAACCCCGTCCTCTCACTTCGATATTACTCAGAGATGAGGCCGCCTGTTGTACCCCCTTCACCAGGCTGCGATGACAATCTCACAGAGTCAACAGAAAGCCCATTACTGCCACATGGAGCCAGATAACAACACCTGATAATAAGAGCCTGAGGAAGAGTAGAGGCGCCTTCTTTCCTTCTAAGTGATGGCCAGGGCATGGCTTCAGGCTGACCACGGGCTAATAAAACCGGGGTGACCTTCTGCAAGATCAACAGGGTCCAGCATCAATAATAACAGCTTTATAGTCAAGCTTCATTACAGTAGTTACTGTGTTTGCTCTTATTGCACAAAGAATGGATGAAAAATGGTTAGGTATTTGAACAGTGCAAAAGCCATGTATTGAAAGAGCCTCCACAGACTTCTGAGATGTTCCCACTGATATTTAATGAAGAGAGATTTGGAGCCCAAGCTTAAACAGGGCCTGCGGGTAACATCTCCAAACGTTTATAAGAGCAGCCTGACACACATAAAAGCACAAATTCTCACCTGGAGGGTCGCAAAGAAGCATAATGCATAACAAGTCCCAGAGTGGAGATGCTTAAGCAGAGGTTAAAAACAGGTGATGCACTGAATTCAGCTGGTACACCAAACAGTACCCTCGGCAATTGTACTTTGTGGTTAAGTACATGCTGTGTCAAGAGTATAGTAAAAATACATTCAACAGAAATTTTTAGATCCAACAGAATTTAAATGCAGTACTTTGTTACAGATAGTGGCCACTGCAGTCCAGCAAGTTCACCAAACCAATGTAGGAAACTCCATAACCAATCTGGCATCAATGGAGATTCAGGAGCACATACAGAATAGACTAATTTGGGGATTTTATGTCAAGATTAAATGTGAGGAGAGTGTGTCTGTAGTATTTTAGGTGTGTGCGGGTGGACAGTTATTTATATCTGTATAGTCACACTACTATTCATGAGGACTTGCTTCCTTTATGGGGACGAAAAAATCAGGTCTTCATGATGTAAAAACCTTTTATTAATAGATAAAGAACAACAACTGAAGATGAGCTAGCCCAAGTTGGCTAGACTCACATGCTTTTTATTTTTATTCCAAAAAGTAATAACACTTTATGAGTTGGGCTTTAACAGCTGCATCTGAATATCAGCACAGGCTTCATTACCAGGGAAGAGGGCGTAAAAGTGATCTCCGCACTTAACCCTCCAGAGACCCCCCGGTCGCTGAGCAGGGCCACATCTTCACGGCTCACTGCGTTCATGGACATCGTATAAGGCTTCTCGTTTGGAAACACAGATCCTTCAGAGTTCAGCCTGAGCGGTGAGCTGGTGCCACGGTCCGGTCAGCTAATTCACATGTCACAATCTTTCATTTACCCCTGTGGCCTGCAACTTACCCGACCCAGCCAAACGGAAAAGTCTATGGCTTAGAACGTTCCTTGGTCGCCTCCCATGCAGAAAAGAGAAATCCATCTGAGACATCAAGGGCACAATCAGATGAATGGAAATGAAGGAAAAGACCACAGCTAAACATACTAACACTAACACCATCACTAACACATACAGAGTTGCCAAGTCTGCTTCTTTATAGTGACTTTGGGCTTCTTCCTCTAGAAAGTGACTTGCACATTTTGACAGTCGTGGGTTGCGTTTTTGGGGCTTGCTCCTGAGAGGCACATTCGCGTCATGAAAGAAATTATTTTTAGCCTTCTTTCAGTTCTGTTTCACATTAATAGATCTCGATCAAACAACTGAAATACAGACAGGTGGTTACTGATGTTATTAAAATATGCGCATCTCATTAGCGCTTGTTCAGCACTTTTGGGCTTTCTTGTTGCTCTCTGAGAATCTGGCAGCCCTGTAGTGGTTTTCAAACTCGATTTTGACTCTGAGGAACAGAATTGATACACGACTCTGATTCCAATACCACAATGATAATTAAAAACACTTTCTTTAGACAATAGAATGTGATTTTCAACATTAAATGGTAGTACTTTCTTTTCTTTTCTCATGTGTCCTTATATCTGTGTAATCCCTCAGTCGTCCAGATAGGTTCCATAGTGATCCATGGGCGTATACTAGTCTATGTGTCTTATACTTGTTCTGATACAGCTCAAGATCAATCTAAATCGATTCAGGAAAGGTTCGTTTGTCCTGTGAATGTGACTTTTCTAGTATCGATACCTGCTCAAATGAGTATACTACTACTCGTTACAATCGACTTTTGACAAACCTACAACCCTGGCTAGATATTCCTGAAGAAAGGATATTGCAATAATCATAAACAGTAAGTAAATTTGAAGTGAACACATATCTATAAGGAGATCACAGCCCACAGTTGCATGTTTCACATCCACTCGGACAAAGTGAGATTCCAGCTGAGTACTCCCTGCATGTAAATTACTCCTACTTTTGTTCTGCCTGCGTGTGGAGTTAGCGCTTGTCAAAACAACTTATAATCAACAGATGCAGCAAATACAGGTACACACTGATCAAAGTACACACACGAGTGATGGATTACAAAAAATGGTAATACGCTCATTTGTTTGATTAGGACTGGGGAACAGCTTCATAATATATTTGAGTTAATTTCTAATTAAACTTACTAATTTAATTTTTTTCAAACTTGGATCAAAGAAGTTGGAGTATCTGAGGTACAGTTCTGTTGAGAACTATTGAGGCAGTGATAAAAGTAAAAGTGTGTTGTGGCTTCCCGCTGCGGCGGATTGGAGGGGTGGGGAGGACCTTTCGAGCCTTCCGTGTTGACTTCATGTGGATTGGGGGGGTTGCCGTGCTGTCTGGTGCTGCCTTTGGAGGGGTTTAGCGAGCTGACCGTATTAAAATTGTCTTTTAGGGTCAGAAGTGTCACAGGGTTAGAGTCCCCAACTGGTAATTAAAGGCATGATGTTGTTACGGGGTTAGAGTCCCCAACTGGTAATTAAAGGCGTAATGTTGTTACGGGGTTAGAGTCCCCAACTGGTAATTAAAGGCATGATGTTGTTACGGGGTTAGAGTCCCCAACTGGTAATTAAAGGCGTAATGTTGTTACGGGGTTATAGTCCCCAACTGGTAATTAAAGGCATAATGTTGTTACGGGGTTAGAGTCCCCAACTGGTAATTAAAGGCGTACAATACAAATAAACTTGCCTTGCCTTGTCGTTATTCTATTGTTATTTGCAGTGCTGTATTGTTTTCATGGCCCTTTCTTCTTCCGTAATTTTACTTTTTGGATGAATACTTCCACATTAGAGAGAAATTTAGACTTAAAGCACAAAAATACTCAAAGTCAGGAATAGTCTGATTTTTCAACTGATATAAACAATATTTGCCTTGCTGTTGTCATAATCAATAACCAATATTTACTTATGTCAATAAAAGTGTTTTCAAATCTGTAGGAGGTGTAGTAAAGTTCACAAATGCACTTGTGTGAGAGAAAATCATTAGTTTGATTCTTCATGATAATTGTGTGAGCATCTTTTGGCTTTATTGTTGTTGAGATGTTACTGTCATTCAATTCAATTCAATTTATTTTTGTAAAGCCCAAGATCACGACAGCAGTCGCCTCTTAGGGCTGAACATAGGAGTTGATTAACCAACAGAATTAGAAAGTCAACAATGAAACAGAAACAGACAAGCAAATTAATCAACAATGCCTGGAATGCTCCGTGGTATGGCATTAAGCAGGACTTTTAATATAAAATCTCATGATTGTCTAAGTCTAAAAACTGGCTGCACCAGAACTGAAAAAGGGAAAATACTTTTGGTTAATTTGCTTCCCAAAAATGAAATATATTTCAAGGACATGCAAAACTGGATCGATTGGTGCCACAAAAGCACTTTAATAATCTGGTGATAAACATTTATACTCACCCTGCTCCTGCTCCTGTTTGTAATGTTTTAGGTACTTGGACTTGGGTAGTTTTGTTTGTTTTTTGTTTGTATTGTTTTGTACTTGAACATGATGTGCCATGAAAAGGAGAGTCTGAGTGTTCTCATCGGGCTCCCCCTGTGTAAATAAAGATAATTTTTTTTAATCCATCTTCATAGAGACACCACCAGGCTTAGTTACAGCTCAGACCTGTGCAGAGGCAAACCTACTCACAATGCATATTTTTAAATGTACTAATAAATAATACACCTGAAAATGCAAGATATATCAGTTTAATGCCATACTGTGGAACATCCCAGGCATAACATCTACATGAAGTCAAGTAGACCTCCCAGCAAAAAAGTTAGCACTTTTAGTGTATAAGGTGGTAAAAGTCTAAGGTTAGTCTGCAACTTTCTGCTGATTTTGTTATACCTGGATTTGCTAAGTCCCCCCTTTCCTCCAGCTCTGGCTTCAAGGACGAGACCTGGAGTGCACTGCCTCCTCTCCTCTCTCCAAGTTCGGATGTGCTCTTCATGTCTTTACCTTTTCTTCAAATCTTGCGGTAGCTCTTGAATGAATAATGTAGCGTGAGGCTTTTCAGATTTGTGGTGGTAGCAAGGACGTGGCGGCGGAGAGGACAAGCTCACAGACCCTCAGCTTACGTGCCTGTCTCTCCAGCTCCGCTCTAACGTTGGAGTGGCTATAGATTCACTGTGTCAGGAGAGGTGATGGAAACAGACGAGCATGCATTTAAGTTTGAAGCATTCTGTCAATTTGATTTATTATAGCACAACCTGACCGTTTCCCTATGCAGCAAGATGTGCAAATGTTTGGGATGTGGAGAGAATGGCTACAATTTGTCAAAGAACATTTTTGTGTATTTTTGTGTCTTTTAAATGGACTGATTAGCTGTTTACACAAATAGCAAATGTATAATTTTCAGTTCAAAAACAAAATCTGTATCATTTAACACAAAAAAAAAATGCCAAGTATATTTCTCCAAACTCTGAACCCTGCTCCAAACCACAAATACTTAACGGATAGAAGATTGGCTTGGGACCTCTCAGTTTAAAAGACTCCAGCTGATCATTGACGAGTTTGAGTAATTTTATATCCTGATTCTTGCATTGCACAGGCAAAAAGGATAAACATAACTTAGAGCATTTTCTTAATCTAGACAAGTCAGAGAATGATATTATGAAGTACAATTAAATATATCAGTTCACAAATAAATGCATAAGTAAATAATTAAACTGAGAGAAGAATGCTGCTGTGTATTTAAACACATACACTTACGGCCTCAATCCATTAAACTACCAGCTTAAACTGAAAAATAGCTTGTTGCATGTGATTTCCGTTTGGGAATTGTGCATATTTTTTCTGCCGTAAAACTGGTATGTAAGGGAGAGCATTCAGCGAGCGCAAAAGTTTGTGCCTCTGCTGCTGTGGGCTGTTGAAGTGTTGTTAAATGTGGGATGACAAATTGCAGAAATATGTGCATGAAAGTGCACGTGCCTGTGGCATCGGAGCAGTGCAGGGACAAGGACACATCACACCTCACCCAGGATGATGGGACTAGACCCTGCAGTCTCCAATTTAAGACATGGGACAGACGTGTGAAAGTGTAGTTTGATGGACAGCTGCTGTGGAATGCTCCGAATCCGTGGAGGACTTGTGGGAGCCAGGGCCAAAGTGTCACAGGTAAAGAGTTTATTATTGCTGCTTTGTAAACCACATGCTATTATCTCATCTGTCCTTGTTGACCATTTTAAAACATTTAAAATCAATAACAAGTGCACAAAGGGAAACTGTGTTATCACACATGCATTTCTTCGCCTCTTGCATACGTTGGCGTAATGCGCTGTTTTGTATATTCATTTACTCATAGGAGCAAAATTGCATTGCATCTTCTTTAATGTCTCTGTGAGAAATTGCGTTGAGTTTTTGCTCCTCCTTTAGCATGTTTTGCTGTTTAGCACATGAGCAAATACTTGATCAATGAGGCCCTTAAATGCCACTTTAACTTGATTCACATTTGGAAAGGGCAGCTGAGGTAAAAATCCCAAGCAGATGATTGGTTGTGTGGACCCTCCATAAAATAGAGTAGATGACAGGAACCACAACAACAGCAGGATTTCACCTTGTTTGCCTCGAAGGCTTTTAAGAGATATTGCTGACTTCACCTTGAAAGTAACATCGGCATGTAAATCTTCTTAATGCCATGCTTCAATAAACAGCACTATTTAGGTATTGCATGAATATTCCTTTTGCTTCTCCGTACACTGGAGCTTTGTGAAAATTCAGAATATGCTACAGACAGCAGGAATTGTAAATGTATGCGTGAAATCTAAATAGAGTCGCCAGTGGCAAAACTCCGACTTTGTCTTGGAGGGAAAATGAATAGAAATAAATATTTAAACCAAAAACCACAACCTTTATGTTCACATGAAATTATAGCCACTTGAAACAAGAATTATAAATGCATGACAATTATAGGCCTGTAGATTAGTAGTTTCTTAACAAATCCACTGCATCTGGCTCCTCCTCCACTCACTGCAGGAGCTTTGGGACAAACTGTGACTGGAGCACATGAAGTGACCTGGTACACGGCTAAAATCCACCTGTATATGCTATTATCAGAGCGCACACACACAGGCTGGACCCAGCACCACTATCCAGACCTGTTTTGCTGTGCTGGTGCTGCAACAGTAACTCCAAACAGGGAGAAACAGCCTGACAGGTTGAAAGTTAACAGACAGAACGGCCGCTGTAAACTTTTGAAGAGAGAGCTATGTAGAGGCAGAGGGACCATTGTCCGGAGCCCTTAATCCACCACGCTTACAGACTACACGGGGGAATGATTATTTTATTGAAATGTAAGGACGTATATTCTTCTATTTATATGCATGTTTGAAATGACTACATTTTGCTGGGAGTCAGTGAGGGCGTAAGAGGGGGACACTGTCAGGCAAGGCTTGGGTTGCCACATATTAAATGGAATGAGAGGTTCACGCTTATTTAGCATCATGACAACACTAATCTGTAGTCCAGACATGTCACCATACAGTCACACACCTAAAAATACCACTGTCACACTTGCTTTACAATATTTCTTGAGATATTCCCAAATTCCTCTATTTGGTATTCCGCTCTCAGATCCCCTGGTGAGTTGGTTTCACACAACATTTAAATTCTGTCTGCAGAGATTTGCTGAAGTTCAAGAGCATTAGTTGGAGGCACTGATGCTGAGTGATACTGCTAGCCCTGCAGTTGTTGTCCCAAATTATCCCCCAACGTGTTAAATGGGCTTGATTACTGACTTTTTTATTCGTACAAGCTTGTTTACAACTTCAATCGCACTGCTAGCTTAAACCACTAAAATCACTCTAAATATCCTTGCATAGATTAGCTTTCCTAATTGTCGTATTGAAAAGATTGCCCCTAAATTGATCTGAAATGAATAAGTGTACGGTTAGCAAGGGGCAGACAGTTAAGACAAATGTTTGGGTGTGCGGCTTGTGGGGGCTTAGCAAAACAGCTTATAGACCAATGTGGCAGTAACACTATCTCGACAACACCAAATTGCAGTCAAATGCTCGTAAAGGTCAACTCAACAGAAGTACTTATTGTTGTAGAGGGGTAAACACAGAGAAGTCAAGTCCTCCACTCGTCAGTGCTGTTAAAAGTCCACAAGATCACGGCACCAGCTGTTTGTACGTTTTTATCCCAAGCTTCCAACTGTGACATTGCTGTGAAATGACTCGGAGTGACAGGAGGTCCCCACTCGCTCCCAACACCTCAATCTAATGGAAAGAGGTGGACCGGGAATGCTACAATGTTCCAGAAACCAGCTCGAGTTTGGATTTGCCACCTCAGAAAACCAGTGGGGTATATCTGCTCTCTTTGTCTGTCTGTCATATGAATTCATGCATTTTTCTTTCAGTTGTCATCCGAGTTTACTTGTTGATCAGTCTTTAGTCATAGGCTGCGTTCAGTGTCTTTGTTCTATTGTTGAAACACTCTTTTTTCAGGCTTCTCTAAGAGTTTCTTGAATTTAGATGTAAATTAGCCTACTTGTGATTACATTAGTGTTTTCTTCTGAGCTGTTTCATTCTCCTTAACTATGCCATTGTCATTACTGAAGAGTGTAATTGTGAGGCTGTTCAAATCACTTCGACTGAATTAAATCCTTTAGGTATTTCAATTGAAAATGTTCATCAGGAAAAGCATTTTGAGCAGCTCTAACAAATAAAGTATACAGCACAGATTAGCTCATCGCCATGGTGATAGTTAGTGGGATATAAATAGGAAGCATTATTGTGTTAAGCTGCAAAATTGACACGAGTTTTCAGCAAGATTTGAACATGTTTGACAAGTTTGGGTCAATCTGAGCATATCTAAATCTGCTGCTCTGTTTGGGGGTTGTTCCTGGTCAGTATTTAGAAATGTCTAAGGAATTAACCCTGATGTAAGGTAGGCCCATGTGTGTGGTCAGATTCTTTACCTCAGACTGTAAATACTGACTGAAAAGTGATGAATTTAAGAGCATCCTTGGTATATTTATGGCTGCATTGGTAGGTAGTTGTTTTACATATTGATCTGGATTTAAATGTAAGATACAGTTGAGTTTACTTTTGTATAGCCCAAAATCACGACAGCAGTCACCTCGCAGGACTTAACAAAATTGTTGATTTAACAGAAAGTCAAACAATGAAACATTCTATCTGTCTGTCAAGCAGATTAATCAACCTTCACAGCAAGCAAGAACATAAATAACTGTTCCAGAGCGCCCCCTGTCTTTAGACCCTTCTTCTCGGCAAAAAACAACCCAGTGCTACTGTTCTATCTTTCACCCACTCTTGAAATGTAATTCTTAACCAAATCAAGTTCAAAACCTGATTTGGTTCTGTACTGATATCCCTTTTACCATGTCATGTCATTGCGAGCATCACCAATCAGATTTCAATCTCCAGTCTGTTCCAATAAGTTTGATTCAATAACGCCCTCTCAACCCCTTTCCCATTGCCTTCCAATCAAAAGCTATTTCATGCTTGTGAAATGCACTTTTCTGAATGAACGCCCACAGCCCTCTGCGATGACAAAACTCCCGTACGTTTGACCGCTTTCAAAGTGACAGGAGGGGTTAGCGCTGGGGATGATGAATTGCACTGTGCCGTTGAAGTGCACTCTAGTGAGCTGTCCTATTTAAATGACAAGATGCCTTTGTAGCTATATGACTGAGTTCTTATGGCTAGACGCTGGAGGAAGAGGAGGAGGAGAGAGCTGGCAGAAGAAACACGTGAAAATGTCTGCCGGTGATGACTTAGCCCTCATCCACCCCGGAGAGAAGAGCAGATCGGCCAACCTGGTGTTATAAAAGCGTTGCATCTTTTTGAAATGTGTTGTTGGAGGCGTTGGAGTCTCCAGGGTCAGTGGGTGGCCACAAGGGGGAGCGATGAGGAAACGCGGTGTAAATGCTAGCGTTCAGTAATACATCATGTCCGTGTCAGAACAGGCCATGGCTCTGATGGCGCTGCACTTAAGCTCGCCTCTGTTTCAGTTTGTTTGTCCTGCTCTCCCAGCACATGCATCTGTCAGGGCCTGGCATTTGGATGGCACTGTTACTGAAAGGGAGTCATTTATGGAATAAGAATAAGTCTGTTTCCTGTTACTATGCACAATAAACAATGGGTCTGAAATATGGAAGGTTTGATGGATCAAATGAATCATGGACTTCTGGTGGTAACAAAAACTACTATCCCTTTAGAGTATTTAGTATTTGCATCCGATGCCCTTCCTGATCCAAATTTTCAAGTGATCATTAAGCATCATTCCATACCCTTCAGAGATGGTAAAACACAGTGCCATGATTTACTCTGATACACAGACATTGTATATCTAACTACTTTAAAATCCTAAAGGTAAACAGTGTGCTCTATCTCTCTTTGTCTCTATGTCTCTATAAGATGCATGGCTAACTATATGAACAATCCATTATTTTAATTGTGCCCTAATTGTTTTTATGGCATATGTAATGCCATTATGAGGTTAGTGTTCTTAATGACTGCTCTCAAATCCCAGTAGGTGGCCTTATTTTGGGTTAGACTCAGGCTGTGGGCAGATGTTCTTTTATTGGACCACTTACACAGACATGCTCTTTCTGCATGTGTCCCATGTTGAACACTTTTAGCTCACTTTCGCTCATGTCCCACTTTGAATCCACCAAATATAAATTATTTCTAACTTATGTTGAAGTCGGTGGGCCTTATGCAGATTAGATTTTCAATTATGGAGTATACAGTACTAAATGTATCCACATTTATTCTTTTGTTAAACCAGAACCAAAGGCAGAACATTACATTATGCAATAATGTCTAGATGAATATATAATACATTCATAGGAGAAGTGACAGTATTGTTGGTTCTGTCGTCTCATAGTCATGAGATGTTCTGGAGACACTTCTTTAGTGCGGTTTATGGGCCACATATTTAATGAATGACAGAAGCAGCTTGGCCATTTGGGGCAGTTCTACTGTAAAGAGCTGATGATGGATGGACTGTAACACAACTGATGGCTACGCTATAAATACTTCATAAAAGTCCTGAGTGCTGTTTAAGCTTCAGGAACAGTGCCTCCAAAAGTTTTTAAGCGTGAAAGAGGAGAAATACTTTGTATTTATTTTTGGTCCTCGGTGTGATATTTTGGGAGAATTAGCTAAAGGAAATGCCTCTGAAAAATTAAAGGCGTCCTACTATTCCTACAGTTATATTAACATTAACATTCAAATACAGTGTGAGATTGACATTGTCATGCTAGCTTGTAAAGTACTTGGTGTTTTTGACTCCTCCCTAAACTGGGCGCATTCTGTTGTTTTCATTGATAATGGGTAAATACAACGCCCAGATATTTAGCATTCATCACCTATACCTCCCCAGTGTGTCAATATAAAACTGCTCATCAAACCTCATTAAAAGCTGGAAAAACAAGCCTAAATAATAAATGCTAAGGTGCTTAAGAGGCTCTGCCTGATCCTCAAACTCCATATTAACTGGACCAATAGTACACAGAGATGCTGCTCAAGGGACCTGTTTATTGAATGATTAATAAAAGGCCAAAAACAAAGTCCTTGGTAACTCAGTGAGATTCAGAGAGCGCACATCTGAAGCTCACAGCACCTGACACTTCTTTTGTTTGCTCCCCTATTAGCTACAAAGCAGATACACATTTTGCATTTGGAGCAGCGGAGTCGCTTATACCTCATTGGAAAACTGAATGGACCTCATATTGGCCCTTTATACAGAACGGTCTGAATATTAAATCTTTTATAGTTGTTGTATGCAAAATGTACTGTAGTATTAAATGTTCCTGGGGGTTATCACTATAAACTGATGCACTGTAATCCTTTCCAGTTATCTTGATTTGAAGCTGAAATAAAGCCTTGTTTCTGTTCTGGCTAGATTACTTAAATGCAAGGATACTCAACAGGAAATAAATATTATATCACTTCAATTTAGTGCTACTACAACCAATTGTACAGCACTGCTTACTTCGTACTGTTTCTATTTCAAAGTTTTTAGAGTGATGAAAAAAATTGAACTGTTGCAGTACTTATTGACTCTTTAGAGTAAAATATTATATCTTTTGAATTGGCAAACGCATTTAGTTGTCCACACAATTTGTCCTCTGCGATTGACCCAGCTTTCAATGCCATCGGGGCAACCTGTCAGGAGCAGTACGTGTCGCACTGCAGTGCCCACGTTCTCCAGATAGACCTGATAAGAATTACTTAGCCGGAGGATTTGACCTATTGTGCATGTTTTTGTTTTTTTTGAAACATCAATGATAACAGTTACGACCATGTTTATATGTAAAAATAACAGGATTGAGCTCTTTTGCTCCATGCCACTGCAGTATTTGTATTCTGCCTGCTCTTTCAGATGGATTGTGTTTCAGTATTGTATTTGCCCCATTCAGCACTACCCTGTTCCTCTCCTTCAGTGGCTGCTGTACTTTGTGGTTTCATAGTGTCTTTCCCTGGAGTAGATCTATCAGTTCTGTGGTTGTGGTTTTCATTTGTGTTTCTTGTCAGCTCACGTAAAGACGGCACTGCGCTGTGGCTTGTTTGAGGGTTCATTTCACGTTGCATATATCTGCAGGAGATTGTGTTGTATATATGCAACATGATTGTTTTGTCACACTCACCATCTCCCTTTGGACAGCGCTCACCTTTTAGCCTGCTGTCCAGATTGAAAATTATTATTTCTGGTCATCAACCGCTCTTCCACGTCTCAGGCCAAACTGAAATGTTTAATTTTTTTGTTTGTTTTTCTGTACAGTGTCCTTGAGTGTTTTGAAAGGCGCTCATGAATAAAATGTATTATTTATTATTATTATTATGAAATGTGCAAGAGTCATGGTGCAATGAGATTTGTTTATAAGGAAATGAACAAGCTCATCGATCATCTCTCATTTAGAACAAAAACGCTTCAGTCACTGATTCTGCAGAAGTCCACCATGTTTTTCAATGTGTTTTGTTATGGTCCTATAGGAAAACCTTGTAATTCTTAGCTAGCCAGGCAAGCCATTATCCTCTATTACTATCACCATTTAATAGATGTTTTATTTCTGTTGTTACTGGTTTTATACAGTCTGAATTATTGTGCGACATGGCACAATCTAAATCTAAATATACGTTTTTTTGTGAGTAAATTTCATTGAAAGCGTGAAATGAAGCAGATATTACAGGGTTGGAATCGAGGCCGAATGCATTACCATACGTCTGGCATGCTCCAGCTGAATCCCCATCACTCCAAATGGCATTCATTTGCTGTGTACCTGCCTTGGAGGAAGGTTTTTTCAGGGAGAAATCAAAATTAGCTTCCTTAAAATACATCCTTTTTGCTTTTTACATCTGTCAAGTTGCTCTCATTTGAATGCAGCATCTTGACTCAATTAGAGCAATGCATTTTCCTGTCATTCACAGAACACATGCAAACACGGGAGGCTTGAGGACATCTGACATAGGAGCTCTGCCTCTGCAACTGCCACCTCCAAATGTCAGACAGCAAAAAGAAGACAATAACACTCTATTATAAAAACTCTAATGTGAATTATGAATGCCTCTTTACAACTACCACACAATAGTTCTTCCCATTCCCTTACCGCTGGCTGCCTTCTTCCAGCTTGGCATTAAAGTTTTATATGTGTTTTGAACTGTTAGGGAGTGCTCTCTTTAGCTGTCAACCTCTGCACTGCACCCCTTTAGATTTATTGGATATGTGACGCTCCGTATTTCTCAGCAGCTCTAGTTACCGGGGCCTGGGTGGTGCGTATCAAAGTGGATTCTACACGCTTACAGTGGAGCCTAATGGTCTTAATGTGAGGTGCTTTTGATGCCCGTGGATCAGGAGTTAACATGGCTGCAGACCCCAGGCCAGGATATAGAGATGCTTTGTACTGTTGTGTTATGGCAGAGCGGCAATGGGCTGGAGGATTGGAGCCGGACTCTCATTGGCATTCAGCCCACGTGGTCTCAGCTCTGAAACTCCCCCAGCGCCCACTATCCCCCAAGCACCAATCCAAGCCCCATGCTGCTGTCTGCTGATAATAAACAGCCCCTCACTGGGACACAGTCGTAGGGCTACACCAACTTGTGTCTATGCCAGAGCTTGGAGATCTTTACTTTGTGTTCAGTGTCATGTCTTTCAAACTGCTACCAACACTGGCTCGCTTTGAAGGCTTGGTGTCACCATAGCAGGAACATGTAAGCTTTTCAATGCATAAATCCTGCACATGGAGCCTTAGTATTGCAAAGTATACAATTGTTAGTATCCCAAGTTACACTGCTAATGGTGGTGGCAGTTAGACCTGTCACAATAATAGCTATATCAATGTATAATCCAAAATATATATTAGATGGAACAATATTTGGGTGATCAATATTTATCGTGGAAATTTTTCCTTTGTATAAGTGGGGAAGTTTTTGTCATTTTTCTGTTCTATGATTAGATTTGAGCTGTAGAGTGTTGAATAATTTACATTAAACATTATAGTGTTTAATTCTACTGTTTATTTATTGCAGTTTGTGTGGGGTTATTGTGTCATAAATGAGTTTCAATATTACCGTTTATCATCTATATTGTCTTCAGCAATATATCACACTTCAAATGTTGTTATAATGACAAGTACAGTAGTAGTAGTAGTACCAGTAATTGAATAAATGTTGTGCCAATGGTGAGAGTAGCTCAGATGGAAAAGTCTGAAATTATTGCACATTACATGCACATGGGGCTCATAGACTGTATATATACATGGACATAGCTAACCTGCTAGCCACCGCGTTCCAAATAGGAATTGGGTCGATAGGATGTGAATATGGGCACGCTTCCAGCTCCATTGACTCTGTCTTTAATTCACTTTCTATTAAAAAATTGTCGCCCCTCTCTCTGTAACTGCTGCTGTCAGCCTCGTCATTTTGTCTGAAATGTTCGTATTAACCTAGTCTACATGATTCTTGTATTTTTATTTCACTATTGTGTCCCTAAATTAAGATATGAACATTAATAACAGACAAATCAGGCGTCTTCTTTCCCTGAGGTCGCTCGCGCTTGGGTTAGCAACAGGTTTGATTGACAGTGTTGCTCGCCCACGCTGCAGATTTAGCAGGGAGTCAGGCCCGTTTAGGAACACTGTGCGAAGTGCTGTTACCTTAACAGTCTTGCTCCGGATCGGCTCTTTGGTTGCTCTTTGGCCGTGTGTTAGGTCAGGCCCGTGTGTTGGTCAGGCCCATGTGTTGGTCAGGCCCATGTGTTGCTCAGGTCCGTGTGTTGGTCAGCCCGTGTGTTGGTCAGGCCTGTGTGTTGGTCAGGCCCATGTGTGGGTCAGGCCCGTGTGTTGGGTCAGGCCCGTGTGTTGGGTCAGCCCCGTGTGTTGGGTCAGGCCCGTGTGTTGGGTCAGCCCCATGTGTTGGGTCAGCCCTGTGTGTTGGGTCAGGCTCGTGTGTTGGGTCAGGCCTGTGTGTTGGGTCCGCCCTGTGTGTTGGGTCAGGCTCGTGTGTTGGGTCAGGCCCGTGTGTTGGGTCAGCCCCGTGTGTTGGGTCAGCCCCGTGTGTTGGGTCAGGCCCGTGTGGATTGCTCACAGGTCTGACAGTGACTTGCTGTAGATGGTTGGTCCAGCCCTGTTGTACATCACTGTATGAAATTGACTGTATTATAAATCACAAATTCTACCAAGCCCATTTAAATAGATTTTTTGGCTGGAATTCAAATTCACCAATCACTGTCAGAATATGGCCAAGATGAAATGAAATAAAAGCTGAACATCTTTTGAGCTGTCTACTTTGAGAAAAATCATAATTTTTCTGCCAACTTAAACTTTCATATTCCATTAAAGCTCAGATGTTTTTGGAACTTATCACAAAATCTGACTTTTCCTGAATTAGTAGTTTCATTTACTTTTTTCTTTTCCCCATTTATGTGTTGAAATCCAGTAATTAAATGAAATGTGCAGTACTACTCCAGGGACAACTCTTGTTCTCTTTTTTACAGATTTTCCATTGGCGTGAAGACACCATTGCTCCGGCCGTTCCCTCACCCGCAGGTTGACCCCTTCACCCCCTCTGCCCCTCCTCCTCTGGGGCAGGGGCCACCACAGAAGCATTGGCTCGTTTCCAGGGAGACTCCGATCCTGCAGCCACTTCAATCACGACTTCACCGCTGGGTAAAGTGCAGACCATACACTACGTGACTGTCTGTTTTTAAAATGAGGTCGATAGATTTCAGACATAATGCTTTCGATTTGGAGGTTTGTTGTTTTACACTCATTTTGCTACGTCTTTGGGCATTCATGTGTCTCGTAGAGAATAGGCATTTTGTCCAGCCAAGCGTGCAGCATGCTCAAACGAAGTTGCCCAAGGGTTCAAAAAAGATTATTTTTGGCAATGTCTGAGATTTTGTTGCACTCTGGCTCCAGGTGCAGCGTCAAACTCTACAACTTATTTTTAAAGAATTCTGTCACTCAAAAGGCAAAAGAAAGGTTCACATAGTCAGGGGGCTCACATTATTCAAACTTCACTAATGTGCTCTACTTCTGGAGCCGTGTGCTCATGTAACATTTAGGCTAAGTTTGGTTTATTAAGATGCCCATTAGCTACTGAAATATCAGAGGTCTTCTCAAATTCATTACATACATTTTCTTGTATAATACACAAACTACACACACATGCACAATAGCAAGACATGAAAGCTTGATGTAGAGTAACGAAAAAAAGAGACTGTGCTTAGTGATAATCTTTTTTTGTTTCTTTTCTACTATTCCTGTAATCACTGTACAATACATTAGAAGAAAACAAGTGCAATCAATGTGCCAGACTCACAAAAAAGGAGAACATTTAACACCTGACACTAATCTGGTGTGCACCATGACAGAGAATGAGGAGACTCTAAAGAACTGAATGATTTTTTTTTTTTTTTTTTTTTGCTACATGAATACATACAATACAGTACTTTTACATAGCAGTACAATTTAGTAGCAACATAATATTGGTGGTTCTAGTAGTAAAGTTCAGCACTGCAGGGTGGAACTATATGTAACTCATTTTTAGCTCTTGGTAAATGGTAAATGGACCCATTTTTATATAGCACTTTTCCACCTTCAAGGCACTCAAAGCGCTTTACATCAAGGAACCACTCATTCACACACACATTCAAACTCCAGTACACGCAGACACTGGGGCCAAGGTGTGTTAAGTGTCTTGCTCAAGAACACAATGAAAGCATTCATCTGAAGAGCTGGAATCGCACCACCAACTTGTGGGTCTGTGGATGTGAGCACTCTCCCAATGATGTTTATGTTGAGAGCTGGATTTGAACTACCAGCCTTTGGATCAGTGGACAAACATTTTTTCCCCATATATTTTTCTTACATGAATCATTATTATTCATACCACTGAGCTGGGTTGTCGATCACTGCTTATGGCCCCTCCGACTGTAACACATACCCATACGGACACATTCAAACATTGGTAAGGTGTGCAAAGTGTCTTGCTCAAGGGCAGAACAACATTAGTACCATGTAAACGTAAAGCTTTTAGATTTTTTTGTGAAGTATTAGTTGGATACAGATTTTCCCACCACTTCCGGCGAGCGCATTTTTGTACTTATGTAACAAATTTCCCACTATCTGCCACATCCATTTTTAGACTTCCTTTTCATTTGGAGCGTTCCTGTCTGCAGCCTCATTTAACACGCCTGGAATCACCTTTTCATCTGTTTATTCTGTCTCCTTCCTACACATGAATCACTCACATGATCTAGGGACTCTTTTGTTTCTCGTGCTGTTGTACCCTCCGGTGCATTTCATCAGCGCGTCCGCCTACTCCCTACTCCTCACTCTTAAATAAATACATCCAGGGCTTTTTGCACATGGGCTGTCATTTAGGTGTATTTGACCCCATGAGTCAATTCAATCACTGTCTCCCCAGAAGTAATATCCCTGTTTGGTCTTATCACAAACTCCAAATGACTCAGCTGCAGACGAGCGTCACATCACAAGAAAGCCCCCCCGACATCAAGGCGGCTTACAGAAGGTCATAAACACTTGCTGTACGACACAATCAGACTTATAGGGCCCGGACCCGTGTCCAAATTATGGAAGTGCCGAGGGAAATTAGCCTCAAAGCTATAGCGCTAACTCCACCAACTGTTGTGCCATAAGGGAACACAGTGCCTCGTCACAACTGCAGCATATAAGCAGATCTGGTTTGAAGTTGCAGTCTGTTAAAGTGTTATCTCGCTCCAAGACATCTGGGTTTACTACTGTGGCAGCCAGGGATCGTGCTTCCATCACTTTTCTGCTTATCTGAAGGCTGCTATGACACGCACACTATGGCTGGGTTTTTATTGTTTTGATAAGAGCCATGTTATATCTGAAAGTTTCACAAATATAAACTATTTTCCAACTGTACTACTGTTGTTTCCTTGGAGCACTTTAATACGTATATTGCCCTATATAACTTTTCTAGGAAGTGTCTGGTATAGAGCTCCTGCAGTTGTCACCTCTAAACTCCATACTGACAGGGTTCGCAGAGGAGAATCCCCATAGAAACTAACGGGGTTGACTGTAATGAACAAACTTTATGGGAGTTTCAGAGATTGTGGATTATTGTTGTGCACTAGGATGTTCACATTATCAAATGTAGAAGAAAGCCAGAGCCTTTTACCAGGTTTAACAAGATCCATATTGATGATAGAAGTGGATTTCTGCAGCTAAACGATCTAACAGCTAATCAAGCCGTACATTAATTGAGCTACGAAGGTATTTTTTGATTGTATTTAAATCATTCTGCCATAGTCTCATAACAATTCAAATACTGTATGTTTATGTATTAGCATTATGTTATAGCATATCATAGTATTATAGTCTATTGATTTGGCTGAGAGAGAATAGTTTGAAAAGAAACAACCCCAAACACTTTCATTTGCATAATGTTAACTAATTGCTCAGAAAAGTCAATTGTAGGAAATAAAATCACAAACTAACGTTAAATTGATGTTTTTTGGGTTTATTACATTGACATGAGTGAGTTAGCTGCTAATAGGCTACAACATCTGCACATTAGTTAGAGCACATCATGTTTTCACTGTTTCATCCATTTCACATAATTTAAACTGTCAGTATCAGTAAACGTTATAGGTACAGGGGTTTATAATAAAGTCTGTTTTTCACAAACATCACCAGGGATGCTTTTTGATGAGATAAGAAAGTGAAAAGTAAAACAGATGTCCAAATACTGCAAAGTTAAGGCAATATCTAAGTCTATGTGATCTATACTCTTTAAATCACACCTGTGCCAGGCAGGGGTCACTCATGTTCAATTTGATTAGTTTTAAGAAAAATCATTGCCTACGATTTCATTGTCTATGTCCCTGTCAATTTTAGTTACATGGTGCAGGAGCTCTATCCAATTTGTCTATTGTGTTAGAAATTACCTTGAAAAACATGTATCCTTACTGCGAGTGATGTCACCTCTAAACAGATCTAACCTGTACCTCGGACTAGCTAACTTGAAACTTGGGCCACCTGCATGTCTTCATGGAGATAGATAAGTTTAATGCTACGCAGTGAGTAATTTCAGCCAAAGCATTATCATCTCTATGGAAACAAATAGATGACAGACCCTTCACCTGAAAAGTTAGTTTACCTTTAAGTACTGTTGCATTTGGAAGATCAATTTCCAGACGAGATGGGGTCTCTCTGATTAAGTCTTGGTCTGGTTGCCTCAGATTAGCGTGTATAAACATCATCTGTTGTTCATTTCACCTGTGTGGTCATAATGTTCTGGCTGGTTGGCATGTATATTTGTTATGCATTTTTCAGCGTACATTGGCTCATGGCGTCTGTGTCTTATTACATTCAACAACATACCATGACAAGCTGTGTGTGTTTCTCCCAGCCTGTATCACTCTCAACTCTCCCATCAGCACTGTTTTGTATGCATCACCATAACATTTGAATAATATTACAGTTATTATAATGATTACACGGTTCAGTGGAAGAGCATACACACATCAAATACTGGTCACCATGTTTATATAGAAGTAAACAAATACTCTAATATACTTACATGAACACTGCTGCGAGCATAGGCCTGCAGAGTCTTGCTCAGTGGGGATTGAACCGCCAACCTTTGCATTAGTGGTCAAAAAGTCTAGCACTGAGCCATTGCTGCATCCATATGTGCACATGGTAGTTCTCTGCTTTACATCTTTGCCTTTTTGTGTATTTAAATCAAGAATATGTCAAGTCAACTCAGTTTTGTGTCTATTTGATTGATGGAGTCTGAGCAAGAAAATATGAGATTTTTCTGTAGAGAGATACTTGCTGTAGATTAAAAAAAAACAACTAAAACATTGACAAACAAGTGTGTGAACGTGTGTATTTTATCACCCGTACTTAAAATGGCATTGATCTTATGCAGCTCTATTCACCAGACGCAGCCCACTGAATTTAAACACAAGTACATTAGTCAGCTGTGTCACCCTCTGTGGATCTACTGCGACTGACTGAGGATAAGTACTTCACATTACCACACTTCAAACAATGGGAAGTCCTCCTTTAACATCCTGCCTGTGTCTCTGAGCTGCAGTAATCTGTGTTGAAGACAGCTTACCCCTCTGCCCACCCCAAACGTCCCAAAGAGCCCGCGGTGTCAAAGCCTCCTCTTCATGTTCCACATCACGTCCACTCACTCCTTTCTACTCTCATTCAGCTTTGGTTGTTCAGTTTGGTGCCAACGTGAGTTACAAGGGGTGGGTTCACACTGTTTTGGTCCTGGTTTGAGCCCAATGCAGGCTTCTTTTTAGTCTTGATGCCTCTAAAATACAGGGTGTCTTTACAATTTAAAACATGTATTACAAAGGCCATTGATAAGATATGTTAATCAGACTTGTTCTCTTGTACTCAGTGGTTTGCAAAGATTTTGACCTTATTTAATCCACCTCTACATGGGCTCCATTAGCCGCACGAAGCACATTAAAATGGAACTGGATTTCTTGCCATGTTCAATCGCATCTGTTATTTTTTGCTTTGCTTAAAAGTAATGTCCTGTATCTTTGTTCAATACACAATATCTTTAACATAGCCCCATAGAAAGAAATCCAGAGGTGTGATATCTGATGAATGTTCCAGAGGTCTGGAGACGTTTGATTGAGGAACTTACAAAAAATGCAATGTGATTAGAAACTTTTATAACTAATGAGAACAATAGAACACATTGAATTAATATGTCTTATCAATTGCCAACTATCAAGTGTAATAAATTGTTTTAATTGTTAAGAGACTTTATGGACACTGTATTTCCATGGAGACAGGCAGGTGATTGACCCCCCACCATCTTTAAGCTGCGGGTGTAGCCCCAGTTTAGTCAGTTTGAAGGTGCACATAAGTGAGGTGGGTATTTTCCTATGTAGCACTGACTTAACTTTCTGAAGACCTTCACAGATAGTTGTCTGTACTACAACTCAGCACTGTCATTTTACTGATACTACTCCTACTTGAGTGCCATTTTGAGAATGCCGCCTGCGGGTGTCATCAAAGATATGTTGTCTGAAGTTGTGACACACGCTGGCAAGCTTTGCATTTTACTTGAGGCCACTTTAATGCATTTCAATCTATATTTGTTAAGTGAAGTACATTTGAAGTTTGAGAGAAAGGAACACAGCAGGAGATGAATAGAGATTGTAGCTATAGCCTCCTTTTTAATCTGAACGTCTAAAAGGAGTAAAAAAAAAAATCAATTTCTCACATTTTACCATTATAATATATGAATATAAAATCTCTCCTGTTCTTTCACATTTGAATGCTTAGAGATGGAGGTTTTTGATTGCAGAGAAATGCAGCAGGCGGTAGTATTTGTTTTGGTGACGGGGATATATGCCTCTGTGTGTTCACGAGTAAATAGGCTGTCATTTGTCTCTTAAAGCCCTATTGGACTGTACTGCTCGGGCTGAGGTTGTGAGGTTGTTTATGTTTCTGCATCTCAATGTTATTCGAGGAAATGTGAATTTATGTGCTCAGACAGGCTTATAGTGGTGACGTGTGGGTCAGAGCCATGATAAAAGATGGTAGTAGATAGATGCTGCTTTGCAAATGTAGGTCCTTCATGCAAATATATAGCCTTATAGAGTCCGCACTCACGCAACCCAGCCCACATGCACTGTAAAAATTAAACTCACGTCAGCAGGCACCCATTCACATAAGATTAACAGGAGCTGACATTGGCTTGGTTGGAGACAGATGCTCTACACTCCCCTCTTCTGCATCTCTGCTCCAAATTACATTTCATCTGTGTCTCACGATATTCGCCTCACATGGCCAGCCTGCCCATAGACAAACCAGTTCCCACCATTCATTTTCGGTTGGATAATATTTTATTAGTTTGAATAGAAGCTTGTTTTTTACTATACTGAAGGCAGTTAAGTATACACACACATTTTCACCTTAATGGGCATATGTTAATGTTGTGCAGGCTGCTTATAATCACTGCCTGTAACTAGACCAGGGGTCAGCAACCTTTAACAGCCAAAGAGCCATTTGTGCCCAGTTTCCACGGAAAAAAAGCACTGGGAGCCGCAAATTTTTTTTGCTGTCTAAAATGAAGATAAAATTGTATATATTGTTTGTTTTGGGTTTTTTTTTTTGTCTTACACTTTGTGTAAACAACTATAGTGTGCTTATGACAGGGTTCCCCAACCTTTTTATAAAAAATACAACTCACCATAACCACTGAATCAGTGAGAGCCCTGCTCTTGTTTCTGTGATGAGGTGGTCCCATCGAGGAGTTACGGGAGACAGTGACTCCTGCAGCGTGTTTATGTCCAGTCTGCTCCGTAATTTATTTCAAAAACTCTAAAGTCTTATCTTTTAATCCAGGTGCTTAGTCTCCATGTGCCAAAGCGGTTTTGAACGTTTCATTACGACTCGGCACGTGAGACTCACCTGTAGCAACAAACCCATATTTTAAGTAGGACTCGTGGTGTTGTCTGTTAAATTTAGCTTTCTTTTTCTTGGAGGTCTTTTGTTTTTGCATCATTTTCACAAGCTTCTGGCTCTACTTTTGGGCAAAGTGTCTGATGTTATACGTGATACGTCATCGTGGAGGACAAGAGCCAATCTAGCACAGATATAATAAACTCACCGTTATATCAAATCGATTTATGTGGCCATTTCCTATCAGGATTTTGATAACATAGTTAGGGACAAACTTATTAGCATGTCATGAGGGACGGGAGAAAGTTACGTCGGAGAAGATGCGGTTGCAGATTAATTTACTGTTACTAAAATGGACTCAGTTTTGTGTTAAACCTTTGGAATTGAGCTGGTACACTGGTGTATGACCTATAAGGGATTTGTGAGATTAGATCCTGCACATTGTTGGGAAGAATCCTTTGAAAATACATTTGAAAAGCTATTGAAATATTCTGAATAGTTTGAATGCTTTCACGTTGAGCTGCATTATATTATAATGTTAAAAAGTAAGGTTTTTATGGATTTATTTATTGCTAATTAGAGATGTATAAGCCCTATATGTATGCACTACAAGTTTTAAGTTGCGTAATGAAATACTGCTATACATTCTTTTGATTTTAATAAAGTATTCTAAATACCACCAAATGAAAGTTACTCAACATTATTATTCTGAATACAATTTCTGGTACATGTATTTAGTTACGTCCCAACACTAGCCGTGGTCATGTGCACACTCAAAATGGTCTTATAAAACCATTAAATTGACATGTTAACTGCAAAATCATCAGATTCCTTTGTGATTGTGGTCCCTCTGATCACTCGCATCAGATCTGCAGTTTGCATGTCACTTACATAATCTTAAAGGTCATGTTTAGGTGTGCATGTGAACAAAGACACTGTGAAGTAGCAAACGCTAAACTGCACAGCTTTAAGTTTTGATACACCCACACAGCAGACATCCATCAGAACAACTCATGACAAATAAACAAAATGAAACATGTTCCTTCATATTAAACATGCTCCTTGATGTAAATTACAGCTTCTGGCCAATACAAGGAATACATCAATACAACAGTTGAAATGGTTTGATTTTCTGAGCTAATGCAATTGGAAAGACATTTAACAATGATCAAATCCATAGTGAAACAAAAATAGCTGGAATAAATTGAGCTCTCATTTTATTGAAGCCTCAAGATGGCTTCAGTAAAGATTCCCCATAACTGTGTTTAAAAGAAACACAATAAAATCTTTTACTACAAATTTCATTTAACGAATGCAATACAACACTCTCGATCTTATCTTTTTCTTGCAGACTATTTTAATGAGCCGGCTACACTTTCCAGCCCTGAGTTGGAAAAAAGGTGTAATAAATGAACTATTCATTTTCCTCATGTATGATGGATGTCCCTCTGAATCACGCTGCGATGTCAATTAACTTTAAATTATAATATTATGACTATGGTTTTGCTTGATTTGATTTGACGGATGATTTCTATTATTTTACAGAACGGCTTCTGCACTTACGTGATTGGATGAAATGGAGGTGATTTTGACATATTTTACACTTTACAAACACGTGTAATGTGCTGTACAGTAATGAGTGGCTCGTGCAGTGGAAGTGGGTTACAGGGATATGACTTATACATAAGCTTTGAGAGTCACAGGTTTTCAGCTCAGAGAGAATGGGTTGATCACATATGCATAAGTGCGCTGGGAAGAGAGTGCAAAAAAAAAGTCAGAACATTAGGATTCTTCTACTATCTCACGTTTTTCTTTGCTTTCATTTGTGTTCTACCAACTAGGTCACTCAGCAGGTGGACTGCATTCCCCAGTTCAGTGGATTAATTCAAGGTGAAAAGTGTAAGATTATGTAAACATGTGATAATTCAGGTGATTATACAACTATCTGGATAACTAATTGCATCACAACACCAGATGTTGACTCTTTGGAAATGTGTTTTGAGTGGAAGAGGAAACAGGAACACATGGAAGGAACCAAAACACTCCACAGACGAGGGGTGCGTGCCTTTAGTCATTTAGATGATTAATCTGTCATTTTTGTGTAGATAATTTACATTTATATGGAACATTAACAGAATTGAGAAGTTGTTGAGTTGTGGTATTTATATATAAAAAGGCAGATTAAACTCATTATTCACAAGTTCAGTGTATAATACATTGTTTCATAGTACTTCTTACTGCATTTGTGCAGTTTTGGGTCAGATACATAAAAAGCTTTTGCCACACCCCCTTTTAGATAGTCGACTAATCGATTGGCAGGACATGTCTTTAATTGATCAAGAATTTATTTTGTCTACTACAGCCCTACCACAGACAGTCCACGTAGAAAGATCCCACCCAAGTTTATTTATTTAACCAGGGACCTTTTTTCTGTGAGGCTGAATCATGAACTGCTAGCCCAACCACTGTATTCCAATAAGTCTCAAGCTTTTTTTTTTCTCTCATCTTTAGTTGTTTCTTTTTCAGCTGTATCTTTTGTTATATAGGCGATTGTGTGTGTAACGTGTGAGGACCATTTTAGCTCCAATGAATAGACGCCTGATCAAACAAATTGTCATCTCCTCTGTGTGAAAGAGCAGGGATTTGTACTTGAGAATAAATTTGCTGGCAGCTCTATTCCCATGTGCTGTGTGTGCATGCGACTCAGAACTGCTGCATGCCACTATCATGTTACACCCATTAGCGCTGTAGGGAAGTCAATGATGTTTTGTGTAGCGTTAGCACTTTTCGGTGTCTCTCTGCAGTCTGAATAGCTGCAGACGTCAGGATGTGTGTTTACGTTTATTGTTGCTTTCTGCATTCTGTGGATGTTCTCCAAAGGCTCTTATCACCTCTGGAGCTAATCTTGCCGAGCGTTAATTGTGTGGTTCAGGGCCACAGGCTCCTCTGGCTCCAGTCCTGTACCAGCGGCTTCATTAGAGGAGGTAATCCCTGCTTAGACCGGAGGAGGCAGGACCACATCCGCACACTCATTAATCTGAGAGGCAGCAGGAGCATTTGGTTATCAGCCTTGACATACAAACCATTTTTACATATTTAAGTGGAAGTGCTCTATATACATGTTTCATTTATTAAGTTAAAATAGCCCCAAAGCCCCATATGAGACCGATATTTAGAAAATTTGATATTCAAACGTATAGGCTGGAGAGGAATGGTGGTATAAAACTGAAAATACCAGGAGAAAAGTGAATAAGAATTTTAGTTTCAGAGCTAGAAGTCGCTGCTCAGTGAGTACACTTTCATGGTCAGTAGAAATCAGATTAGAATAATTAGATAACTTACTGATCTGATTTTTGGTGTGTGTTTACATGCACAAAACATCATCTGATATCCAAAATACCTAGTGACATGTGTGAGTAAATCAATGTTATTTTAGAATAACTTTTGTATTTGGAAGACAAAATGCAATGCATTTTAAAATAACTATATTAATCTATTAAAAAAAGGTAAAGGTTGTACTAGGATCATATGCAAGGCATGTGGTAGAGCATGTGCCTAAAATATATACAGATCATTTCATGCTTGCCATTAGAGACATTGCAATATCAGACTTATATAGTATGGAAGTTGTCTTGTGCTGTAGGCCTTGAGTTATAATATTTGGCAGAATAATATATTTGAACTGTATAAAGCATTTATTTTTTGCAGAACCAAGGTTGTGAATGGTGTCCCCGTGCACTTGTCCGTGCTGTGCAAAACTTAAGCCGACCGGCTGAGTCATAAATTACACAGGTTTTGGCGGGCAACGTCTCACCTTGACTGGCTTCTCTGTCTGATTGAACGCCTCAGCACACGAGTGAAAGATCGCATGTAAATAACCCGCTGCACAACCCCTAAATTGCCTCTCAGTTCTGCCTCCACATTGTCAGCAGAAATATGTGGCAATGCAATCTTCTGTTTCTGTAAAAGGATGACGAGACACATCCGAGCATCAAACAGGAAGTACAGATCATGGTGGTGCGGCAGTGTGGCTTTGAAAAGAGCAGAAGAAACGTTAGCATGTGCGATGACAGTAGGAGTTATGTGGCCCTGTGAAATTGAACAAACAAGTTAATAAAATCTCCTGGCTATTCGTTACCCCGGAGTGTGCGGGAGTTGACAAGCGTGCTCTGAAATGTGTGCCGCTGCTTGTTATTTGTGGAGGACAAGTTAAACCCACAGGCTTCAGGCTATAACAGCCCCCTGCCAGTGCCCAAATCTTAGGATTGTTTTTGGGGTTTATTTATGAATTAATCCAGTCAGTCATTATGTTTACATGCACAGAGAACTCAAAAGTGTTTGCCCCAAAACTGATCAGACCACTCTTGTCCCAGACCAGTCTATGCAGGTTAAAATACTAAGTTAGCATTAGCACTAAAATGTGCAGCTATAATTGCAAACAACATGTGCTAGTTCACAGTGGAGGGACTATAGTTTGCCACTTCCAAACACGTATCTAACACTTGTTTCTGAACTTGTGCAGTTGAATGCCGCTTGTAGCCTGCTTAGCATGACCAGATGTCTGTATTTACCTGGGACAGTCCCAGTTTTGAGCCATTTGTCCCATGTCCCAGTGGATTTATCCAAAACCAGTGTTTTGTCCCAGTTTATACAAGAAATGTCCTAGGTATTCCTATTTTTGACCCATTTGATCCCCGGCAACAGTAAAAAGGGTAATATACTGTTAAATGTTTTTGTTCATTTGTTCAAACTAGGCTTGAAAATCACCAAAAGGTCAAAAAGTGCTCAGTTACAATGACAGAAGTCTCTCATGTTATATACTGAAGTGAACTTAGAATTGAGAATGTTCTTAATTACACGCTCTTTTCACAAGTTTATAATTACCAACCACCCCAACCTGGTGTGTCCCAGTTCTTAATTTTGAAAATCTGATCACCCTAAGCCTGCTCTTACATGCAGTGGCCGTTCAAGTACACATGGAGTCCTCCTGATGTGTTATTGAGATCTGGGAGACACCTCAATCGTAGTTCCCGGGTTTAAATGCATTTTGAAAAATCAGACACGTTATCCAGTTTTCCTGAAGTGCATGTAAATGCAGTGATTTACTCTGGAGCATGGGTCCGGTTGTTTAGTTGGAGCGGAGGGTGGGGTGCGGGGGTGGAGGGGCAGACGTAGTGAGGCTCTGTGATTGAGAGGGTTGTCACAGCACCTGCGGTCACAGCCTCACACTCCTCTGGGTATGAATAATGTACACAGTGGGCTTGAGTGATGGCCGTGATAATAATAGCAGGCGGAGTGGCACCAGCACACACCCAGTGACAGTCAATGTCTTAACCACACATCAACGGCACACCGCACCCTCCTAAACCCACACTGCCGTATGTACTTGATATGTACTTATTTCCAATAGTGTAATGACTGTCACAATCTGAGTTCATTTCTTTGACTGATTTTAGACATCAGATTTATTATCTTTTTTTTTGTTTTCTTTTTTTTTTTTTTTTTCAAAGTAATTTCTGGTGGTTTATTTTCATATTGTTTATTTGAGTTGTTTGGTCTGTCCTTTCCAATGGTATCTTGTCCATTTGTCAATTTGATTTTTTTTTTTTTTTTTTTTTTTTTACCAGCTGTTCTATCCAAAAATCTATAGGCCTATAGGTGACCACAGGCATTATCGTTTCGCTGGGCTGGCAGCATGCAGGGCTATGATTATTGGTAAATCAACTATAGAGGCAGGTTGATGATTGCAAAGTCTGTGAGCTGGAAAGCAGACAAAGGAGCCATTCAGCAGGTGACGAGCAGCACCTTTGACTGGGTTGGATAAATGGAATAAAAGATGCAGAAATGGTTGAAACACGGAGCAGGGGATTGTTTCATTAAAGTGGCTGATACAGCTTTCAAAATAAGGTTGTGGAGCTGCTCTGTGTCACTCAGTTGGCTATAAACTATCATTAATTTGTGAAGAGTGGAGCAGAATGAAGTGTGATTCAGTGCAGTAAACCAAGTGTACCCGGGCCAATGCATGTGGAGAGGCCAGGCCATGTTTGGCAGCTCTCAGGCAGCACATGCACTATTAGAGCAGTGCGATCTCCACTTCAGTTGGATTTCTCATGTTGAAACACAAAAATCTGTGGTCAATGAGGGCCAAATGCCTTTTGACAGCAATGGGAATCTGGCTTTCTTTACAAAAGAAGCATAGGGCTGTTACTCTTTTATCCATCTGTCTGAACTTGGCCCTAGGATCCAGACTAAAAAAAAAAAAAAGTCTTCCTTTGATATATATGTTTGATATATTCTTTTAAAATATTTATTTTCCATTCTGATGCAAACATCCAAAACTTGTTTTTTCATAAGGGCTAGGTGTTGAAATTGAAAGGTTTTTGGCTGGGTTATGAACAGGTCATACAGGAAGCCATCGGACTTTGTTATTATATTCTATACAGAAAAATTCTGGTCCAACTCCATAAAAGCTCAACACAAAAACTCAATGCTCAATGGCAACCGGACTGCATTGATCTTGAGTCAGATGATAAAATAGAGTAATAAAAAGGTATGCTTCTATCGTGTGCAATGGTCAATATTTCTCATGAAAGAACCAAACTCTGAGTTAGACATGGTAGAAATGATTATAAAATTCAGACACACTAAAACTAAAACGAAAACATCAAAGTGGGATAACTGATACGTTAGAGAAACAAGTAAGCCATTCTAAGTGTCTATTATTACTACTTTCATATATAGTAGTACACAGCAAATGAGCCTCTGTTTTATATATCTCTGAATCCCTCATCTCTCCGTAAGCTTTAAAGTGTTTTTCTAAAGCGTTCAATTTCCTGGAAACCTCCGTCTTCTTCCTTCAGAGACTGTGCGTCCTCCAGTGGGGCTTGCCCTCGTTGATTAGCGCTAAGCTCTTTCCTTCACATCCTCTCAGTTTTTCCCTGAACTATCCCTGGGCTCCACCGCACCACATTTCACCACATTTCCTTTGCATCTCACGAGTTTTCAGCTGAGCGACAAACACTCAGCGTCAGGTTGTGACAGTTTGTGGAGGCTAATGGGAATATACAGGATATGGAAGAGGCACCTTTTTTTTGTTTTTGTGGGAACCAGGGAATGAAAGTGTGTGTACAGCAGTGCAGATTAGTGGTAAATGAGGCCAGCTTTATGTTAGTTGTTGATAGGTCACCAAACAGCAAAATACTTTGCTTTTTATAAGACATACTTTAATGTGTTCCCTCTTGTGCAGTTTTCTCACAAGAGAGCGATTGTATTGTATGTCATAGCTTTAGGCATGAATAGCTGCAGTTTCAAAACTTTTAATGTAGTCTATATCATATCTTATAGACCTTTACATCCACGCAGACTGTTTTAAATTCTGTCTTATGTTGAGTTTCGAGCATCAGAAAGTAACTGAAAGTCTGTCAATGCTATTTCACCATTTGACCACATGTATAATATGTAGAGGATTCATGTACTAATTATGCCTGTACTCTACATGTAATTAGTAACCACTTACAAAAGCATCCAAGGAAACCATCATTTCCACCTATAATTTTCATCTGATTATAATTAAAGGTTTAGGGAGTTTTTTTTGTTTTGTTTTATGATAACAAACACATTCTTGCCATCTGCATAACGGTTAAGACAGTAAAAAGATTCATTATGTTTTTTTTAATGTTGCAAATATAACTGTAAATGTTCTCTCATTTAACTTTCCAACTGCTATTTGTGTGATGCAGTCAGCCAATCCTTTCCCTTTTGTGTCAGTTTACTGCTTCATCAGATGGAGACATCAGCTAGACACATTCAGTGCCTAGCTGATGTCTCCATCTAAAGTGCAGAGTGGGATTTGCCAGTTCTCTTCTTCGAGAGGGTGGCTGGTTAGCAACTGGTTAGCACTCTTCACCTCACACCAAAAAGGTCTAGGGTTCGATTCGATTGTTGTCTCAGGATTCTTGGTTTTCCCTGTGTTCTCCTTTCCTCTCTTCTCTGTCTGTGTGCCTGGAGCTGGACAGAGAGTCTGACACCACCCTGACACCACCCTGACCAATGGTTTCCACCCACTACTCACTTGCAGCTCATTATCAATCAAGCTTCAACCTCTGCAGTACAGAGAATCGGCTCATTCACCCACACGTTGCCAGATTGGCTGTTTATCCATTGTGGTATTGTAACTGCTTGGCCCAGTGCACTTCATTGCGTTTTTCTAATTACTTAGTTTGTTTTTTTCATGTTTCCTTCAGACATTGTCTTTGGACCAGACCCACACCTCGGAGATCACCTCAGCCTCTGACCCAGCTCCCAGTGCCCAGCCTTTGTCTTTTTTGTAATAACCCTTGTTTTTAATTCACTTGTCTGCACTTTTTTGATCATAACAGGACTGCATGTTGGGGTTTACTCTTAACTAATCAACAAAACAGGCTATAGGCTAATCCTCCAGCTTAGTAGTCCTGACCCAACCTAGAGCAAGATGTGGAGATGCGATCCGCTCCAATGTGGTCACCCATGGCTCCTGACAGGTTTCCCCAGCGGCGTTGAAATATAGGTCAAATGCCGTTAAGAAAAAAAAAAATCCTTACAGAGATAGGTGCATGACCGCTGCCTTGTACAGAAAGCTAAGAACAGACACATATTTACAAATGGGTACAGCTTTGGTCTGTTTTGCGACTCATGTAAGGCAAAAGCAGCGCTAAATCAGGACTAAAACAAGCAAACAACAAAACATCAAGCTCATTCCATTCTTACCAAAGCTCAAGTTGAAGATACTCTGGGCTTTATGATACATTTACCATTGTTCTAAACTTAAGAGGTTGCTCTTTCTGTTGAGAGATTTCTCCATCGTATGATAACACTCTTCAAAATACTACTGTAAGAGAAGCTAATAAAATCTCTCCATCAGACTAAGTAGTTGCAAAAATGCATCCAATAAAAAACAACTTTGTCAGCTCCTGCATTTAAACTGTATCTACGCTCAGGTGTAAAAATAAATTGGTATTATTTGCAAAAGCATTTGTCAGTTACATATAATTAATGAATACCAGGCACTACACTGACTTGATTGGGATGACTGATAGTGGTGCTTGGATACAAATGTTAATGGCATGCATGTTCTTCTAATATCTTAATTCGGTGTGAAGGCAGAGTGATGGCATTGTTTACTCAGCAAGGAGCCAGCGGGGCCCTTCCAAATGCTTTATGAGTCTCCTTAGACAGTTGATTAAGGACCAGCTCTCCTCTGGGGCCTCACCCTCACTGGAGCTAGCACTCAGCTCCATCATCTGCCTGGCTCTGTGTGGCACCTCAAATATTTATAAGACAGACATTAACCTGGAATGGAAAAGTTGTGCTGTTTAAGTGTAAATAAATCACCGAGTGCTTGGTTAGAGGGCCTCGTCTTTAAGGCAGAATTTGGCTCAGTCCTGTAGTGTTGACTGAAGCCTCTATTGGTTTCTCAACTTCTTAAAGGAGCCATATTATGAAGAACCAACTTTTAAGAACATTTAACCATGTTAAAATTGATTTCACTTCTCAATTATCCAGTCATTGTTGTAATTAGAGTGATGCTTGTTTACAGACTCTTTATTTTCCTGCATTCAAGAAGCCATTGATTCAAAAAACCTAGTTTTCACTGACTGCCACATAAACACAGTATTTACTTTGTGCTTCGATTCTCAATGTTCTTCCCATTTTCTTTTTGAAGTAACTTTGACCAGATAAACATTGTATTTGTCGGTGAGGCTGAGAGGCCAAAGGAGGGAACTACCCAGGAAGCAGCTACAGATTGCACAGAGATTTTGACGCCTGAAACTTTTGCTTTGGGTCCAGCAGCTAATCACACTTGTCATTGTCACCTTTGCGCATTACAGTTCAGCAGCAGAGCTGATGCAGCATGGACCAGGTCAATGAAACTCTCCCAGACAATGAGAACATTCATATAAGTCAATACAAGCAGAAGTTTGCCTTGCTGGAAAGTTCTCCGTAGTACTGTACCCCACACAGCGAGGCATGGCTTTGTGTTAAACTCCAGATGATTTGTCTCTATAAATCATTTCCTTCAAACCCACCACAACACATCACCATGAGCTGTGAAGAATACTGCTTTGTCTCGCTCTTTTCTGAAGCCTTAAATGTCAGGACAGTCCCTCCCTCCTCATCCTACTGTCTTTTAATCAAAGGACACAGTGTATATACGTGTTTCCTCTTTGCTGTCCTCTGCATTAGACTTTAAAACACAATCTCCTCTGGGTAAAATTACCAGAATGAACAGCGCTTAAATTGAGGGCACCTTGAAGGTTAAAAGGAATTGTGCGTATGTTAATGTGGGTCTCTCAAGATGAGCTTTTTTTACTTCATCCTTTCATTTGTGCTTTTTACCTTTAATGGAAACAAATGGTTCTTTCATCTATGACCTACAACTATTCGACCGTACACTGCACCTACTAAGAATTCATTTTACTCATGACTAGTTATTTAGGTTAAGATCAGCTCCATAGTATGTCTAAGTAGGCGGGCTAAGGGAGTATGATGTCACCCCCAAAGGAAGCTCATCTCGAATGCGTATATGGAGCAGACTTCGAATTTTGATCGTGAGTATCATTGTAAACCAAAGAGCCAATCCGGAGCGAGGCTGTTGAAGGTAACGCTGCTGCACTGCTGGTTTAGCAGGGGGCGAGCACTTAGCAAATGCTGTCGATCAAACCTGTTGCTAACGCTAGTTATAGTGAAGGTGCCCGATTTGTCTGTTATTAATGTTCATGTCCTGATTTACTGACACAATACTGAAATAAAAATACCACCTTCATGTAGAGCAGGTTAATACGATCATGTGAAGACTGTGACGAGTCTGACAGCAGCAGCTACAGAGTTTCTCAATACGAAAATGAAGAGTCTATGGCGCCGGAAGTGCACCCATGTTGACTTTCTATTTGGAACGCGGCGGCTATCAGGTTAGCTATGTCTATTTATATATACAGTCTATGATCAACGCTAAGCAGGGCATACGTCTTTCAGTTATTTCTTTTTATGTATGTCTGCTACTAAAGCCGCCATCGCTGGATTCATGTAAGTGATTTGAGAAACACATTATTTATCTATTCATTGGGAGGCAAACAGATCCCAGTGACCCTGTTTACACAATGACTCTATGCCTGTCCTAATTGCATACTTATTAAAGTTTATGTCCCAGTCACACTAGCACAGCATCAATGTTGCATTTTCTATTTCGGTTGAACATTCTCTCAATCTCAATATCCCTCGTGTCCTCACCCTCCCTCTCTCCCTCCCTTCCTCTCTCCCTCCCTCTCTCCCTCCATCTCTCCCTCCCTCTTCAGCGCTCTCATCTCTGCTCACTCTCTGGCTTAATAGAGCATTCAGTCCTCAACCGAAAGTGCATATGACAGGTTAGACTAGCTTTTCACCAAACACAGTTAACATCCTAATATGTAAGATAATTTAGCATAATTCCCCATGCTTTCAAATATTGATTTGTACATTTTGGTTAAGTTTAGATTTTTGCTTCCTGGTTGGACACATGAAGCAGATGAGTCCATAACTGATATCTAGCAACCATAATGTTAAGACATAAAACCTCTCTAAATTACACAATAATTATGATTAGACTTACAGAACTACATGGCAACACCTTTATTTTGTTAAATCAATGTTTAATATGTCAAAAAATTAGTTCCATGTGCGTTTAAATCTCACTGCTATTTCCTGTATTTTTGTACTTTTCTTTTCAACTACTTGCCACTTGCCTGGTGTACAACTAAGACAAATATTTACCACAAGTAAAGTTTCCACCAAAAGTCATAATTAGAAAAACATGAAAACCTGTCATATGCACTTAAAACTACTTTTTGAGTTCACATACTTTACTGCTGCATCATTACAATTTTTTCTCAAGCAAACTTTGATTTATTCAGTGACTCTGTCCCCCTCTCTCTTCTCTATTATAGCACAGAAATGTTCTGCACTATTCATTGTCACCTTTTTAATGGATGGAATGCTGTCACCCACATTCCCGTCTCTGGAAATTTCAACATCTCCCACGGCAAATCGGAAGTGACAAGGTTGACAGGCCCGAGAGTTTGGGCAGTTGAGCTGAGAGCCAAATGTCACTGCGCTCCCTGTCAGAAACCTTTTGTTGCTTTTATAATGACATTCATGCTTCAAACGAGCTTCAATAGACTGGTGAATTCATTAAGAGTCGTTCCATGCAGCGTCTTTTACACTGGAGGTTCATCATTAGCACATAGCGTACATCACAGTGCACTCTATAGGCTAATTATGTCTGATTTTCCATCACGCATGCCTAGCTTTGAGCAGTTTCCTGGTTATTGCACTCTGCTTTATCATGTTGTCTAGCACATATGACATTTTCAGTAGTAACCTTATCATGGAAATGTAGGAACATATGGTTTATGTTGTAATGTAGAGTGTCGTAAACTAAAGTGAGAACAACAACACAGTGTAATGATCTGATATTTTGTGTTTAACTCAGAGTTGACACCTTTTGTTGTTTTTGTAATTGTTGCTGTTAATGTTATTAACTGTTTTTGTTTGTGACACTTGGTTACTATCATAGACTGTGTAAAGAAGTGGACTAAGTGAGTGCCACTAACATGTGGGAGATGTACTTTGGTGCTGGGCCATGCAGAGACTTGTACACGATTAGAGCTGCTTTACAGTCTATTCTCTGAGCCACAGGACTTTTGTGCTTGTACTTCCCGGTTGTAGTCAGGACCTGAGCAGCAGCTTTTGGCTGAACTGCAGCTGTGTTAACACTCGTTTGGTTTAGCTTGTTTTCATACCTGACAGTTTGAACTGCTCACTAGCGCTCTTCCACAGAGGCGACAGCAAACATCATTGGGAGAGAGGACAACAAACTGCTGCTGGATTAAGGGGGCAATCGAAATATGGAAACTTGCCCACAGGACTTTAAACCGAGACGAGGGGGCCATTTTACACTCACACACCTGGGATATTGTCCTAAAGAAGTCGGACTGCATATGCCGCTGTCGTCCTGCCTCCGCCGATGGGAGCACAGTGCTAAAACCTGTTTAAATCAGCTGACCAGACACATCTCAGCAACATCACATGACCGCTCTGAGGAAGACCGCTAGTGAGCAGACAAAACTGTCAGGTATGAAAACAAAATTAACTCCTTGATCTGGTAAATTTTTTAATCCAATCATGAGTTACTATTACCAGCAAAAGAAGCATAAACACAATGATTTTAACTTATCACTTTTGCTATAATGCTTCAGATTGCTGCCAGGTTTACAGAACAATTAAACCACTCCCCCTCATGGGTGAACTGCCCTAATCCAAAATATGAATCTAGCACTCATACTTTATCAAACTTGTCGTAGGGTTTTTATCTGATGGACTCCAAACTGAGGCATCATCGCCAGGACTTATGTGGGTAATATTCATGCGTAAAACATGCATTTGTTCAATGGGCTTTTTCAGCTGCAGCCCATTAAAACACACAAACAGAACTCATTAGCTGAAATAGGCAGTTCACATTTGTTGGATGCGAAACAGGTAGTATGATGGGTGGTCAGGTTAGACAAGGTCGGCATTAGCTACTCTGTAAAAATGCAATTACCATAATGTATGTAAGAGCAGTACATCACACTTTCCTCTCACCAGTATTAAAGTCCATTATTTTAGTATTCATTTTAGATGCATTGACTGCTCTAATACCTCATTATGCTCCCCGCAAACAGAATATTTCCTCTTCTCTGTTGTTATTTGTCTTAATTAGGAGGGATTTCACTGGGGCTTTGGTAAATTGCTTTTTTCTGAAGCAGGCGTTCCACTGCACACACTGCTGCACTGTTATACACTGTGAGAGAGGATAAGGGGGCTTTTCCACCATTGCCCATGCATGTTTATTTGTGCTATTTTACTTTAATTAACTCGTATGTAAATATGTATTAGACCGAAGAGTTAAACCTTTTTTGTTTAATGATACACGTGGGACCACAATGTGACAAACAAATTATTGTGGGTAATAGCTTTGTTGAAATTGGAAGAATTTTTTTATTCAGTTTGCACTTTTGTAAGATATTTTATATTTAATTTCATCACCCATATTGTTTTTGGTGTGGATTTTGATTTTGCTTACAAGTTTTTTTTTGTCTTGTTCTTGTGTCCTGTGGCCTTCTGCTTTTGTCCCCTCTGCTTGTACAAAACTTTATGAGTAGAATTTGGTAACAATGTTTGAAACCAACTCTCCAATAATCAGATCTTTTCTTTAACTCCTTGAAGTGAAAAAAGCAGTGGGTTGAATGATGAATGGCTTGGTATTGGAGGCAAAGCGCACTTGTGTCTGGCTTTCGGTGGTTGGCTTTATTTAGAGACATGTAGAGATATACACTGCCTGGCCAAAAAAAAAGTCACCACCAAAAAAAAGGTCTTGATTACACACACACATTCGCTGTGGCATTGTTTTGATAAGCTTCTGCAATGTCACAAGATTTATTTCCATCCAGTGTTGCGTTCATTTTTCACCAAGATCTTGCATTGGTGATGGTCGAGTCTGACGCTGCACAAAGTTTTCTCCAGCACATCCCAAAGATTCTCAATGGGGTTAAGGTCTGGACTCTGTGGTGGCTCCATGTGTGAAAATGATGTCTCATGCTCCCTGAACCACTCTTTGACAATTTGAGCCCCATGAATCCCGCCATTGTCATCTTGGAATATGCCCCGTGCCATCAGGAAAGAAAAAATCCATCGATGGAATAACCTGGTGATTCAGTATATTCAGGTAGTCAGCTGACCTCATTCTTTGAGTACAGACTGTTGCTGAACCTAGACCTGACCAACTGCAGCAACCCAGATCATTTGCTTGGTTAAATCCAGGAGGCAACTTTTTTTTTTTTTTGGCCAGGCAGTGTGTATCACTGATTTGGATGTTATTCCCTGTATTTGCCAATATCCTTGTGATTTATCATAAGATTGGGGGAAAAATCACAATAACTAGTTTGGCAAGAATTCATCGTGAGGTCATGAAATCGTTGGGCTGATTTACCAGTGCAGTAGCCGTGACTTTGACAACTTCATAATGTCTTCTCTTGATGTCATGTCTTTAAAGACTGGATTACAGAAGTTATATGCTTGACAGATCTCATTGACGTAACCTACAGAACTTACTAAATGAGTAAGAGTACATTTCACAAGAAAGACTGCCTATAGGTGCAGGTTTATGCCAGACAAGTTTTTATTTCACTCCTTGGCTTTATTTTTGTCTTGTTTCTTAAAAGCACCTTGTAAACGTAAATAATGTGCATGCTCTCAGGCAAATTACTTAGTCACTGTAAAGATAATAAAGAGTCAGACTAATGAAATGTCTGGTTGGAGGGCATAACAGCACCGGGATGACAGCTATAGAACTCTATGAGCATAAAGGAGGGAGGCATGTGCTTAAATTAGTGTGTGAAATCCAGGTAGCACTCAAACAGTTGAGAGACAGACAAGTTGGGTCGTTATAATCATCAAAAAAGCCCTGAGATCTGTATTAAGTGTTGATAAAAAGTAATCAAATCAACTGAATGCATCATAACATACTGTTGTTCAGGAGATATGCATAATTAGAATATCAAGTATATTGTCTATAATTACAATGATTAAAAATGAAAGAGCTCATTAAAGAAGTAATGAACAGAAACGTTTACTTAATGGAAGTGTCCAAACAAAGGTATTACTTTATATTTTTGCACTTTTGTGGTTAATGTTATGGTCCATTCAAGACTTGTGCGATACTTGAACCTGAACCATGACATTTACTGGCACATTTTGACACATTCCTGATGGATTGGTAAAAAATTGTCTCAGTATCAGCTAAAAATATAAAGATATTCATTTTTGTCAATATTGCCCACCATAAAGCAAGGAAGTTTATTTGTTTAGCTCACGTGGTACACAAAGTAATTCAAAGTGCTTTACAGAATAATGGGCCCCCCTCTTATATAAATGAATAGAAAGAGGATCCAATTCTCTTTCCCTTAAGACCCTATGGCCGGAGACAATAGACCTCTTTGTCCCCCCCGTCGACTCCTCTAGGCAGAAGTATTTGATTTTGCAACAATGCAGAATTCTTACAATTTAAATCCATACTGACCTGTCTAAGTCCATTCTGATAGCACAAGTCGTAAAAAAACCCTTTCAGTCTTATGCACAACTAAACAGAACCGTTTTGAGCCTGGATTTAAACATTGCAAGTTGAAACCCAATGCAACCATGGCCTTGTGACACAGTTAGTTGCAGGGCTGACTCAGAATCTACAAACTTGGAACTAGTCCCCAAACTCCGAATTTTTGTTTGGTACATGAAGTCTATGAACCAGCTGGTCCATTCTTGGCACTAGTTGGTTTCTTTTGGATGGTGCACAATGGGTTTTTTATCACTTGAGTTAAGTGTTGTAATTGTGGGTGTAAAAGCATTACAAATCGCAGTTGGCGTCTCTGGCAGACAGAAGGATGTATTCACAATTACAGCACAGAATTAGATCCATCTCAGTACAATTTGTCCATCTGTCGCAGCTGATGTGTGCGGAGCTGTGGCTTCCTTATACAAACACTATGCCCCCTTTGGCAGTTATTCTTTATGTTTTCTTCTTCCTTTGTCTTATAATTAAGTCTAACGTTAGTAAAATGATGATTGGACATGTTCCATTTATATTTATTAGTGAGGAACACAGCCTGGTCTGTTCAATCTGCTGAATGATCTCATTAACACTGATATGTATATATATATATATATATATATATATATATATATATATATATATATATATATATATATATATATTTTTTTTTTTTTTTTTTTTAATTTATTTATTTATCTTTCAATGAACATCCGTCCACTTGATCTGCTCTTCCCATTATACTGATTAACATTATGTATAATGTGTTATTGTTATGTTTATTATCACTCATAGCAACATACAGTACATTATGTTGAGTTGACCAATTCAGAGAGTACTCCTCTGAGCTTTTAAAATCCAAATTCCAGTGCTTAAGTTGAGAATATTTTTTTTATAAAAAGAGCCAGGGTGATATGACAAAATTTCTCATTTCTCATATTTTTTCCCTCATTGATTGATGATGATTTTTATTTGATTTTGTCTTATTAAAAACAAATACAATATTACTTCCCTGAATTTAATACAGACTTCTAATCTGTACAGACCTGATTGTGTTTAACTGTCTGCAGAGTTACTGCAGACCTACACTCCACCTGAGGCCTTCAGGTCAGCTCTTCAGCTGTGGCAGTGTCCAGAGTTTGGAACAGCCTCCCTCTGCCTGTCACATCCTCCCAGTCTTTAATACTGTTTAAGACTAGAATGAAAAACCACCCTTTTTTTCTCCTTTTTTTTTTCAAGCACTTGTTGTTTTAAATGTGCCATGTAAATAAACTTAAATTGAATTGAATTAATCATTGCCATTCAAAAACATATCAAAATCATATTTCTTCCTCAAAGAACCAACCTCTGATTGGCTGAACTAGGAATGCTTGAAATAGGATTAATTTGACAGCCCAACTTATGACTACATTTAAACCTATAGCAGTCCTTTTTAACCTTATTTGAACTGCTTTACTGTCGGTAAGACTAAAGCATAATACTGTATGGCACACCACCTGTGTCTAGTGTCTGTTTACTTTCAAAAAGCACATAAGGTTTGCAGACAAACATGAATCCTCTTCCCGCAGCTGTGATGCGAATCTTTATATTGCATGACTACTACGACATGGACTGTTCTTATTTCAATACAACTTCTAACTTACATTCCATCTTGTCTGTTCATCTGTTAACATAACCTTTCTCCTCTCTGCTGTGCTTCCTATTTGCCTGCTCTGTTGCTAGTTATGACCCTTGCCAACCCTTATTAATTGTGTATACACCAGACTGAAGCACTGCTGAAAGACTGCCATTGTATTGAGCATATTCCACTGGTGAATATCTTGTGCTGGGGTGAGTGTTTGTGGGTGGGTGCAGATGGCCTTTTTATTTGCAGTGCTAGCGTCGAAATGTTGGGGTTATGTTGATTTGAGGACAGATCACAGCATTGACCGGGATTTTCTCAACAAGTGTGCGTTTCCTCTATCCTCCAGACTCATCTTTGTGTGAGAGGTTTAAGGTACGTACTACACATTATGGAGAGTAGCGTCAGTAATGAGACTAAATCCTTTCCCATATCTACAGGCGGATATCTTTACTCTCGTCTTGATGGCTCAGAGATTAGCATCAGCGCTGCATTGACATAGCGTAGCAGTATACGTCTTTGATCCACTCATCTTTTATCTTAAACTGCTTTGATTTCAAATTCATATATCGCCCACAAAATGTCCTTCTAATCTCAACTCAAGTGGACCGAAAAATTAGTAGGGGATGTATAAAGCGTGCATGCATTGTTCAGATAGCTCACAAGTTTTGATATGAATGTGAGTTTGATAAGAGTGCTGTAGTCACTGTGGTGGGCTGTCGTGTGGTCTGCCGGGAGAAATATCTACTGTTTTTACATTGTTGGCTCACTTGGTTGAACAATGCCAAGTTTGATACAGGTTGTAAATAAAGTGTGTTTAAGGCTTGGCTTGAGTTTTGCAAGTGAAAAGCTGGTAGACAATAACAGGAGTCTTTTGTGTACTGCACAACACAATCAATGTGTTTTTTGTTTGGAACATGTTATATATTTCTAAGTGATGATGCTTGCCCGAGGTTATAAAGTTTTCTTTTGTTATTGTTAAACCTCTGTTGGCCATAACCCATCCAATTTAACAGTTATGGTTTCAAAATTGATAACCCTAACCCTATTTTGCACAGAACGGACTCATGTATACTTTAAGCCATGTTATAATGTTGTTACCTCACCAAAAACATACAGTACCTGGAGTTGTGTTTGGTTTTCATTCACCCATGTTTGAGTAACCCTGCATTTTTGGGCTATCTACATCTCCAGAGTTCAAAATGCTCTGTTTTCAATTACCCAAATGATTCAAGTGAAGGCCCCCTACTTATATCAATGACAACTCCCCTGGGCAGGAGTATTTTATTTTGCAACAATTCAAAATTCTTGCAAATAAAATACTGATCTGTCTAAGTCCTTTCTCATCTCTTCCTTTTTCAGTCATACAAATGAACAAATAAGGAAAAAATGCGAACATGATTAAATATGGCCTCAGCATCTTCTATCCTCTAGAGCAGGGGTGGGCACCTTTTTTCACCAAGGGCCATATCTTGAAAAATATTGGACACGGGGGGCCACAGTCCAGTGGTCAGTACAGTGGATAATTCAGATGGTGCATTTAACATACTTTAAACAAGGCTTGAAATATTATTATTAGGTCTGTATGACAATGCAGTGTGATGTTATTTAGGTTATGTTGGTACGATTACTCAAATTTTCTGTAAAAAGTTCTGATTATGATCATTTGGGCCAGTTCAACTGAAGGCATGGGGGCCAATAAAAATTGGTCTAAGGGCCGCATTTGGCCCCCGAGCCATAGTTTGCACATCCCTGCTCTAGAGGCATTTACACTGTGGATAACATTTCTTTGTCTAACCCCCATTATACAATCTCATTTGTTGTTGCAGGGAACGACACCCTGCCAACATGACTCCTGCTCAGGAAATTAATATCGAAAGCCATTTTTTATTTGTTTTTAACCAGATAAATAAAATAGAATGAAACATTGAGATTGTTCAATATGAGGAACAACATCTCGATACATTTTTTGTCATATCGCCTGTGTCATACCACACAGTCTGTCCCTATGGGGTACTTTGCTGTGCCATTCCAGTACTTTGCTGTGCCTCTCTCGTCTACTTCACTCTTGATTCATCTCCATATTCCATTCATTTTCAAACCCACAAACTGCGCTGCATTCTGCTCTTAAACATGGGCCTGTCATGTAAAACTCCCATCTGGGTTTGATTCACTCCCAAACGCTCTAGTGCAATGGGGCTTAGTGCTCCGTCACACACAGGATTCTGCTGGTGCGGATGGAGGGAGATGGAGTTCACCTGCGTCGAAGGAAGAAGTCTGAGGAAAGGAAACGAGGAGATAAGGAGAGAGGAGACAGCGGCAAAGCCAAAGAGATGCTGATGATTCACTGAGGGGAGAGAGAACCCAATGCAGTCTGAGGAGGTCTAAACTAAAAAGGTGCCGCGAGACGAGCCAACATGCAGGAAATAAATGGACAGGAAGATAAGCCGAGGATGCGGGAGAAAGTTGAATAGTTTTCTTGGTGAAGTTTTGTGCTCTGATGTTGTGTTGGAAAGTTTCTTCGACAATTCTCATCTGATTGCCACAAGGAGGTTTCAAGGTTGTGCTTACTCGTTTCTTTTGTATTTTACACTGACAAAAAAAAAAAAAGGCACCCCAAAAAGTCTACCAACTGCTCTACTGTCCCCCCACTGACAGAAGTCTGTGGGGGAACAGTAGAGCAGTTGGTAGAGCGTTTGTCCACTGATCCGAAAGTTGATGGTTCAAACCCTTCTCTCGACATAAACATCAGTGGTTGAGCGCTCAGATCCACTGACCCACAGGTTGGCTGTGCGATCCTGGTGTCGTGTCCTTGGGCACTTAACCCGCCTCGTCCCCAGTGTCTGTCTACCCCGGTGTATAAATGTTTGTGTGAATGGGTGAGTGGTTCCTTGATGTAAAGCGCTATATAAAAATGTGACCGTTTGCTTGCTAGAAATGACTTGAATTTCAAATGTTTATCTTTGAGTTGTCTAGACATATTTATAGTTTAGTTAGATTGTTGTTTTTTTTTAACAAATATTTTCTGTGGATTTAGAAATGTTCACATAAAATAAGTGAAAACATCTTACTCATTGGACAATTTTATGTAAACCAGACCTATTCTGCAAAATGACCTTTCAGAGCTTTTAAACATGTTATAGTTGCTTCCTTCTCATTTACCCTCTCAAAGTTGTTTGTGGAGTGATTGATGCATGTTTGAGCAATCTTTAATTGCTTATTTTCAAGACACCATCAATCAATCCCACTTTTCTTGTCAACCACTCTGTACTTATTTTTTTTCTTCAGTCGGTGGATAAATAAATAAATAAATCTGCCGTGCCAGCTATCCACAGAAGAGGCCGACAGCTACACTGAAGTTAGAGGACTTCTTTCCTTTATTAAGTCATTTTAGATGAATATTGAGATTTAAAATGTGCAAATTATAACATAATGATCCACATTGTCATTGATTATATACATAGTCCGTAGTCTGGGTGCTGCCACAGTTTAGGGTTCTGTCACCTGTCTGTATAATCCACATAGACTGTAGTGGACTAAGTGAGTGTGACATCACAAATACCCTACAGCTCCAGTCAAATGAAGCACATCGAGGGTAGCAGTTATAGGGGCCAATTTTGGAGCGGGGTTCAGGCCGTAGTATCATAGCAACCAAAGAGCCAATTTGCAGCCAGGGTGTTGAAAGTAAAGTGGGTTAATATGAACATTTTAAGACCAAAAATGAGGCTCACTGCTTTGATGGAGCGGCTAGCAGGTTAGGTTATATATACGGTCTATGGTAAACCCTCAGTCATCCAGGTATGAGCCATAATAAAAGAAAAACTCAAATCTGTCAACTGGATAAAAAAGTTGTAGGAGTGAGCAACCAAACGCCTTCACTCCTACTACTTTTTGTCCATCTGACAGATTTGAATTTCTCTTTTACTATTCTGTCATCTCTGGGCTCGCTATACCTAGATATATATCTAAACTATTGTCTACATGACCAAAATAAAGATCCCTGAACTTGGCTGGCCTTGTATTGACTGTGTATGTTGAAGTTTAAAAAATGATTACCCCTGATACACCACTATGGGTGTCTTTAGTGCTATTTATATAGTGTAATATAAACAGTAAATCATAAAACATTGGTTGAAGGCAAAACATGCACAGTTTGTCTCAAGTGGTTTTCAAAGAGTAGATCCAAGTTAGTGCTTTTTATTCAACTCTAGCGATCACATACATAATTTAGTCGTCTTTGATCTTGGCTCAGATAAACACACAGAAAGATTTCTCACATTTCAACAAAAGAGTTAAAAGTTCAGAGATACCAAAATCAAATATTTTTCATGAGATGTAAGAAAAGTTTTGCCTTACATTTATTCAGCATTAAACATAACCTACTTCACACTTTTATTCCTGACCAGCCTCTGTGCGGCTGACCACACTCATGGCACGATCACAAATTGGTTGAATGTATCATGTCCCCTAGTCCATTTTCCCTTATTTCAACACATTTTATTAATCTGTGTTATTTTAGGTTATTTTAGGTTATTTTACCCATCAGCAGTCAGAAGTCAGGCCTGTTGGTGCGTAGTGAATTTTCAAAGCAAAATTCAACATAAAAGACACTGCAAATGAAACTCTCTCAAAACTAAGTAGGTAAAACGCGGTGAACTTGTGAAATGCCACAAATGGAAAACACAGACAGGAGCCAAAGTGGGTCTTTGTCCCAGTTATCTTACCTTCATTTGAATTTAATTTTAATGTCACACATAATTTTTCAATACTGTATTCAACAAAATTACTAGACATAACTATCCTAGGTTTATTCTGTTTAGTTTTTCTTTTGTTGTAGTCCACCTTTAGGTTAAACACCACACTTAAACAATTTACTTTAAATATATTGTTGCATAATTCAGTTAATCATATCCATTCATTACTTACCTGAATCTCCACATGGTTCAGACATAGAGGAGGCGTGTCCAATTTCGGCCAAAGTGTTTATTTTAGATATTTATTGAAGGGACTTAGCTCCTCAAAATTACACAGTCGATAGCACATACCTGGGGGAGGTCCTTCCTGCTGGGAGGGCATAAAACCTCTGAGATTTGGTCCATCGGGGAGAACATCAGTGTAGCCGGGTAAATGTGGGGTTTTCCTTAAGTTTGTTCATTTGTTAAGCAGTTAATTTTTGTAACTATGTATTATTTTTGCCACGTTTGACCACGGTGATTTGAAATAGCTTTTGGAAATTTTCTGAGTCTGCCTCCTGCTTCAGACCACATTGGCCTGGTTCCCCACAGACTAGATTCAGACCCAACCTGGAAACACTCGCTCTGCCCCCAAACCATCTGTGAGGTTGTTTTACATGTGTGTTCTTTCAGCCTGATACTTTCCCTCCAGGTTCATGGGGGGATTGTATCTCAGCTACAGCCTACATACTTTTAAACTGAAACAAACCAAAACCCCAACCTTGTGTCTGCTCTGATCGAATGATTCTGAATAATAGGATCAAACATGCTCTATGTCAGATGTGAGGTCTCCTATCTCTCAAACAAGGCGCCTTATTCATTATTTACCTCTGCTGTTCATGATTTATTGACTGATTGTGTTGTTTGGCTGACATGGCAGTCTGTTTTTGGCTTTAGTTTAATAAAGACTAGAATGTGCAAGAGTGATATTTGTACTGCCATTTTTGATGAGAAATGACACATCTTGTGTTGTTGATAAGGTTGTATTTGACAGCTCTTAAAGGTCCTATATTACACAAAATGGATTCTTGTGAGTTTTAGGCTATGGTATAATGTTGTATCCTCATCAAAACATACCTGGAGTGGTGTTTTGTTTCATTCACGCATGTTTGATTAACCCTGTCGACATCTCCAAAGCTCAAAATGCTCTGTTCCCTCTGTGATGTTTTCATGTCAACAGCTCCTTTTACTTTTTGTTCAGTAGAGATTGGCAATTCCAGAGCTGAAATCATCCACATGATTCTAGTCAATGTGTATGGAGTTTAAAAACACAGTGGAGCATTTCCTGTATTACCACATGACCACTTGACTTAAATATGTAGGGTTTGTGTGTTAAAAGTGTGGATGAAACAAAACACAACTCCAGGTCTGTTTGTGATGAGGAAACAGCATTTAGAACAGATCAAAAAATAGTGTAATATGGGCCCTTTAACTGTACTTTTGTCTCTGTGCCGTCAGCAGCATTAGAGTATATTGTCTGAGTGTATACATACTATGACATTCTGCCGTTTCCTTACACAGATTTACACATTGCTACAGTAATGTGTCACTGACCATCACACTGATCATGCACTGTACGTCTAATGTGTCTATGTTCCCACAGCTACGGGGCGGCCCTCGTGGCCGGGATGCCACTGTGTGCCTTGCCAGTCCACAGTGGACGGTGAGGGCCAGGAGGAGGCGACGGAGAGCAGGAGACTAAGAGGAGGCGGTCCTCACCAATCAGGAGACATGAACCTGTGCTGGAATGAGATCAAACGCAAGTCCCACAACATACGGTAAGCTCTCTAACTCTACGTGTAACTGTACAATGTAAAGAGGTTGGAATATGGTGAAATCTCACTGAAAGACTAAAGAATAAAAAGAATCTGAAGTTGGACATTTGCTGTTCAGTAAATATGCTCAATAAACAGTTTTATTTGTAAATCTTCAGTCAATACAATGCTGTTGTAATGCCTGGTGGGGTCCAGAACTTGGTTTGAATATGTTGACCCACACCACTTGTTAACACTAATCCAGTATACATTGAGTTTCTGGTGAGACAGGGTAAAGTAGCCATAGGCTATTTAACCAGGCAGAGCTATTTACATGTGTTAAGGTAATTGCCCTATCGGATTTCTCTGCCTTGTTTGTGATGGCAACATGAGGGAGACTAGACTCCACACTGTACAGTCGGCCTGTGACAGCTTTGCTTTGGCTGAACCCATTAGTAAGACTTATTTAATGAAGGCAGCAGTACAAACGCGCCGCTAAAGTTAAACACTAAGCCTAATCATTTATTCGGTCTCTGGCTTTTTATTTTAAACACTCCTCTATTGATTTAAAAGCATTGTCCATTATTGTTGCAAATTCAAACAATATTTCAGGGGTTAATTCTATTCGTTACAGTTGAGTGCATTTGTCTGGGTAAAACAATTAGCATTTGCGCTGTCCTTAGAAGCCTAATTGGAAAAAGTCCATGCTTGATTTTTCTGTTCTCTCCAGCATGCTTCCCTGTTCAGTCTACTGGCCCCTTTAATTGCTTACTTGACCCTGATGTATTATGGGAGGGGTGAAGTTAAGGAAGGATAGTCATGAAATTGGTTAAGACATTTCCCCCGCAGCCCTGTGTAATGAGATCACTATGAATGACCCGCAGTGGCTGTTTGTTGTCTGGTGCTCCCTGACCTCATCAAGGAAAGAGAGAGAGGGGATTCTGAAAGTACAGAGGCAGCTGGTATTAAATCATCGCAGGAGAGGGGAGAGGATACAGGTGGGGCGGTAGAGGAAGAATGATTGAAAAGAAAGACTGTCCAACCTTGAGGGTGAATGCGGTCCTGGAGAAAATGTCTGGACAAGCGCAGACGCTCGGCTCTATAATGGTCTGTCTGGCATTGACTGACAGCTGGATTAGACGCCTCTCCAATAAAAGTCATGGCCGACTCCTCTATCGTTTAAACTGGTCCATGACAGACAGGATTATGGCAGATGGTTGGAGATATAAGGTACCCGCCCACTCACATGAGCTAAGGCGCCACAAATAACCTATCAGGTATTTTATTACAGGCGCTGAAGAGTATGAGTATTTCTTTAGGGCCAGGAATCCCTTAATCTCCTTTGTCTCATTGGGATTTTTGTTGTTAACCAGTGATAGAAGAAGTACTGACATCTGTTACTTAAGTGAAAGTACAGACACCGGAGCAAAAAAAAGTTGTATTTTGCACAGATTTAAGATCTAATTAAGCTTCAAATGCAGTGATATTGATGCAGATTTGTGCTGAAGCTTGTTCAATAGAAACAACCAAGTCAGTCATTTTTTCTGGCTGTTTTTCTTTGAATATTTTTGTTTGCTCAAATTCTGAACGTGTTAAAAATAAACCCTCAGCCTTTCCAACAGGTCTCAGACAATAATTAAAAAAAATACTTTTACTTTTCAGTCCTGTTCAAACATGTAGTGGAGTGGAAAGTACAAATACTGCTCTCAAATGTAATGAAGTAAAAAATAAAAAATATCCACTGTAAAATTTACTTAGGTACAGTACTTAACAACTTTTACTTAACTTACTTACATTCCCCCACTGCTGTTAACTAATTTAAACATTCAAAGACAAAATGATGAGAAAGATGATGATCACATGACCCTGATGCCATGGTTTAAATGTGTTTAAATCTTAAATCTGTCCCTGAATGTGATTGCAAACGCAGCTTTTGAATGGACTGAGAACAATAACAGCAGGTTTCGGGCTGTGATTACTCTTCTGACATATTGAATAGTAACACTGAATCATTTATAGGCCGCTTTCCATGTGTTTGCCATGTGTTGGACTATATATCAGCCTTGTCCATAATGCCTGACCACTTGAGATAAATAAGCAGATATTTTGAGCAGCATATTGAGTGAAATTCAGCCATCTGTGACTTGTCTATAAAAATGTGTGGTCATGGGAGGAGGAGGACTCTTCATCTTTAAGCTTCCTGCGTTTGACAAGACAATGAAGTAATTACTTAAAGCCATCTTGTACAAAAATACATATTGCGCTGGTGATGGCTGCGTTAAATCACATCCTGACACATAAAGTGGTCTAATTGCAGTTTTGTTACCCATAATTTGCCCAGGAGCGCTAATTGCTTCAGATTTCCTTTCACGATCATTCCAGCCAATGCTCAGGGATGTGTTAATAGCTTCTGTTTGTATTGGATCACTGGGCGTCTGTATTGTCCGCATTGCCTGCTGTCAACTCCAAATAGACAGGCTCATTAATGGTGGCAGTCTTTATACACCCGTGAACTGTTTGACTCCCTCATTGTTTTGTTCATTGTTTTGTTTTGTGCTATGAGACCTTTTCAGATTCGATTCTCACATACTTCAAACAATCATATGGAAATAGACAGTGTACAAGCCTGAGTGGGTCATTTAACCAATTTGCAGATGCTCGGTTCAGTTTATATTATAAGCATAGACTGTATAAAGAGGCGGACTAAGTGAGTGTGACGTCACCCATAGAGTCAATATGGAGCAAAGCTGTGGAAGATAACGCCCCTTCCCGCACCGCCGCTTTAGGAGGGAGCGGGGGCTTCGCAACGCTGTCAATCAAACCTGTTGCTAACGCTAGTGAGAGTGGACCTCAGGGAAAGAAGGCAGCTGATTGGTCTCTTATTAATGTTCATATCCTGACTTACGGAAAACAATAGTGAAATAAAACATACCATGATCACGTCAAGCGGGTTAATATGAACATTTTAACACCAAAATGATGAGTCTGACAGCAGCACTTACAGAGAGAGGGGCTACAGTTTTCTAATGTAAAGTAAATTGGAGCCAAAGTCGATGGAGCCAGGAAATCAGCGGTTAGCAGGTTAGCTATGTCCATTTATATATACAGGCTATTATTAAATCAAAAGATTAGTTAGTTAATTAGAAGTATGTTCTTGCTTTGTTTCTCTTTAGAATTGAATCGCTTAATAATTAGGGATTCACCAATATTGATACCGGATCATGTATCGGTTCCTTCATATTGGTTAAGCCGATATCCTGGTTGGGCCTTAAATTGGATCTTATAAGACTATTTACAGCGTAGAATGTCTCATAATGTTTGAACTGTTATTCAAACAGAGCTGTCCAGTAGTTACGTGAAGGATAACACTACACTGGGAACTGAAAACGCTGCTTAAGTGCATCCCTGATAATAATTGCTTCAGTTAATATAGAAATCTACATAACTGTGTTCCCTCATTAACTTACTCTGAGCTGTATTTTTATGCATGTTTTAATCATCCTGTATTGTTCTATGATTGATCCCCGCCCGCCGCTGTGTTCTTTATAGCAATAATTAAAAAATTCAGACTGATGAGGGGAAACAGCTAAAACATGGTTAAAAGTTCTGACAAGTTAATTTTGCATAATAGGTCCTCTTTAACAAAATGTAAATGTAAATTGATATGCATATGTTATAGTTTATTACTTCAAAACAGAAAAAAACATGTTTTCATTAATGTTAATCCTATAGTGACAGTGAGAGCCTTCTACTTGTCTCCGCTGGACCAGAGGCTGCTGTGGGTGGCTCTGTGGAATGCTACAAATGTATTAGCTGCATGTCTTAGATAACTGCAGAGCCAAGCGCCCACACCAGCGTCTGTCTGTGGGAGCTCGCTTCAACGGGCCTCTTTGTTTGTAAACTCCATTGTTTTTCCCATTCATGCCATAAACCTGGACTCATGGGCTGAATCACCAAAATAAATACATGCTTTTACATTTATATAAGCAATTATATGTTTCACTCAAATTGGCTACATCTACTCTTACTCTTAACATTATATAGTATATGTATGTTTCCAGTATTTAGTGTTAAACTTTGACATACCTAGATCCTCAAAGGGCCCATATTACGCTATTGTCTGTTCTAATGTTGTTTCCTCATCACAAACAAACCTGGTTTTGTTTTGTTTCATTCACACATGTTTAACACATAAACCCTGCATATTTAGCTTCTTCTCTCAAACAGAAAACACTCTGTTCCACCTTGTGATGTCATGTGGTAATACAGGAAGTGGACCACTGTTTTTAAACTCCACATACCTTCACAAGAATCATTTGGGTGATTTTGAAATTGCCCATCTCTTCTAAACTAAAGGTAAAAAGAGCTGTTAACTACCACTTTGTGACATAACAAGGTGTAGCAGAGCATTTTATGGTTTGAAGACTAATAATAAAGTGTTACTCAAACATATGTGAAAGAAACAAAACACAACTCCAGGTCTGTTTTTGAGGAGGTAACAGCATTATGACATGGCTTAAGCTCACAACAGTCAGTTTTGTGCAATATGGGGCTTTCATGTACATTTTTGTTCATTATAAATTGCAATATTGATTTGACCTCTTAACAGTATAAACAGGTCCTCTGTCCTGTTCAAAACTGCCGAGGTCCAAGCGGCAGATTCTCATGTATTCATTTTGATTGTTGAAAAAACAATAGCTGAACATTACATACCAGACTACTGACCTTAATGCACTTCGCCCCCTCTTGCCTCCAAATGCTGCAAAACTGCACCTTCTTTGAAGTGGCACTTCTGGTTAACTGGGAATCCCATTCATTTAATCGGAGAATTTGCAGTTAAAATCTGATCTAAAGTAGGTTGATTTGTGTAAAACGTTCTATGTTTATGTGACCAACATGTCACGACTGCACCTATTCTCTGGGAACGGCTCTGTAGTCCATATAGAACTTATTTGCTATCAAGGCCTGCAGTTTCATGCAAAATAATACAAGCTGAATGACAATGTTGGTGCCCACAGCAACTTCCTGAATAAAGTTAATATTTTTCTGTTAGAGCTATGTTGTGTGCGCTTTCCCATTGATTTACATAGCTCTTTACAACGGTTTAATTTAACAGTCATCTCTTCTCCAAGCGCTCCCCCACCTGTGCTCTCCATATTGGCCTTTGGTGCATCTTTGCCCTACTTTCTCTATGCATCCTTGGGCTTGTTACACTTGACTGGCTTCAGGTTTTAATTACATGTTAATGATCAGGGCATAGGCTCAACTGCACAGCCACAGAGGTACCGATGTAAGGTGTGTATGTGCGGCTGTTTATATAAGGCCAACTGTAGCCATCAATCTTCATACTCTCAAACAAATTGCTTTTCCTTGCAGCTGCCCAAAAATCACTTTGATATTCAATAGTGGTTTAGCGCAAAGTGAAAAAGACTGCATTTGTTTTGGAGAGGCCTATATCTTCACAGCCTTTCACCATGGGCCCATTCACTGCACATTTGGGTTTCACCTGTGAGGCTGGAGGTTAATTGGTTTGAACAGCCTGTAGGCATTGATGTTCGCCTTCGTGCGTCGTTGTGTTGATCATGACGACATTTACGGTGGCGCAGAAATAGAAAAAAAAAACGATGAAAAAAACAGTGAGGTGACATTTATGAACGAGTCAGCTCTTTTGAACGGTCCCTTAACGTGAACGGTTGGATCCAGATCTAATTTTTCAGAAGAGCCGAATCTTTTTCTTCCTAATTTTTATGCATTTTCTTACTGATTAACACTGAACCGACACAAGAATGAGCACAGAAGCAGAGCAGGCGACATGGGTGAGAGCTCTGAGCACAAAAAACATATTTGACATCATAATAACAGTTAGTTTTAAAATGATTATCTTTGTAGTGCAACATGTTTTTTTTAGATTAATTCCATAGGGTAAACACGCTCTCACTCTCAGTTTGAACATTTTAAACACATTTAAGCCTTGGTCATTCCTCTCTGTGATTAGTTTGTTGTTCAAATGAGTTCTCACATCAGCTTCTTTTGAATGGCTCTTTTAAATGAACGGATCCAAAAGATTCGGATCCCATAAAAGAGCTTCTCCATGGAAAAGTGCGTTCATGGTCACTTCTTATTTGGAACATGGCGGCTAGCAGGTTACCTCTGTCCATATATATATATATATATATATATATATATATATATATATATATATATATATATATATATATATATATACACACACACAGTCTGTGGTGTCTTTTATGTAGGAGTGACACTTAACATCTGTCGAGGGACTACTGATGAAAAATAGCCGTCTGGCTAACTCTGGCCTATTTACATGCAAATGTTGATTAATATGCACTGTTCCTGAAATAAATAATTAAATACATACATACATAGACAAAGCAAAAGCACTATATAGAAAATAACACATAAACACTTGCTTATATTCTTTTGGCGCCAACACACAATTAACTCTTATCAGAAGCCTTTAGTTTGATGTGGAAAATGATTATGACAAACATCCCACCACTGTCAGGGTCCAACAAGTCACATATTCTAAGAAAGAGCCTGACATGACTCCTGTGGGAAAGTCCATCAGAATGGATTATTCCAATAATGGCAGGTGAACCCTCTATGGCCTGATTTCATCCAATTTGAGGTTTTTCACACACTGTATCTATTTATTTGTTTGTCTAAATTGATTATCCATTACAGTGCGGTGGTTTGTGCATTAGTTCTGTTTGTTTAAAAACCTGTGTGAAGGTCACAGAGGCACATTGACCTTAGCACATATTGGAATTCAGATGGAAAAACACAAGCAAATATTCAAATATTATTTATTTATATGAAATGTGTCAATATAGTTTAAAGTCTAGAGAGAATAGAGTGGACAGTGTAGTTATTGTGTAGTTTATAATAGCATGAGTAGGACTGGACGATATAGTGATAAAAATTGATCGTGGTCTCATTCCTGTGACAGTATACTGTTTTGGTAAAATTGACATATTGTGACACACATTTTCTCTTGAATGTACGCCTATGCTCAAAAAAGACACCTTCTCACACTCATACTTTCTATTGGTGAACCTTGGTGCAATGCTCTGAGTGACAGGTGGATTTGACCTATCACAGTGAAGTATAAATTTTCAGAAGAAGATGACGTTAGTTTCTTCTTCAAGACAATATAAAGATAGTTGGTTTGCATGAATTGTGATCAAATCGAATTGATCTGTTGCTAAAAAAAACCCATAAGCCTGGTAAATGGTCACATTTTTATATAACACTTTTCCACCTTCAAGGCTTTACATCAAGGAACCACTCACCCATTCACACACACACACACACACACACACACACACACACACACACACACACACACACACACACACACACACACACATTCATACATACACCGGTTTACACAGACACTGGGGGCGAGGTGGGTAATCACAACAGTAATCATCTGTGAGAGCTGGAATCGCACTGCCAACCTATCTGCCAATCTGACGCCTCCCCCAATGATATTTTTAGGTCAAGAGGTGGATTCAAACTGCCAACCTTCGGATCAGAGGGGGAACACTCTGCCAACTGTGCTATTATCGCCCATAAGCATGTGTTTGGTTGACTATTTTACATAAGCAATAGTATTTTGCTGTAACAGTTATAATTTTCTGTATTAACATGTTATTTGAGCACAATTTAAGGTGCTTCTGCATGTCTGCCTGCTGTGAAATGTTTTTGTAGGGTTTATACTGCTGCTTGCTTCATGAAGGACAATGCACGGATTCAGTCTCCTATGGTTGTGGCTGTTCTTTGAGAATATACAGCTCACGGCAACTTGATCGTTTCCAAAAAGTCGAGAACAATTGTGCTTTGGCTTCTGACCAGTGAAGGAATAGGCGAATAGGGCAGGCCATTTATATTTTGTTGAGGGCATTTTCAGGCTTGTTTTATAGGGTCAAATAAAGTTTTTATGGAGGAGGATGAGCTGGTTTACACAAAGCGCTACAGCAGAGAATGTTAACTGGAAATCCCTGGAAAAGGACAAGATAAGTGGATGTTTTAAACCTATATCCAAAGCAAAGATTGTAAAGTAATACTTGTGTTTTATAAAAGAGTCTGTGCAATCCTTCATTCATCTAGGATTGATCTATGGTGGGAAAGGTTTCAAAGGGATTATCTGGACAAGGAGACTGAAAATTTAACTGAAGACAATCCTTCTTTAAACAGAGATGGTGGGTTTAGAAACAACTTACCTTTAGTTTACAATAGCCTCTCCAAACCATGGTCCAAAGCACAAAGCTTGTCAAATGCTAATCAGTCCTGAACATATAGTGAGTCATTCAATTTCCTTTGAGATTACTTAACAACAAAGGTTTAGATGTTTTTCACAGACTCCCCCCTGTGCCGACTGTGGCTTTCTCCATAATGTGCCTATGTACTGGCAGAATGTAGTATCACATGAAAAATTGTGATTCATCGCTGTGTGGGTTAATTATAGCACTTACTCACAAGAGGATTAACTTCCTGCACAAGAAGCTGTTCCTGATTTTGATTCTTAAAGCCACAACACGTTTTGAAATGGATTTGGAGAGCACTTCCTTCCATTACTTAAATTTGGTTATAACCGCTTTTGGTCAATTAGCAATAGCATTGTGATTTTTGGTAGAGATAAGTAAATTATAATATATACTCACAGGCCTTCACAATTATGAATTAATTCCCTACTCTTTGGTGGTAAGCTACTTCACAAGCAAGGTTGCCAGTCTGTGCCATGCATGCCCTGGCCGAAAAGGATTCAAAGAGCTAGATGGAAGAGCGCAGTAACCATTGAGCCACTGCCACCCAAATAACAATATACACTGAATAATGGTGACATATGCACGAGCGCAATGTGTGTTGGAACCAGGATGAATGGGCAAGCCTGAGAGAGCTTAATTAGTACTACATTTTTGCTCAAACAACTAGGTCCTGCCTTGTACTGATCTATCTCTTTGGATAAACTTTCCTCAATGTGCGAAGATTTAAAAATGTGCAGTTACAGAAAACAAGGAGACAATAAAAAGTATTCCCTGGAAATATCATAAATATGGAAGTTGAAGAAAAGCTTTAGGCCATGTATTAGTTCGACTTGACTGCATAGTCCCAAAAGTGCCACATGCATTGTATTGTGATTTGTGACCCTCAGCAGGAATCCTCAGAACACAGAAAGTGACTTAAGACTTAAGCCTAGTGAACCCAGACATCCTGTGTGCAGTTTGCTGTGT